>CM019072.1:119681959-120179674 GCA_009667805.1 Leptobrachium leishanense | reverse complement strand
AATTTAAAAATGAGACATACACATTATTTTAGTCTTTCATCTCAGAATCAGCTTCTTTTTTTTTTTTTGCCGGATTCTTATTTTACCTTTTATTTGTTAAAATCACATTTCTAATAAATGTTATGATAATTTTTTCCCCCAACAAAAAGTGCTTGTAGTGAAGGGGTTAAGGCAAACATAAAATCCCCCTAGGATCTGGATTTTCCGGCTATCAGAGAGAAGACACCCCCGATAAAAAGGAGGAGATTATCGGAATAAAACAGGGAAGCCGCGCCGCACCCACTTAGTCTGCACGCTGAACTTTGCCATTTCTTAACGACCTGAACGCCTCGTTATCGCCTCGTTATCTCCCTCGCATACCTGCCAGCTCCTTTCACATAGCTTTATCATGTGGCACCTTGTCGCGTTTATGTAAACGAATATTACTCTTTATTATTGTTTTTAAGTTTACATTGTTAAACGCGCGCGTATCCGGGCGGCGAAGGACGACGCAACTGAAACTTTCAACGAAAACCGAACGTGGCGCCATTTGGAATCAGAAGCCGCTAAATTCGATGCTTTTGGATTTTCCTGAAAACTAATGCACATTTTTATTCACTTATTCTACGTTTGTGTCGCACGTTGACGCTTGTGCATCGTTTTTTTTAATATTTTTTACATTTTTGTCGTATTTTGACCTTTTTTATTGCGTTTTCCCCCATTCTAATCCAGCCAATCCGGGTGAAGGAAGAAACACATCCAGCGCCTAGAATTCCAGTAAATGGAGGCGATACGGGTTGAGTAGAGATTTTACAGCGTTACCCTCTCGCTCCCCTCAACGCACACGCGGCTCCCGCGGGGGACCCAGACCGGGGCTATTTTTCCGTTTTCCCCCCAAACTGTTCATTTAGCAGAATTTCACTTACAGGAAATAGAATTGGATTTTACAGTGATTTCCCCAAATTTACAGTTTTGACCTAAAATGAGACGCGTGGGGGGGGGGGGAGGTGCCGCGGGATGGGCCGGTGATCAGGAAGCTTTTATAGCTGGACGTGAAGCATCGATGAAAGCCAGATCCATTATGTCAGATCCATTACGCACTCAGAAAGCTTTCCCCCATCGCATCCATTAGCCCGGAGCGCGGCCGCGCAGGGGGGGAAATCGATAAAAACGACGCACATTCTGACAAACCCTCCCACAGGCCCATCACCGGGTCTTATGCCAGATCCACAGAGCAGGGCATCGCTGGCACATATACAGCAGGGGTCCCAAACTCCAGCCCCCCCCAATGTGTATTGCCTACAATTCCCAGAATTCCTCAAATGCAATGGATGGATCTAGAATCATGGGAGCTGTAGTTCAGAAATCTTTAGGGGGTACTAGAATTTGAGACCCCTGGTATGACAGCCCCACGATTCCACGGAAAGCTCCTTCTGGACTCCAGGAGACGCTACCAGGAGTGGTGCTGCCAAATGCTAGCGGCTCCACGTATATGCGGGGTGTGCGGGTGTCTTTTTAGGGGCTCCTCCATATATTCAGGGTGTGCGGGTGTCTTTTCAGGGGCTCCTCCATATATTCAGGGTGTGTGGTGTTTTTAGGGGTCCTCCATATATTCAGGTGTGTGGGTGTGTTTTTTAGGGGCTCCTTCATATATTCAGGGTGTGCGGGTGTGTTTTTAGGGGCTCCTCCATATATTCAGGGTGTGCGGGTGTGTTTTTAGGGGCTCCTCCATATATTCAGGGTGTGCGGGTGTGTTTTTAGGGGCTCCTCCATATATTCAGGGTGTGCGGGTGTGTTTTTTAGGGGCTCCTCCATATATTCAGGGTGTGCGGGTGTGTTTTTAGGGGCTCCTCCATATATTCAGGGTGTGCGGGTGTGTTTTTAGGGGCTCCTCCATATAGTCAGGGTGTGTGGGTGTGTTTTTAGGGGCTCCTCCATATATTCAGGGTGTGCGGGTGTGTTTTTAGGGGCTCCTTCATATATTCAGGGTGTGCGGGTGTTTTTAGGGGTTCCTCCATATATTCAGGGTGTGCGGGTGTCTTTTTAGGGGCTCCTCCATATATTCAGGGTGTGTGGGTGTTTTTAGGGGTTCCTCTATATATTCAGGGTGTGCGGGTGTATTTTTAGGGGCTCCTCCATATATTTAGGGTGTACGGGTGTCTTTTTAGGGGTTCCTCCATATATTCAGGGTGTGCGGGTGTGTTTTTAGGGGCTCCTCCATATATTTAGGGTGTACGGGTGTCTTTTTAGGGGCTCCTCCATATATTCAGGGTGTACGGGTGTCTTTTTAGGGGTTCCTCCATATATTCAGGGTGTGCGGGTGTGTTTTTAGGGGCTCCTCCATATATTTAGGGTGTACGGGTGTCTTTTTAGGGGCTCCTCCATATATTCAGGGTGTGTGGGTGTCTTTTTAGGGGTTCCTCCATATATGCAGGGTGTGCGGGTGTCTTTTTAGGGGCTCCTCCATATATCAGGGTGTGTGGGTGTTTTAGGGCTCCTCCATATATTCAGGGTGTGCGGGTGTCTTTTTAGGGGCTCCTCCATATTCAGGGTGTGCGGGTGTGTTTTTTAGGGGCTCCTCCATATATTCAGGGTGTGTGGGTGTGTTTTTAGGGGCTCCTCCATATATTCAGGGTGTGCGGGTGTCTTTTTAGGGGTTCCTCCATATATTCAGGTGTGCGGGTGCCTTTTTAGGGGCTCCTCCATATATTCAGGGTGTGCGGGTGTGTTTTTTAGGGGCTCCTCCAATATATTCCGGGTGTGCGGGTGTGTTTTTAGGGGCTCCTCCATATATTCAGGTGTGCGGGTGTCTTTTTAGGGGCCCCTCCATATATTCAGGGTGTGCGGGTGTTTTTAGGGGTTCCTCCATATATTCAGGGTGTGCGGGTGTCGTTTTAGGGGTTCCTCCATATATTCAGGGTGTGCGGTGGTGTCTTTTTAGGGGCTCCTCCATATATTCAGGGTCGTGTATGTGGGTGTCGTGGGTGTCTTTTTAGGGGTTCCTCCATATATTCAGGGTCTGCGGGTGTGTTTTTAGGGGCTCCTCCATATATTTCGGGTGTGTGCGTGTCTTTTTAGGGGTTCCTCCATATATTCAGGGTCTGCGGGTGTGTTTTTAGGGGCTCCTCCATATATTCAGGGTGTGTGGGTGTATAACAGAGCTGCACAGCAATAAATCTCCCAGTGACGAGTCTGTAATTATAATAAATGGGTCAGAGATCTCTCGCTGTAAATGACATTTTTATAGATCCTGATGGCCGGGTCGGTCGTGACGTCGTGTAAAAGCCTGGGAATATTGAGACTGCTCCTCATACTCCGGGACACTCGGGAGGGATGGGATCTGTGCAGGTCGGCCGGGACGGTGGGAAAAGCTGCAGAGTGTTGACTAGATGCTTGCGGTGCAGGATGAGGAAATCGCTCCCCGTGCTTCGCCCTTTATATCCCTGGCGATTATTCACTGAAGGCGTATAAAGCGCAATCTGTTCCGTGTTGCAGCGGGTGCGGACTCGGAGCGCGCCCTGTTTGGCTCGTCCCTGTCACCTTGCCAAGGTTTACCGAGCCTCGTGCAGGAGCTGATTATGTATTTGTATTGCTGCACACGGATTGTAACGTGATTCCAACGAGACACTTCCTCTATACCATCAACCACGCAGGACCGGACCAGATACTGGAACTTGACCTGCAACCGGTACAGAGCACCGGGCGACTCCTACACTGGGCACAGAGCACCGGGCGACTCCTACACTGGGCACAGAGCACCAGGCGACTCCTACACTGGGCACAGAGCACCGGGCGACTCCTACACTGGGCACAGAGCACCGGGCGACTCCTACACTGGGCACAGAGCGAGTCTTTCACCGGGCAAAAGCTGGCACAGAGCTCTTTAGCAATCCATCGGCAGAACCAAAACCGGCACAGGACTCCGTGCAAGGCATTCACCCAGCAAGGAGGGACCTCGCCAAGGTCACCCTGAGCCGCTGACCCCGGGAGCACAGAATCCAGGTAATACACAGTTACTGTATCTCTTATAGGAAGGTATCCTGCAACCTGCGCACCGCATCCCGTTAACACGGTGCCCGAGGGACATTTATCAACAACAAGGACAGCGGGATCCCAGGGGAGAGTCCTGTAATGGTATTATAGTGGACCCCCCCAATCGCAATGTGTACTAATTATTGCAGAGCAGCCCCTCCCCCATATATATGTGTTTTCTGTGTTGGTTGTTATAGGAGACCCCCTCCCCTGCGCTGTGTATACGTTATTGCAGAGGAGCCCCCCTATATATAGTTTCCTGTATTGCTTATTATAGAGGAACTATCCCTCGATCACTTCCTGAATCCCCCCCTGGTCGAAGTGTCACAATACTCGATCATTTCCCAAATCCCCTCCAGTCGAAGTGTCAATACTCGATCACTTCCTGAATCCCCCCATGAAGTGTCACAATACTCGATCACTTCCTGAATCCCCCCATGAAGTGTCACAATACTCGATCACTTCCTGAATCCCCCCATGAAGTGTCACAATACTCGATCACTTCCTGAATCCCCCCATGAAGTGTCACAATACTCGATCACTTCCTGAATCCCCCCATGAAGTGTCACAATACTCGATCACTTCCTGAATCCCCCCATGAAGTGTCACAATACTCGATCACTTCCTGAATCCCCCCATTAAGTGTCACAATACTTGATCTCTTCCTGAATCCCCCCCGGGTGAAGTGTCACGATACTCGATCACTATCTGAATCCCCCCCCGGGTGAGGTATCGAGAGGGCTTTTTTTCAGGGGGTACTCAGTACCGGCACCTCACCACCAGCCAGAACTAACAGGAGAGTGCATGATGCTCCTCCCTCCTCCTGCAGTGGCAGGCAGAGAATCGGAAGCGATCGGCAGCTCATGTTGCTCCTGAATGCTTCCGATTGTCAGGAGTGTATGTAGGGACTGATACCCCCCTCCCCCAATAAGTGACAAAGGAGGGCTGCTCCCCCCTCTCTCTGCAGCCGCTGAAACTTTGAACAGCATGGGGAGGGGGGTGCAGCATGTTTACACACATCTGCCAGAGCTGCGGATTGTCAGGCAAGCGGTGTGATCAGAGGAGCTGACACTGTAAGGCGGGAGTGAGTTTTATTGCTGTGGAGCTCATACACACTGCGCATTACTGTGTTTCATTGCTGTGGAGCTCATATACACTGTGCATTACTGTGGAGCTCATACACACTGCGCATTACTGTGAGTTTCATTGCTGTGGAGCTCATACACACTGCACATTATTGTGAGTGAATTTCAGCATTCGGTTACCTTTCGGCAGCCATTCGGATCTCTTTGAATAACCCTGTATGTTACATGTTTACAGGAGCATTCTGTATATAGTCACTGTGTTACATGTTTACAGGTGCATTCTGTATATAGTCATTATGTTACATGTTTACATGAGCATTCTGTATATAGTCACTGTGTTACATGTTTACAGGTGCATTCTGTATATAGTCACTGTGTTACATGTTTACAGGCACATTCTGTATATAGTCACTGTGTTACATGTTTAGAGGTGCATTCTGTATATAGTCACTATGTTACATGTTTACAGGTGCATTCTGTATATAGTCACTATGTTACATGTTTACAGGTGCATTCTGTATATAGTCACTATGTTACATGTTTACAGGTGCATTCTGTATATAGTCACTATGTTACATGTTTACAGACGCATTCTGTATATAGTCACTGTGTTACATGTTTACAGGTGCATTCTGTATATAGTCACTATGTTACATGTTTACAGGTGCATTCTCTATATAGTCACTGTGTTACATGTTTACAGGTGCATTCTGTATATAGTCACTATGTTACATGTTTACAGGTGCATTCTGTATATAGTCACTGTTACATGTTTACAGGTGCATTCTGTATATAGTCACTGTGTTACATGTTTACAGGTGCATTCTGTATATAGTCACTGTGTTACATGTTTACAGGTGCATTCTGTATATAGTCACTATGTTACATGTTTACAGTGCATTCTGTATATAGTCACTGTTACATGTTTACAGGTGCATTCTGTATATAGTCACTGTGTTACATGTTTACAGGTGCATTCTGTATATAATCACTGTGTTACATGTTTACAGGTGCATTCTGTATATAGTCACTGTGTTACATGTTTACAGGTGTATTCTGTATATAGTCACTATGTTACATGTTTACAGGTGCATTCTGTATATAGTCACTATGTTACATGTTTACAGGCGCATTCTGTATATAGTCACTGTGTTACATGTTTAAGGCGCATTCTGTATATAGTCACTGTGTTACATGTTTACAGGCGCATTCTGTATATAGTCACTGTGTTACATGTTTACAGGTGCATTCTGTATTGAGGTATGTTAGTAAGGAGCTTTTGAGTGACTTAAGACTGGGGGAAGATTTGATGGCGTCTGGGAGGTTATTCCATAATTGTGGTGCTCTGTAGGAAAATGAGGACCGAGCCACTTTCTTTTTGTATTGTGGTATTGCAAGTAATGTGCTGGTCCTGGATCGGAGGTTATAGGATGAGGGAGCTGCTGGGGGAAGCAGTCTATTCAGGTAGGGTGGCAGTTTCCCAGAAAAGCTCTTAAACACCAGGTTGGAAAGGTGAAGGGGGTGTTTAGGCTGGGGTCAGACTAGCGCGTTTAGGCGCACTTAATCATGGCCACAGTAGCAGCAAATGACGCGCAATGACGGACAATATACTAAGTACGGCCGTGCAACGCAAGTGGAATTTGAACGCATTTTTCTGAGAACGCTGAACCGCTAGTACAGACGTACTGAGTGCGCAGCTGCGGCATAGCGGCGTGTGTGCGTGATTAGGAGACGTCAGACGCTGCTAATGTCCAGCCAACATAACGTCCAGACGCAAAAAGTGTTTTATTGATGATCCGTAAAAAAATCACGCACCAAAATGCGCGTCTGACCGTTTTCGCACTTTTTGACGGTCGCTGCGAATAATGCGTTCGTTTGACCCTAGCCTTAGACTCCAGCGACGGCCAGTTTAGCTCTTTTAACGTGTCACAATGGTGGGTCATGTAGTTACATTGTAGCACAAAGCGGCAGAATGAGTTAGTCATATATATATTTATTGTGATAATGTTATTAAGAATATTGAATCTTTTCCATAGATGAATTATACTTTAAACACTTGGTTATGTTTATATACATAGAGCATGGCTCTGCTCCCGCCGTGTCGTTTGTGTGTGTACTCCATTATATTTGTTCATCACGTGATCCTCTGATGTATTTCACAAAGTGAAACATTTCTGGTCAGATATTTCCTTGTTATGTCGGGGGTCAGGTCGAGCAGGGACTTGAGGGAATGCAGTTCCCCCACGCTTTTTTTCAGCAGGAATGGAGTTCCCTTTTAGCCCAAACACATTTTTATTAGGTTCCAGTGAATAGGTTTCCATATAAAGTCGCCAGAAATACATGATTTACTACAAAGATCATAAAGATTCCCTAAAGCCCAGTGTATCATTATAAGCAATAATATCAAGTAAGAGTGTGGGCTGCGCCGCGCGTTACGGTTCATTGGGGTCAGAAATCTTGGAGAGTTCCCACGCTTATTTTTTGTGTGTCGTTGGTGATTCCTCATATATAATTATATAGGTTTGATGCTTGGTTTATTTTACTCACAATATGTTGAGCTGCAACTCCTGTCATCCATCCATCCATCCATCATCTCCCTGCTTTACATTTACGTTCTCCGCCTTCAGGTGTTTTCACATCTCCAGACTCATATTATTAACTCTTTCACTGCCTGCTGGGTTTCTCATGCTGGCTCTGGCAGCCTGTCTCCCGCTCCCCCTGCTCCCTTATGTCTCATATGGACCTATAGATTGCAAGCTTACGGGTCCTTGGGAGAGCACTAGTGCTGCACTTGCTAGATTGTCCTGAGGGCAGGAACGACAGGGCTACTTCTTCAATACGACCTTTGTCTGTATGTTCCTATTTGTAAAGCGCAGCAGTATATGTTGGCGCTATAGAAATGCTTGCAATGTAATTGGAATATGATGTAAATAGTCACAGACTTATGATGTCATCTGTGCCTGTGGGGGATGGGTTTATATGATACAGTAACATCCCTGGGACTGACTGTCATGAGTCCTGCTTGGGGCCCGACAAGGCAAGGGAGACACCTAGGGGCCAGCTCCTGGATCACATGAGGCTCAGGTGGGCCCTACTTGCTGGATAAAAGGCACCTGTGCCCTGTCCAGCGGATAGTGGCCCCTGGGTACCAGTACCTACATGATAGACATATACTGAGTAGACATGTGCATTCGTTTTAGTACTAAAACGATTTAGTCAGAATTTTGGGATAATTTAGTTTTAGTATGACTCAAGAGAAACGAAACTGCTCAGTACAAAAAACGAAAGAAACTAAAATAAAAAGCACTACATTTTAGTTTCAGTCCTTTTTGTGATATTACATTGATGAGTGAAGGAGACCAGCAATGAAGAGCACAACATCGCAACATCCGAAGTTCTGCACCCTCCACATCCCAATGCAGTAGGATGTTCTATACAGAGATGGGCACTAATTAATGCAGGCAGGATGTTCTACATCATATACAGAGAGGGGTATTAATGCAGGAGGATGTTATATACATTATACAGAGAAAGGTATAAATTGAGGAGGATGTTCTATACAGAGAGGGACATTAATTCAGGAGGATGCTCTATATATTATACAGAAGAGGGGTATTAATGCAGGTGGATGTTGTATACATTAAACAGAGAGGGGTATTAATTAATGCAGGAGGATGTTCTAAACATTATACAGAGAGGATCTTTTCTTCAGCCCTTTAAATCCAGTGGCTGTGAGCGCTGAGATCGGCTGCTTGTTACATTATCTCTCAGTACAATGTATCAGGCTCAGTTGTTACAGTAACTGACTGTAACAGCGCTCAGAGTTTCAGTAAAACAAGGAAATAATATTGTTCTAACCTCTTATATATAAAAATATTATTTACTAGTTTTACTGAAACTCTGAGCGCTGTGATGAGCAGCAGTCAGTTACTGTAAAAGCTTTGCCTGACAAGGGGCAGTATTACAATGTTGGTAATAACTTAACAAGAGCTGTTGTAAACTGAAAACCTCCATAGGCTATAATGGCTCTGGGAAGTTTACAACAGCTCTGGTTATGTTAGCACCAACTATGTAATATGGCCCACATTGTGCTGAGAGTGAGAGATACTGTAACAAGCAGCGATTTCAGCCCTCTGAGGAGCCGCTACAATAGTAATTGTATCCATTGGTTTTCGGATGAATGAAATTAGTTTTCATACTAAAGAACTGAAAACGAATTTCTTTAGTAACTAAATAAATTGCATTTTAGGACTAATCCATTAGTTCAAAACGAAATTTTGTGCTGTGCACATGTCTAATACTGAGTCCTGTATGAGAGACCCCTGAGCACCAGCGTACGGAAAAGTGCTGCCCTGCAAGATGTATAATTCATATGCGACAGGAAGAAATAAAGGCAGGTCACCTGGGATTCCTTACCTGCAGCATATGGATTATACATGCTGTGGGGTGGCATTTTTCATGCACTGTCCATCAGCATGACTAAATTATATGTGTCCAGGAAAACATGGCCAACCTGACAGCCCTACCTCCAGCCAGCGAGTGTTTGTCTGCTAGGACAGAGAATGAAGAGCTGCTGCCCATGTGCCGCGTTGGTTCCTCTTTGTGGACGATTTGGCAGATTCTCTTGAACGTTTTGCAATGACAGACAAACTCGCTTCTACATCCAGAGGACTCGGCGTGGCTTGCAACATGTGTCACGGTTCTACGATAAGGCCCCCCCCGCTAACACACGCAGACCCCTGTGTTACTATAGGGGTTATTCACTAAACACTGAACTTGAAACCGAATTGCACAGGATGGTAAATTTATCATTTATCATTTGATTCAGGAAAAACCCTTTTTATTTTTTAGATAAAATTTTGTTTCCCAATTTTTTTTAAATAAAGTTGTCTTATCATTTTGTAACAGACCTTTTTTATTTTAGGGTCAGGTCATTAGCTGTGCTTGTTTTAGGGTTAGGGTTAGGGTTAGGTCACTAGCTGTGCTTGTTTTAGGGTTAGGTCACTAGTTGTGTTTGTTTTAGGGTTAGGTCACTAGTTGTGCTTGTTTTAGGGTTAGGTCACTAGCTGTGCTTGTTTTAGGGTTAGGTCACTAGTTGTGTTTGTTTTAGGGTTAGGTCACTAGTTGTGCTCGTTTTAGGGTTAGGTCACTAGTTGTGCTCGTTTTAGGGTTAGGTCACTAGTTGTGCTCGTTTTAGGGTTAGGTCACTAGTTGTGCTTGTTTTAGGGTTCGGTCACTAGTTGTGCTTGTTTTAGGGTTCGGTCACTAGTTGTGCTTGTTTTAGGGTTCGGTCACTAGCTGTGCTTGTTTTAGGGTTAGGTCATTAGCTGTGCTTGTTTTAGGGTAAGGTCATTAGCTGTGCTTGTTTTAGGGTTAGGGTTAGGTCACTAGCTGTGCTTGTTTTAGGGTTAGGGTTCGGTCACTAGTTGTGTTTGTTTTAGGGTTAGGTCACTAGTTGTGCTTGTTTTAGGGTCAGGTCATTAGCTGTGTTTGTTTTAGGGTAAGGTCATTAGCTGTGCTTGTTTTAGGGTTAGGGTTAGGTCACTAGCTGTGCTTGTTTTAGGGTTAGGTCACTAGTTGTGCTTGTTTTAGGGTCAGGTCATTAGCTGTGCTTGTTTTAGGGTTAGGGTTAGGTCACTAGCTGTGCTTGTTTTAGGGTTCGGTCACTAGTTGTGTTTGTTTTAGGGTTAGGTCATTAGCTGTGCTTGTTTTAGGGTTAGAGTTAGGTCACTAGCTGTGTTTGTTTTAGGGTCAGGTCATTAGCTGTGCTTGTTTTAGGGTTAGGGTTAGGTCACTAGCTGTGTTTGTTTTAGGCTAGGGTCAGATGAGCGCATTTTGTACGGACTGTGCGTCCATGCAGTACGGACGTACTTTCTGACTGACAACAAGGTAGTGGTCACACAGTCCGTTTTTTTTCACTGACGTATTTTTTGACTGTTGTAGCAGGGAAAATAAATTACAATGATAAAACATTCTGTCCGTCAAAAATGCTGGACGTATAAATGCAGTCCGTCTGACCATGCTCCATCACTCACACACAAAGCTATGCAGACGTTGTGGACGTGGCGCACTCTGCACGTCCGTTCTAGCAGTATTACGTTCTTGCCTAACCTGCGTCCGTTTGCAGCGTCCGTCAGCCCCCGCACTTCTGTGCGGACGTACTTCGTGTGTGGGGCTCCATTGGTCAGCATACTATGCTGCCACGGACGTACTTATGTGCGGGCAACACGGACGTTAACACTGCGCTCGTCTGACCCCAGCCTTAGGGTTAGGTCATTAGCTGTGCTTGTTTTAGGCTTAGGTCACTAGTTGTGCTTGTTTAAGGCTAGGGTCAGACTAACGCATTTTTATGTTGTCTGTGAAAAAGTGCGTTCGAACGAATGGACGCATTTTTTCACAGAATACGTGATAGTGGTCATACTATGCGCATTTTCGTCCGTGATTTTGTACGGATCATCAATAAAACACTTTTTGTGTCTGGACGTTATGTTGGCCGGACATTAGCAGCGTCTGACGTCTCCAATTCACGCACACACGCCTCTAGCGGACGCAGCGCACTCTGTACGTCAGTACCTGCGGTTTCACGTTCTCGAAAAAATGCGTTCATTTTCCACTTGCGTTGCGCAGCCGGACTTTTGTGCGACCGTACTTCGTATATTGGCCGTCATTGCCCGGCATCTGCTGCTAGTGCGGCCGTGATTAAGTGCGGCTGCACGCGCGTTCGCACTGCCTCAGTCTGACCCTAGCCTTAGGGTTAGGTCCAGGGCAGCCATTAGAAATGATGGGGCCCCTTACTAAACCTCACGATGGGGCCCCCCAGGGCCCCCCCCTCAACCTCTAACAGCTTTTCTCCCCCTTCAAAAAAAAAAGGACATAACATAGCACCACAGCAATAAAACTCCCAGTAATGTGCAGTGTGTATTAGCTTATCACAGTATCCACAGCAATAAAACTCACAGTAATGAGCGGTGTGTCTGAACATATCACAGAAGCCACAGCAATAAATCTCACAGAAACGGGCTGTGTATGATGGCCTTTGGGTCTGGGTCTGGGCCCTGGGTCTGGTCCCTGGGACTGGGCCTTGGGGTCTGGTCCCTGAGGTCTGGGCCCTGAGGTCTGGTCCCTGGGGTCTAGCCTGGGCCCTGGTCTCTGGGTCTGGTCCCTGGGCCTTGGGGTCTGGGTCCTAGGGTCTGGGGTCTGGGCCTTGGGGTCTGGGCCCTAGGGTCTGGGGTCTGGGCCCTGGGTATGGGGTCTGGACCCTAGGGTCTGGGCCCTGGGTCTGTATTTGGGCTTTGGGGTCTGGGCCTTGGGGTCTGGGCCCTGGGTTTGGCCTAGGGGTCTGGGCCCAGGGTCTGGGCCCTGGGTTTGGGCCTAGGGGGTCTGGGCCCTGGGTCTTAGGGTCTGGGCCCTAGGGTCTGGGCCCTAGGGTCTGGGCCCTGGGTTTGGGCCTAGGGGGTCTGGGCCCTGGGGTCTGGGCCCTGGGTCTGGGCCCTGGGTCTGGGCCCTGGGTTTGGGCCTAGGGGGTCTGGGCCTAGGGGGTCTGGGCATGGGGTCTGGACCCTAGGGTCTGGGCCCTGGGTCTGTATTTGGGCTTTGGGGTCTGGGCCTTGGGGTCTGGGCCCTGGGTCTGGGCCTTAGGGTCTGGGCCCTGGGTCTGGGCCCTGGGTCTGGGCCCTGGGTTTGGGCCTAGGGGGTCTGGGCCTTGGGGTCTGGACCCTAGGGTCTGGGCCCTGGGTCTGTATTTGGGCTTTGGGGTCTGGGCCTTGGGGTCTGGGCCCTGGGTTTGGCCTAGGGGTCTGGGCCCTGGGTTTGGGTCTGGGCCCTGGGCCCTAGGGTCTGGGCCCTAGGGTCTGGGCCTTAGGGGGTCTGGGCCCTGGGTTTGGGCCTTGGGTCTGGGCCCTGGGTCTAGGCCTTGGGTCCTGGGTTTGGGCCTAAGGGTCTGGGCCCTGGGTCTGGGCCATAGGGTCTGGGCCCTGGGGTCTGGGCCTAGAGGTCTGGGCCTAGAGGTCTGGGCCTTGGGGTCTGGGTCCTGGGCCCTGGGTTTGGGCCTAGGGGTCTGGGCCCTCGGTCTGGGCCCTGGGTCCTGGCTCACCACTCGCTGTCTTCTATCTTCTTTAATTTTCTTCTCTTCTGTTCTTCTGTCTTCTTCCTGGTCCCTCCAGCTCCGGCGCGCAGCTTCACTGAGTGGAGGGGCGGAGCCAAAGCAACGTGCTTGGGAGGCCCCTCACACGCTGCTTGGCCCCGCCCAGCCAGGAAGTGAAGCTGCCAGGAGCCGGAGGAGACACAGTGTCTCAGTCTCCTCCGGCTCCTGCAGCAGCAGCAGCGACACAGCTCCGGATTCGGACTCATCGAGTCCGATACCGGAGCTGTTAAAGGGCGACGCCGCTGCCGTCGGAGGCCCGGGATCCTCCCCCCAGGCCCCAGCGGCCTGGGCCCCCACCGGGCCCGGGCCCCGTACGGCAGTATTGGGCGTAATGCCCTGATGGCGGCCCTGGTTAGGTCAGTAGCTGTGTTTGTTTTAGGGTTAGGGTTAGGTCAGTAGTTGTGTTTGTTTTAGGGTTAGGTCAGTAGCTGTGCTCTTTTTAGGTCACTAGTTGTGTTTGGTTTAGGGTTAGGATTTGGTCACTAGCTGTGTTTGTTTTAGGGTTAGGTCAGTAGTTGTGTTTGTTTTAGGGTTAGGTCATTAGCGGTGCTTGTTTTAGGGTTAGGTCATTAGCTGTGCTTGTTTTAGGGTTAGGTCACTAGTTGTGTTTGTTTTAGGGTTAGGTCACTAGTTGTGTTTGTTTTTGAAGGCCACAGGAAATTGCATTCGGCTTGTTAGCAAAAACAAAACAGGGAAGAAACCACTGTGGTACTCTGCAGAAGTGGCCAAAATAGTGAAGAACAAAAAGATAGCATTCAACAATTATAAAAAAACTCAGGCAAACCTATAAGATTAGGCAGAAAGAGGCAAAGCAATTTATAAGAGCTTCCAAAGCACACGCAGAAGAGAAAATAGCTCAGTCAGTAAAAAAGGGGGACAAAACATTTTTTAGATACATAAACGAGAAAAGAAAAGTAAAACAAGGATTAGTTAGATTAAAACAAGGAAGGAAGGTATGTAGAAGAGGATAAAAGTCTCGCTGACTGCCTCAATGAATATTTTTGTTCAGTCTTTGCAGAAGAAAAGGAAGGAAAGGGACCTCAGTTAGGAGAGAACACTAAAGAGACATTTACATATGAGTTTACAGAGGAGGAGGTTCTACAGCAGCTGTCTAAAGTAAAGACAAATAAGTCAATGGGGCCTGATGGGATCCATCCTAAATTATTAAAACAGCTCAGTGATGTAATAGCAAAACCGTTAACAGATTTATTTAACCAATCCTTGTTAACGGGAGTCGTCCCAGAAGACTGGAAATTAGCAAATGTTGTGCCCATTTACAAGAAGGGTAGTAGGGAGGAATCGGGGAACTATAAGCCAGTTAGTCTTACGTCAGTAGTGGGGAAATTAATGGAAACCATGTTAAAGGAAAGGATTGTTGAACATCTAAAAACACATAGATTACAGGATCAGAAACAACATGGGTTTACCTCAGGGAGATCATGCCAAACTAATCTTATTGATTTTTTTGATTGGGTAACAGAAATAATAGACACAGGTGGTGCAGTAGACATTGCTTATTTAGATTTCAGTAAGGCTTTTGATACTGTTCCGCATAGAAGCTTATCAATAAATTGCAATCTTTCAGCTTGGATTCCAATATTGTTGAATGGATTAGGCAGTGGCTGAGTGACCGGCAACAGAGGGTTGTGGTAAATGGAGTTTATTCGGCGCAAGGTCTTGTTACCAGTGGGGTACCTCAGGGGTCAGTACTTGGACCCATTCTCTTTAATATTTTTATAAGTGATATTGCAGAAGGTATTAATGGAAAAGTATGTCTTTTTGCTGATGACCCAAAGATTTGCAACAGGGTTGACGTTCCTGGAGGGATCAGCCAAATGACAAATGATTTAGGTAAACTAAAAAAATGGTTGGAGCTGTGGCAATTGAGTTTTAACGTGGATAAGTGCAAGATAATGCACCTGGGACGTAAAAACCCAAGGGCTGAATATAGAATTTGATACAGTCCTAACCTCAACATCTGAGGAAAGGGATTTAGGGGTTATTATTTCAGAGGATCTAAGGGTAAGTAGTCAATGTAATAGAGCAGCAGGAAATGCTGGCAGAATGCTTGGAAATGCTGGCAGAATGCTTGGTTGTGTAGGGAGAGGTATTAGCAGTAGGAAAAGGGAAGTACTCATGCACTGTACAGAGCACTGGTGAGACCTCACTTGGAGTACTGTGTGCAGTACTGGAGACCGTATCTCCAGAAGGATATAGACATCTTAGAGAGAGTTCAGAGAAGGGCTACTAAAATGGTGTACGGCTTGAAGGAGAAAAGTTACCAGGAAAGGCTTAATGATCTTAACATGTACAGCTTGGAAAAAAGACGAGACAGAGGAGATATGATAGAAACATTTAAATACGTTAAGGGAATCCACAAGGTAGAGGAAGGGAGTATATTTAAAAGGAAACAAAGTAGCAAAACAAGAGGACATAGTCTTAGATTAGAGGGGCAAAGGTTTAAAAGTAACATCAGGAAGCATTATTTTACTGACAGGGTGGTGGATACATGGAACAGTCTTCCAGTAGAAGTGGTAGAGGCCAAAACAGTAATGAATTTAAGCAGGCATGGGATAGGCATAAGGCTATCCTAAACAAAAGATAAATCCAGGTAAAGTATCCATGTAATTGGGCGACTAGATGGGCCGAAAGGTTCTTATCTGATGACATTTTTCTATGTTTCTATGTTTTAGGGTTAGGTCAGTAGCTGTGCTTGGGTTAGGGTTAGGTCACTAGTTGTGTTTGTTTTAGGGTTAGGTCAGTAGCTGTGCTTGTTTTAGGGTTAGGGTTAGGTCAGTAGCTGTGCTTGGGTTAGGGTTAGGTCACTAGTTGTGTTTGTTTTATGCTAGGGTCAGACGAGTGTGATTTCTACGGACTGTACGTCAGTACGGAAGACACAGTAGTGGCCACACAGTCCGTTTTTTTCACTGACGTATTTTTTGACGGATGTAGGAGGGAAAATAAATTAAAAATCAAAACCATTTTGTCCGTGAAAAATGCTGGACGTATAAATGCAGTCCGTCTGACCACGTTCCATCACTCACACACAAAGCTATGCAGACGTTGCGGACGCAGCGCACTTTGTGCGGCCGTTCTAGGAGTTGTACGTTCTTGCCTAACCTGCGTCCGTTTGCCGCGGCCGTTGCGCGTCTGCAGTTCAGTGCGGACGTACTTCGTGTGTCAGGCTCCAATGGGCTTTCTGTCATGCTATCACGGACGTACTTTTAGGCGCAATCACGGACGTGAACACTACGCTCGTCTGACCCCAGCCTTAGGGTTAGGGTTAGGTCACTAGTTGTGTTTGTTTTAGGGTTAGGATTTGGTCACTAGTGGTCAGGGTTCAGACTGATTGATGATACAGCAGGTGCGGTACTGAAGCCCAAGATGCAGTGAGGCAGGTTTGCAAGATAAACAAAAAGGGTTTATTTATATTAAAACACAACAACACAAGAAGCATGAACCAAACAAGAGACACGAACCAGACAAGAGAGGAGACTGGGCACAGAGGGGAATAGCTTTAGAGGAGGAGAGAAGATGCAGGGAAAGGAGGTTGAAGCAAGAGGGATGGCTGAGAGTAGTGGGACGAGCGGTAAGTGAAAACTGAATATAGAAGTACTTAGGAAGGAGGAGGAATGAGAGATAGCAAAGATGAGAATAAGAGTCTAGAGCAGCGGAAAGCAGAAATAGACACGAGGGGAACTTAACAGCAGATGGGGCAGACAATGAATAAAGAATAACACTAAACAATACAGAAAACAGACATTCAGGCAAAGGTACCAGTAGGGATATATCAATAGAGTGGTCGTTGGGAATTCAGGGGTCTAGGCAAGGCGGCAGGCAGGGTGGTCCAAGTCCATATCCAGGGGGTCTGATACACGGGGTTCCAGATGGGGGAAACAGGAAGCAAAAGGGGGTACCGGTATGGAGAATGAGTGTTCAGGTAGAAACAGGGGTCCTTGGTCAGTCTTTGGCGATACCACAAAGGGTTCAGGAATAGATCTGCACAGGCACACAGTCTGGGACTTCAATGAGGAGGTACAGGGTAGAGGGTGTGACTTCCTTAAATGCAGGAGTGATGAGGGAGGATGAAGGGCAGGTGAGGATCCAGGATAAAATGTCAGAGTACAGGAATGTGTATAGTCTGATAAAGTCCTGGAACCTGCATAGGGCATGCAGGATGTGGCATAGAAAGGGGGTCAGGGCCTCTAGTGTAGAAGACAGTTCAGCAGCTCTGCCGATTTGTAGACATTTATCAAGTGTTAAGTCCACTTCTCTCAGGAAACGTTCCCTGAGGTTAGAATCTCTTGTGCCACATATAATTCTGTCCCTTATTAAAGAGTCTCTGATATTGAAATAGGAATCAGAATTTAGGGATTTCATGTCGCGGCGGAGAAATAATAACCAGACAGAGATTCTTCAGGAAGGCAGGATTTATTCACCGAGACTCAGTGGCATCATGGCAAGACGACCCGCACTGAGTCCAGATGCACCTTTGCATATACATTTTATAGCCCCCGATGACACACCTTTCAGTTGGTAGTATAGATTTACAGATAACAGATAACAAAAGACCAGAATCTCATTAGCGGCCGTTCCCTCTATTCAGGAATTGTGGTTTCGGCTCATGCCCTGAGGGGTCTTACCTGCTGGACACCTGGACAAACTTCTTTTGCACACGGTTTAAGACTTTGCACACGGTTCACTGCTTTGCACACGTTCAGTTTAACCCTTTGTATACTGTATTAAGTTGTATCAGTTTAAGGTTACATAATCATTTTAATACAAAGCATATTTCGCCAACCCATTCCTCCTTCATTCCCCCCTTTTGGCCATGAGTCCATGCTTTCATGGGCTCCTAGCCAAATCTAAAATAAACAGACCACACAGATACATAGACAGACCACACAGATACATAGACAGACCACACAGATACATAGACAGACCACACAGCTACATAGACAGACCACACAGATACATAGACAGACCACACAGATACATAGACAGACCACACAGCTACATAGACAGACCACACAGATACATAGACAGACCACACAGATACATAGACAGACCACACAGATACATAGACAGACCAGACACTAGACAAGAATAATAACGAACAACTAAAGGGATCCCTAAACACTAGGACAGACAGAAAGGACTTTTAATACGAACTGAATATAATGTTGCTGGGTTATACACAGACAGGACACAAGCAACATTCAATAGAATTGTCAGAACCAGAGCCAAAGGATCAAGAACCAGGAGAGAATGTCAGACAAGCCAAGATCAGATACCAGAGAGGGAAGTCAGAACAGCCAGGAAACGGTACACAGAATATCAGTAAATATCACACGAGGATTACACAGGAGAAACGTCAGAAACAAACCAAAATCATACACAGGATTACCAAGACTGCGCTCTTATACAGAGAGCAGACACTGAGCGCTTATACAGAGGCACTGATATATACTCAGAGCCGACACTGGGTGCTATACAGAGAGCAGCGCTTATACAGAAACACTGATAACAGATACAGACCTGGATGAGCTTTCACACATACACACACTTCATGCACTTCTCGGAGTTTGCTGCTGAAAACACATCACAGCAGCCCATCCAGAAATACTCCAGAACCAACATCATGTCCCAAGGCGTCCCCTTGTACTGGGAATACTTCCGACCCATAATAATACACTCTATGCTGTTCAACAGTTCGCTCTCAGATTGGCTTCCCCACTATCTGGGTAGGCTCGCAAGCATACACACGGACTCTCTCACACACAATACCGAGACCAGAACCTGAAAAGGGAGGGTGATCAAGTCTCCCCTCTTCTCCAGATAGGAGAAGGCACAGACAGACAGACAGATGCAGTATACTGACCATTCAGACGCTAGCACTGGACTGACTTCCTGAAGACTCATCAATGGATATCAGCCTGGATCACAGAGACAGGAGAACCGGGGAGCAGGTGAAGATCCCGATTCAGACAAAAACGTCTGTGGCGCCAACCGAAGACATTCAACCCACCCCGGTCCTCGAAGTCGCTGGCCATCAGGAATCCTCAACGCACGCGGCAGGAGACCCCTCAGGTGCCCGATCAAAAAGACAGGGCAGTGGTTTCCCGGCCAACGCACCATATGAAATAGGAATCAGAATTTAGGGATTTCATGTCGCGGCGGAGAAATAATAACCAGACAGAGATTCTTCAGGAAGGCAGGATTTATTCACCAAGACTCAGTGGCATCATGGCAAGACGACCAGCACTGAGTCCAGATGCACCTTTGCATATACATTTTATAGCCCCCGATGACACACCTTTCAGTTGGTAGTATAGATTTACAGATAACAGATAACAAAAGACCAGAATCTCATTAGCGGCTGTTCTGTCACTCACAAATTTCTAAGCATTTAGTTTATTAGAGTACTGTTTCTTTAATTGAGCAGCCATTACTGATGCCATGCAGTACAGTTACTTCCTGGTAGAGCCAGATTCAACCAGCATAGCTACCAGTGAGTCAAGCAGAAAGCAAGCTCCACAGTTCTGACACAGACCTTCTGCTTATAAGTCTGTAAGTAGAACCTTCATGTTTTTAGTTATGTATATATTTTTAGCAACTCAAAGCACTGTTAGATTAGTTTAGTAGTGTTTGATTGTCTTCACATTAAGTTAAACTTCTGTTAGCCAGTAATTTACATCTAGGTAGCATGCCTGTGTAGATTTGCATTCCTAGACTAATATATTGCCATAATTCCGTATTTTCCACAGTTTTACAAAGTTTAAAGATCTGAAAAGTAAAGATACAAATAAAGTTCAGTAAAGACTTTTCTTCAATCCTGCTTCCAGATTTTTATTATGTTAGCTGTCTGCCAAGCTTTGTGCCTCAGACACACTGTGAGGGCAGAACAGTAAAAAGACTTTATACACAGCAGACCTAATCAAAAGAAAAGTGGATTCTTTCTACACATCTATCTCTAACTTCCTCAAGCATCCTGCAAAGTAGTAATCTGTCTCACCATGCAGCACACAGAACAGCATGCTACTCCAGCCATTCCTCAGCTTTCAGATGCAGAGCAAAGCACACTCAGCACACCAAAGACCAGGTCACCGTGCACAAGCTCCACAGTCTCTAGTAAATCAGATCTGACATCAGCTAGTGCTAAAACTGCCAGGTCCAAACACACTAGTTCAAGACACTCAATCTGCTCCAACCTGTCGACGGCGAGTGCTGCTGCCATCAAGGCACGTGCAAAAGCAGAAAAAGCATATGCAATGGCTGCCTATGCAATACGCGAAGCTGAAATGATAAGAGAACAGGGCTACATAGAGGAAGAACAGCATAAGAATGAAGCTGAAACTACTAGAAGAAAAGCAGAGGTAAAAGCATCTCTACATATTCTTCAACACGAGAAAGCAGCTTCAGCAGCAGTAGCAGAAGCTGAAGTTCTCATGAATGCGGCAGAAGAAGAGTATCAAGAAACATTCCCTGTCATAGAAGAACAGGTGACACCTCTCAGTGCAATTCATCGTACCAGGGAGTATGTTCAGTTACACACAACCGTGTACACCGATCAACAAACTGACAATGCATTAAAACTATCAAAAGCCCCTCTAGCAGACGGCTACCTAGAATCACCTAAAGTCTGCAAAGCCAAAACAGAGTTCCAACACGACAAGCCAAATGTTTACGAACCCAAAGACCAGTTAGCCAGCTCTTCCAGACATCAAATCAATAACGACACGATTCCTACCCAGGCACACACCAATGTGGGCTATAGGAGAGTTATTTACAATGAGGAAAACACACCATATAACCAGATCAAGCCTGACCTAACAACCCCACCGTCCTATCAGCCACAGCCAAGCCCGGGGTCTGTTCCCAGAGTACGTTCACCTGAGGCAGCTGGAATTTCAGATGTAACGAAGTACCTGATACGCCGTGAAATGGTGAGTTCCGGTCTCCTGAAGTTTGACGACCGTCCTGAAAATTATTGGGCCTGGAAGTCATCTTTCCTTAGCAGCACCCAAGACTTAAACATGACAGACAGAGAAAAACTAGATCTACTCTCTAAATGGCTCGGACCAGAATCTTCCGAACAAGCCAAAAGAATTAGGTCCGTACACGCTCACAACGCAACAACAGGACTCGCTATGGTGTGGCAGAGATTGGAGGAAGGTTATGGATCACCAGAAGTAATTGAAGATGCACTCCTGAAGAAAATTGAAAATTTCCCAAAAGTAACAAAGACAATCAGAAGTTAAGAGAGCTTGGAGACATACTCCTGGAGATGGAATCAGCAAAAAATGGTGGACACCTACCAGGTCTCTCATATCTAGACACTGCACGTGGGGTCAACCCTATAATAGTGAAGCTTCCTTACAACTTGCAAGAAAGATGGGTTACAGAAGCGTCAAAATACAAAGAATGCTATCAAGTGGCATTTCCACCTTTCTCCTTCTTCACTAAGTTCATAACGAACCAAGCGAAAACCCGCAATGACCCAAGCTTTGCCTTTTTGAACCTGGGAAACCCAACTATAGCAGAACAGAATCACTGCAGCCGAACAGGGAATCAAGGACAACGGTGTCTGTACGGAAGACAGAAGTACCACCTGAGTCTGAATACGTCAACAATAGAATCGCAGAAAAGAAAATTGAAGATCCAGACGATCAGTGTCCGATACACAACAAACCTCATCCTCTGAAAAAATGTCGCGGTTTCAGGATCAAGACAATCGAAGAACGTAAGTCCTATCTTAAAGACCATTACATCTGCTTCAGATGCTGTGCTTCAACTCAACATCTCGCAAAAGATTGTAGGACAGCAATACAATGCAGAGAATGCCACAGTGACAAGCATCTTTCTGCAATGCATCCAGGCCCAGCACCATGGGCAGAGGAGAACGTAACCACCAAGAAGATCATGGTGGGGAGCAAAAAGAGGACGTAGCACCAGCAATAACGTCAACGTGTACAGAGATCTGCACAAAGACATTTAGTCCTAGATCATGCTCAAAGATATGTTTAGTAAAAGTATATCCTGAAGGTCACAGAGAGAAAACTGTGAGAATGTAGGCAGTATTAGATGGAGAGCAACAGGTCTTTGGCCAGAACAGAGTTTTTCAACATCTTCAACGATAGTGGAAATCCGGTTTCATATACCTTGAAGACTTGCTCAGGTATTATAGAGACATCAGGGAGAAGAGCAACCAACTATATCATCGAGTCAATAGATGGAAAAACACAGTTGTCCCCCCAACTCTCATAGAATGCGATACGATACCAGATGATAGATCAGAGATCCCCACGCCCGAAATTGCACGTCGACATCCTCATCTGAGACAAATAGCAGAAAAGATACCAATACTTGACCCAGACTCTGCAATCCTCCTCCTACTTGGAAGAGACATACTGAGAGTACACAAGGTTAGGGAACAGTACAATGGGCTACACAACGCACCATTTGCGCAACGTCTCGACCTTGGATGGGTTATCATTGGTGACGTGTGTCTGGACGGAGTTCACAAGCCAACAAAAGTGAATGTCTACAAAACGAACCTGTTGCAAAATGGACGCACGTCATGTTTGAGCCCTTGTACAAACAACATGCAAATCAAAGCGAGACTAGTCCTCTCGAAGCAACACCAGAAGCATCAGGTCTACATGGCGACTACAGCTTCAACAGAAGATACAGATAAAAATCCAGCTGACCACGGGACTAGACCTATAACAGCATCTGCCCTACAACACACTAACTGGTTCTCAGGTCCACCCTTTCTAAACAGGAGAGAGAAAGGAGAGAGTGCTCAGTCAGAGACCTTTGAACTTATAGAACCAGATGATGACAAGGAAATACGACCACAAGTCACAGCGTTAATTACTAAATCTACCGGAGGTAGTCTAGGCACGTACAGGTTTGAAAGATTCTCAAGTTGGAAGTCACTTACTCGAGCAGTAGCAAAACTTATTACTTTAGCCAAATCTTTCTGCAGAGCTACAAACACTGACAAGTGTGATGACAATCATCTCGTACAAGCTAAAATCAACATTATCAGATGTGTACAACAAGAAGTTTTCAAAGAAGACATCAAGTGTCTTACTAAAAGAGAAGAGCTCCCCAAACATAGTTCACTTAGAAAACTGAACCCTATCTTGGATGAAAACGGAGTCATGAGAATTGGAGGTCGTATGTCAGCAAGTGACATAACTATTGAGGAGAAACATCCCTACATCATACCCAAGAACCATCACCTTTCGTTGCTATTGATAAGACATTATCATGAACAAATTGGTCATCAGGGACGCCACTTCACTGAAGGAGCAGTCCGGTCATCTGGATTCTGGATTATAGGAGGTAAACGACTAATCTCCAATGTAATTCATAAATGTGTAATTTGTAGAAAAATTAGAGGAAAACTTGAAGAACAAAAGATGTCAGACTTACCCATAGATAGACTTACTTCTGAACCACCATTCACGCATGTTGAATTAGATGTCTTTGGTCCTTGGAACGTCTCCTTTCGTCGGACCAGAGGACACAGCACAGGGAGTAAGCGTTGGGCCGTTCTGTTTTCTTGTATGAGCACTAGAGCAGCACACATAGAAGTGATTGAGTCCTTGTCTACATCAAGCTTCATCAATGCCCTGAGAAGATTTATTTCTATCCGAGGACCCGTAAAGCAACTTCGCTCCGACTGTGGTACGAACTTTGTAGGAGCTTGCAAGGAACTGAAGATTAACACGGAAGACTCTGAGATGGATACTTACCTTCAAGAACAAGGATGTATTTGGACCTTTAATCCTCCGCATGCATCACATATGGGAGGAGCTTGGGAAAGGATGATCGGAGTCGCTCGTCGTATTCTAGATGCCTTGCTTCTAAAAGCTACCTCTACACGTCTTACACATGAAGTCCTGACCACACTCATGGCTGAAGTCATGGCCATCATGAACGCTCGACCTTTAGTTCCAGTATCCACAGATCCTGAAATGCCAGAAGTATTGACACCCGCGATGCTTCTGACTCTGAAAGTCAAAACAACAACGGCACCTCCTGGAGATTTTGAACTCAAAGATCTTCATACCAAGCAGTGGAAGCAAGTGCAGAGTCTTGCAGACACATTCTGGAGACGATGGAGACAGGAATATTTAGTGACGCTCCAGCCACGCAGGAAATGGCAAGCTGACAAGCCTAACTTACAAGTCGGAGACGTTGTCTTACTGAAAGACACTCAAGTTCATAGAAATGAATGGCCTGTTGGACTTATTATCAAAGTTGTACCTAGTGTTGACAACAAAGTTAGAAAGGTAGAAATTAAAGTCATGAAGGAAGGTACTCCAAAAGTTTATTTTAGGCCTGTTTCTGAAGTTGTCTTACTTCTCAAAAAGGATACATAGTTGCATAATGTTATTATCCAAAGTGGGGAGTGTTCTGTCACTCACAAATTTCTAAGCATTTAGTTTATTAGAGTACTGTTTCTTTAATTGAGCGGCCATTACTGATGCCATGCAGTACAGTTACTTCCTGGTAGAGCCAGATTCAACCAGCATAGCTACCAGTGAGTCAAGCAGAAAGCAAGCTCCACAGTTCTGACACAGACCTTCTGCTTATAAGTCTGTAAGTAGAACCTTCATGTTTTTAGTTATGTATATATTTTTAGCAACTCAAAGCACTGTTAGATTAGTTTAGTAGTGTTTGATTGTCTTCACATTAAGTTAAACTTCTGTTAGCCAGTAATTTACATCTAGGTAGCATGCCTGTCACTTATTTGTGTAGATTTGCATTCCTAGACTAATATATTGCCATAATTCCGTATTTTCCACAGTTTTACAAAGTTTAAAGATCTGAAAAGTAAAGATACAAATAAAGTTCAGTAAAGACTTTTCTTCAATCCTGCTTCCAGATTTTTATTATGTTAGCTGTCTGCCAAGCTTTGTGCCTCAGACACACTGTGAGGGCAGAACAGCGGCCGTTCCCTCTATTCAGGAATTGTGGTTTCGGCTCATGCCCTGAGGGGTCTTACCTGCTGGACACCTGGACAAACTTCTTTTGCACACGGTTTAAGACTTTGCACACGGTTCACTGCTTTGCACACGTTCAGTTTAACCCTTTGTATACTGTATTAAGTTGTATCAGTTTAAGGTTACATAATCATTTTAATACAAAGCATATTTCGCCAACCCATTCCTCCTTCAATATTACCAAAATTGCAGGTGGCTGCCAGTGTACGCAGCTCTGTGACATATGCGTCTATGCCTTCTTCTTCCCTCTGACTCCGTGAAAAAAAATGATATCTTTCCACAGTCTCATTTTGTTTTGGCTCCCAATAATCATCAAATGCTTTCATTAGGACAGTCAGTGTGGGAGCTGCCACTCCTGGGAGAAGGTGTCTTTAACCTCTCTGCCTTTATCCCCAATCAAGTACAGGAACAGCTTTACCTTCATCTCTTCTGGTTTATCAACCAGGACCAGGTCTGTGTATAGAAGCATTTCTTCTTTCCATCTCTTCCATGCCTGAGACAGATTTCTTCCCTGAAAATCCAGGAGACTGGGTGCTTTTAAACCTTCCATATCTGCTTTTGGAGTAGTTTTCAAATGAGATCCCACCGCTGCCACCATGTATAAATGAGACTGATTCTGTAAATATTGTCTCTGACTCCAGCTGCAGGGTTTTATATATTTATTAAGAGATCATCTTATAACAGGTTCTAATCTACAGTTCTGCTAACTAGTCCGTGTCCATGTGACTCCTTCCCTATATCCTGCTGAGCTGCAGTGTAACACATATATCCTTCCCCCTGGTTACAAACACTCTCCTTCCTGGTTCCACACATATTGATACATCTAGGACCTGACACTAGTTGTGTTTGTTTTAGGGTTAGGTCAGTAGCTGTGCTCGTTTTAGGTTAGGGTTAGGTCAGTAGCTGTGCTCTTTTTAGGGTTAGGGTTAGGTCAGTAGCTGTGCTCTTTTTAGGGTTAGGGTTAGGTCAGTAGCTGTGCTCGTTTTAGGTTAGAGTTAGGTCAGTAGCTGTGCTCGTTTTAGGTTAGGGTTAGGTCAGTAGCTGTGCTCGTTTTAGGTTAGGGTTAGGTCAGTAGCTGTGCTCTTTTTAGGTTAGGGTTAGGTCAGTAGCTGTGCTCGTTTTAGGTTAGGGTTAGGTCAGTAGCTGTGCTCGTTTTAGGTTAGGGTTAGGTCAGTAGCTGTGCTCTTTTTAGGTTAGGGTTAGGTCAGTAGCTGTGCTCGTTTTAGGTTAGGGTTAGGTCAGTAGCTGTGCTCTTTTTAGGTTAGGGTTAGGTCAGTAGCTGTGCTCGTTTTAGGTTAGGGTTAGGTCAGTAGCTGTGCTCGTTTTAGGTTAGGGTAGGTCAGTAGCTGTGCTCTTTTTAGGTTAGGGTTAGGTCAGTAGCTGTGCTCGTTTTAGGTTAGGGTTAGGTCAGTAGCTGTGCTCTTTTTAGGGTTAGGCTTTATTTTAAGGCAGATATTGTTCCTTTGATGCAAAACTGTTAATTTTTTAAAATTTTGTAATTGTTTTGTTTCCCCCAAAACAAAAATTAAAAACAATTTCCATTAGTTTTGGTCCTTTTTTTTGGGGGGGGGGTGGACTCCATATTTCTGTGCCTGCGGCCCTTGAGATGTAAATCCGGCCCTGCCAGAAGCCTTTGCTGGTTTTTATTTACTAAGCAATTATTTATTTTAATGTATTTATCTTGCCTCCTTGTTGTGCGCACACATGCACACACACACGCGCACGCATGCACACACACGCACGCACACACAAACATGCGCACACACGAACACACGCATGCACACATCTGCACATACACACACGCACACATACACACACATGCGCACATACTGTACACACACACAAACACACGCACACAAACTCGCCGCACACACACGCACACGCCACACACACCACGTTGTAGATCCTGCCTGTCAGTGGACCTTCTCGCTGGTAGCTCCTCCAGGCAGGTGTTGCTTCCAATGACTCAAGGACCAGCCATGTGCATCATGTGTCAGCGCATTGTGACATCACAGATGCCCCATTCCTACAATGTGAGATCATTATAAAAACACGACCAGAGGAACAAGAGGGAGAATTATTAGGTCTGTAATCTTCTCTAAAAATACTTCCCTGTGCGTGGAGGCTGAAGATGCGATTCTGTCATCAGTCCGGCCTCCTCCCCTCGTCTTGTTATTGCTGCTGCTCTTCAAGGCATGACTTGTCCCCTATAACCTCCTGCTCTGCATGAGAGGCAGAAGAGCATCTCTTCCAGCAAAGACACAAGTCCCTCAGGAGCAACCCGGCTGATCCAAGGGAGTCACTCACCTGTACCCGGAGGCCAACCCCGAGGGATCACTCACCTCTATCCGAGGCCAACCCCGAGGGATCACTCACCTCTATCCGAGGCCAACCCCAAGGGATCACTCACCTGTACCCGGAGGCCAACCCCAAGGGATCACTCACCTCTACCCGGGGGCCAACCCAGAGGGATCACTCACCTGTACCCGGGGGCCAACCCCGAGGGATCACTCACCTGTACCCGGGGGCCAACCCCGAGGGATCACTCACCTCTATCCGAGGCCAACCCCGAGGGATCACTCACCTCTACCCGGAGGCCATCTCTGAAAAAACACTCACCTCTACCTGGAGGCCATCCCTGAGGGAACACTTATCTTTAAGTGGAGGCCATCTCTAAGGAATCACTCACCTTTACCTGAAGGCTCATCCCTCCAAGAGGAATCACTTACCTGTACCTGGAGGCCATCTCTAAGGAATCACTCACCTTTACCTGGAGGCTCATCCCTCCAAGAGGAATCACTTACCTGTACCTGGAGGCCATCTCCAAGGGATCACTCACCTGTACCTGGAGGCTCATCCCTCCAGGAGGAATCACTTACCTGTACCTGGAGGCCATCTCCAAGGGATCACTCACCTGTACCTGGAGGCCATCTCCAAGGGATCACTCACCTGTACCTGGAGGCTCATCCCTCCAGGAGGAATCACTTACCTGTACCTGGGGGGTCTTCCTGCAGGACTCATGGCTTTCCTTGGCTTAACAGGTGAGTGACGGAGATTCTTCTCCTGGCCGGTGGGGACATGTAGACATATTGATACGTTATTGATCGCTTGGTGGAGCTCTTAGTGATTGTTGTGTACATTTGTGTATGTTTCTTTATAAATGTGTATATATGTATATAATGAGTGAACGTGTGTGTGAACTCTTAACGCACATTAACATCTCTCTGTGAAAGCGCACGGGACGGGCAGATAGGGAGGAATTTATCTGTTCCGGCTAGTTCCTGGGTAAGGCACTGGCCGCAGCCTTTCTCTGAAAGGGTTAATAGGTTGGGTCCTCATTGGGTCATTAGGCAAAGGAGGAAACTGGGCACCAATAATTGGATATTAGTTCCTCATTTCTTTCCGGCTGCTGATGCTTCCTGTAGGTTTGCGGTTTGCCGGTTTAGTAACCATAAGCGCGGTGGTGATAAGAAGCCACTTAACACCCTGTGTGCCAGGCCACAGCGTGTATCTCAAGTGCTATCCTCCCCGAGGCACACGAAGAGTTAAGGTTTGTATTCTGCAGTCATAGCGGTAACCCCGCCATGTATCCTCTGCGACTCGCTTAGTGTCAGGCTTCCCGGTGGAGCTGCCGCCACGTTACGGTGCACCGGGGGCTCAGTAACCGGACGAGCCCCTGCCTTATTTATTTATTTAAATATTCATGGAAAGTGTCTGAACGGAATGAAAAAAATAAATAAAAGTCATCGGGTCAGGACTATTATTTCCCGGAGCGGTGAATCCCCGGGGCAGACGGGGCTTGTCGGCACTCGCCCCGTCTTCCAGCTGTCAGGAGGTCACACGTCTCGGAACATCGCCTTTCTGTGGATATTTTAGGGGATATTCACTAACCTCCGAATTTGCCAAATACAGGCGAATTGACAGCGAAATACGGTGAAATTCGACACAATTCACTGCAATTCGGCAGCACCGAAACTGTCCCACTGGAAACTATAGATTCGTCTATTCACAGAACACGGAAATTTCAGCAAAATGCTCTGATTTTCAGTTCGACAAGTTTAAACAGGGGAATCACTTAGGATTCAATGTAATAAACACAATGGGCTCTTCACGCAAAAACGTACGCAGAACGCGTGAATTTTTGTGCGACGTGTTAAACGTTAACGTGCGTAAATCACCGCTGATATTACAATCCTCGCACGTTTTTTCATCTGTCAAAAAATAACACGTGTAAAACGGACGTACAAAAACGCACGCGCAGCAATGTTGCGCGCCGAAATCGGTGTGCGGACTGTTTTTTAACGCGATTCAGCCAATCAGAATTAAGAACCACAATTGTCTCCCATTAAGTTTTTGCGCCTGTCAAAGTCAATCTGGGCATATATGCTGCATCAATAATAAAAACACGCACAACGTCTCCATTTTATTGTTTGGGTATGTGTAGAATGTGTAACTATACTGTGCTGCATTTTTTTTTTCGTGCTGGTGTATTTGTGTTCGGCCAGAACGTTCCGATTTGCCGTTACCACCAAGTTTTCAAACACGTTAAAATTAGCGCGCAAAGACTGTGCGTTAAATTTTGCGCATAGATTGTAATACTATCCGCGTACCAGCACACAAACACATTTGCGCTCACAATGTTAAGTATAGGACGCGCGAAGTACAGTAAGCTCGCGCAGTGCTCGCGCAGGTTCACCCGCGGTAGACGTAAACGCGCGTTTGTTGCGCTGAGATTGTAATACGACGTTCAGCTTAAAGGGTTTTGCCCCTCGCGTTAATGCGCTTTTGCGCACGCGCTGACGTTTGCGCGAAGATTGTAATAGGGCCCAATATCTTTTTACATTTTATTAAAGACTATTTATTATTCTTATTTTGTAACAGATCTTTATATTATATTTAAAGGAACTGTTTTTATTATTTAGGGACATTTTTATTGATTAAACCTATCAGGAGAAAAGGAGACTTTTTTTCCATTTTGGTGGAATTCGCCGGCTTTCACCAACAATAACTGCTTTGGCGACTCCAATTTCTTCAATATATGGTGACCACTCGCTAAATAGTGAATTCGCTGTATTTTCGGAGAAGTGGAATCGCCGAAATTCAGCGAAACACAATTTGCAGCAATTTCGGTGCTTTGTGAATAGACCCTTTAGTTTCCCTGTGTTTCAGTGGACGTCGTGCTGCCGGTGTTGCTGCACCGGTGTTGGATCTACCGATGTCACAGGTCACGTCGAGCAGAAACACGTGTGAACGCAGTTCCTGCATTATTTTTGCAGGGGGACGGAGTTCACTTTGGTCCACAAACGATAAAGCTTTTATTTCATATGTTTCTTCGTTAAAACAGGAAATACAGGATTTATCATATTTTTTCACTAAATCCCAGCCAGTACATAAAAATATGGGTTTATCTGAAATCTGGCAGTGTATAGAGGGTTAAATGCAGAATGACAATCTTTTGGGGATAATTTGTTGCTCTGAGAGAGTTAATACATTTAAATAAAGTAAATTTGCTCATTTTTATGTATCGGTTTCTCCGTTACATTGATATCACTGGGATGAAGGGTTCTAAACTGTAGATGGTGTCCCATATCTGGCACAATGTCACACGTGGTCTGCATTATCAGCATACAGGCAGAAATGGCCTTTGTGTCAGTAAATGTGCTGCAGACACATTGCATTTCATTGCCCTCCCTGACACCTGCATTTTTAATGAAACACCTCCACGCTGCCCACAGAGAGGAGCTAATAAAGGTCTTAAATTTGGATTTGGCAGACCTGGATACTGAGAGACGCAGTCCTGCCTTACAGGTAACCAACAGTCATCGGTTTTGGCAGAATGAAAGTTTAAGCCGGCGCGCTTCATTGCAATTTGTTATAAACGTTCATGACGTGACGTGGTAAACTAACCACCATATAAAAGAACAGGACCTGCCAGTTTCCAGTAATGTCAGGGAGTCGGGTTCGGACAACGTGCAGGAGAAGCATCCTCCTGGAAGAGAAACAAAGAACGGAATTAGGCTTTGACCTCAATAAAAAGACGAGCCAAAAACGAATAAACCAAACGCTCCTCAATGACTGACATTATGATTCAGGCACAATGTCACACGTGGTCTGCATTATCAGCATACAGGCAACTTTGTGTCAGTAAATGTGCTGCAGACAGATAATAAAATGGTGAGATCTCTTTCTTACATGGGGTCTGCATTATCAGCATACAGGCAGATACAGTAAATGTGCTGCAGACAGATAATAAAATGGTGAGATCTCCTGCTTACACGGGGTCTGCATTATCAGCATACAGGAAGATTCAGTAATTGTGCTGCAAACAAATAATAAAATTGTGAGATCTCCTACTTACTTGGGGTCTGCATTAACGGCATACAGGCAGATGCAGGAAATGTGCTGCAGACAGATAATAAAATGTTTCGATCTCCTGCTTATGGGGATTTGTAGTGATCAGAATGAGATTAATAGCAATGCAATATCTGTATGTGTCGCATAATGCCTGTGTATGGCAATTACAGCAACACCTTGTATCTGTATGTGCTGCATAATGCCTGTGTATGGCAATTACAGCAACACCTTGTATCTGTATGTGCTGCATAATGCCTGTGTATGGCAATTACAGCAACACCTTGTATCTGTATGTGCTGCATAATGCCTGTGTATGGCAATTACAGCAACACCTTGTATCTGTATGTGCTGCATAATGCCTGTGTATGGCAATTACACCAACGCCTTGTATCTGTATGTGCTGCATAATGCCTGTGTATGGCAATTACAGCAACACCTTGTATCTGTATGTGCCGCATAATGCCTGTGTATGGCAATTACAGCAACATCTTGTATCTGTATGTGCTGCATAATGCCTGTGTATGGCAATTACAGCAACACCTTGTATCTGTATGTGCCGCATAATGCCTTTGTATGGCAATTACAGCAACACCTTGTATCTGTATGTGCCGCATAATGCCTGTGTATGGCAATTACAGCAACACCTTGTATCTGTATGTGCTGCATAATGCCTGTGTATGGCAATTACAGCGACACCTTGTATCTGTATGTGCTGCATAATGCCTGTGTATGGCAATTACAGCAACACCTTGTATCTGTACTGTACAGGGATTTACACTCATATAAGCCCCTGACTCTTATCCCTGTACAGCAGCGACTGACCCCCACAGCTCTCCCTGTATTCTGACCAATCTCTGGCTGCTGGAATGCTGCAGTAAAGTTTTTTTAGCTTTTTGTTACAGTGAGATTATACAAAGTACAGGAACCCCCTTGAGTCTTGTGTGATTTATAATGGAACCCAAATGGATAAGCTGTAGCACATTCCCTTGGTGCAGAATTTGCCCATCCAGGAGTACAGAGCCGAGATCTGAGCTGGCAGCGCCACCAGGGAGCCGAGCTTTACTGCTCACAGTTACACAGGTAAAAAGAGACCCTGAGTCGCATCCATCAGGTTCAGCTTTTCACACATCACTCAATGCACCACTAGAATTATACATACATGATGTGTGATTGGTCCAGCTGGATGGACTTTATCCAATGATAATAAGGGATTGGGGTAATTACAGGCCAGCGAGTCTGACGCTATCGGGATCATCTCCACAGGGTAAGAGATTAAAGGGACACTAATGGGTTAAATATGGTGGCAGGAAACAGAGGGGTTAAACATGAATTCCTCTGCACTCCTCATCCCCATTTTAACCCTTTAGTTCCTTTTAAAAGCCTCCTCTGAATCCAGCGCTGGTCTCCCCCTCACCTCTGCAGGATATGAAACACTTCCAGCTCAGCATGTCATGTGACCAAAGAGGAGAGGTTGGATGCTCCAGCCAATCCTGTGGCTCTCAGCACAGGAATACTTTGATCCCATTGGATGGGGCTGGAAGTACTCCAAGTCCAGGAAACCTGAGCAGATGAGTCCCTGAGCTGAGGGTGTGGGCAGGGCTAAGCTCCTGCATCTAGATGGCTGAATCAGCCCTCAGAGTCCCCCCTCAGCAGGGGGAGATGGAGCTCACAGTAGTGTGACCGCTCAGGTAAGAGCATCGTGCAGTGTCCCTTTAAGTAATGAGAGGTGAGATCAGTGCCGAGTTTGTGCGTCTTTCCCCCTGCCCGGTAACCTTCACATCAGGGGGTGGCGCAGTAGGGGTAACATAATATCTATAGAGTAATAAGATCTGGGCCGGCCCGTCCCATGCACAATTCACATTGATTGGGCGCATGAATTCTGTGCCGTATAGTTTGCGCATTGCTTGGATTTCCAGGCGATTTAGTTGCTTTGGTTCTCAGTCCTGCAGGGTATTTGCGAGCTCACTACTTATTGAATAAGCCCCTTATACTGCTGGGTGAGGAAGGAATCCGGCGGCATGTTTAAAATACTTTCTAGGAGGCCGCCGTTCCATCCTGATGCCATTGATATGGAACAGGCATTTTCCACGCGTCTCTAGATGCCAGAGGTGGAGGCGTTGTGTTTGAAGGACGAGTCGTGAGATGATCCCTCCTAATTAACAAAACTATTTCACGCTTGGAGTTTATGCGAAAGGTATTTGCTGACGGCATCACTTTTCCTGTACAGTCCCACGGTATGGAGCGTTCGCAGGTCTCGCATAAGAGCCTGGAGATGGTGTAAGGTCAGTGAGGACCTCCCACCTCGTGTCTTGTGGCGCTAATAGGAAAGGTTATAATAAAACATGTTGCAGGTAGGGCTGCCAGGTCGGCCATGTTTTCCTGGACACATAATGTATTCATGCTGACGGGCAGTGCATGAAAAATGCCACCCCGCAGCCTGTATAATCCATACGCTGCAGGTAAGAAACCATAAAGGAATCCCAGGTGACCTGCCTTAATTTAGTTTCTGCAGCATATGAATTATACGTGTTGCAGGGCAGCACTTTTCCCTGTGCTCCCCCTCTGCATGACGTAGTAAAATGTGTCCAGGAAAACATGGTAGATCCTTTCCTGCACACTTTCCGCACTGAGTGAGATCAGGCAGATCCACTGTCACATAATCTTTAAAGGGACCCTGGGTTAACACAAGAGGGAGGGTGAAGGGGTTAAGTCTTGTATTTAGGTTTGGACCTCCTTGTCCCTTGTTCTTCTGTCGGTGTTGTTGAATTTATTTTGCTCCCAAAAGTGACATGAGGTTTGCATTGACCTGGCAGAGGAGCTCACATGCCCTGACTCCATTCTGTGTGCACACACACACACACGCACGCACACGCATGCACACGCACACACACACGCACGCACACACACGCACGCACACGCATGCACACGCACACACACACACACGCACGCACGCACACGCACACACGCCAGTCAGTCTGTGTGGGGTTTGCGGCTCTGACCCCATCCAGGCTCGGACATTGTCGTACGAGTCTCACTATTGTGTTATACTCAGTGTCAGTATTTCCCTTTCCAGGAGAGATGCCGCGTCAGTTCCCGCGCCTTAGCGTCGCTGAGGTGGACGAGCAAGTGCGGCTTTTGGCCGAGAAGGTTTTCACCAAAGTCCTACGTGAGGAGGATAGTAAAGATGCCTTCTCACTGTTCACCGTTCATGAGGACTGTCCCATCGGACAGAAGGAGGCCAAAGAGCGGGAGCTGGAGAGGGAGTTTGCCGAGCAGCAATCTGCCGAGACCGTCAAAAGGTTTGTACATTAAATCTAGACAAATGTACTTTCCGATGTTTTTGAACATGGTAGCGTGGTAGCGAATGGAGGTGGGAAAAGCAGGCAAGAGGAACAATGAGAGGAGAGAAGAATGAGGCTGAGGAACAATGGGACGGGAGAAGAATGAGGCTGAGGAACAATGGGACGGGAGAAGAAAGGTCAGAGGAACAATGGGAGAAGAAAGGTCAGAGGAACAATGGGAGGGAAGAAAAATGGGGCTGAGGAACAATGGGAGGGGAGAAAAATGGGGCAGAGGAACAATGGGAGGGGAGAAGAATGGGGCTGAGGAACAATGGGAGAAGAAAGGTCAGAGGAACAATGGGAGGGGAGAAGAATGGGGCAGAGGAACGATGGGAGGGGAGAAGAATGTGGCAGAGGAACAACGGGAGGGGAGAAGATTGGGGCTGAGGAACAATGGAAGGGGAGATTGGGGCAGAGGAACAACGGAAGGGGAGAAGATTGGGGCAGAGGAACAACGGGAGGGGAGAAGAATGGGGCTGAAGAACAATGGGAGGGGAGAAGATTGGGGCTGAGGAACAATGGAAGGGGAGATTGGGGCAGAGGAACAACGGAAGGGGAGAAGATTGGGGCAGAGGAACAACGGGAGGGGAGAAGAATGGGGCTGAGGAACAATGGGAGGGGAGAAGATTGGGGCTGAGGAACAATGGGAGAAGAAAGGTCAGAGGAACAATGGGAAGGGAGAAGAATGGGGCAGAGGAACAATGGGAGGGGAGAAGAATGGGGCAGAGGAACAATGGGAGGGGAGAAGAATGGGGCAGAGGAACAATGGGAGGGGAGAAGAATGTGGCAGAGGAACAATGGGAGGGGAGAAGAATGTGGCAGAGGAACAACGGGAGGGGAGAAGAATGGGGCTGAAGAACAATGGGTGGGGAGAAGAATGGGGCTGAAGAACAATGGGTGGGGAGAAGATTGGGGCTGAGGAACAACGGGAGGGGAGAAGAATGGGGCTGAGGAACAATGGGAGGGGAGAAGAATGGGGCTGAGGAACAATGGGAGGGGAGAAGAATGAGGCAGAGGAACAATGGGATGGGAGAAGAATTGGGCAGAGGAACACTGGGAGGGGAGAAGAACGGGGCTGAAGAACAATGGGAGGGGAGAAGAATGGGGCAGAGGAACAATGGGAGGGGAGAAGATTGGGGCTGAAGAACAATGGGAGGGGAGAAGATTGGGGCTGAGGAACAATGGGAGGGGAGAAGATTGGGGCAGAGGAACAACGGGAGGGGAGAAGAATGAGGCTGAGGAATCCCCACCCAAATCAATTAAAGCATAAAAGTAACTTTGTATCAGAAAATATATAATTTACCAAATGACTTCAGTTCTTCCCGGCCACAATATCAGGAGATATTTTATCCACTAAGGTCTTAATGAAGGTCAAGTGGCCAAAACGTTTCCTGATCATGTGACGTGGAGAGTTAAAGCCACTTGCTGTTAAAGAATAGAGTCTGACAGCCCTCACGGCACGGTCGTCCTCTGTCACCTTCTCATTAGTGCGGCTGGGAGCAGGAGGCCAGAATTAAACACGGTGACAGATCGGGCGATGCCGGCCGGCCTCTCGGTGTGTCTGGATAATGTGACTTTGCAGCCGTCACAGAGGCATGAAGGAATTCTGAGAGATATTTCCGCCTCTTGGTGTAAGCACGTTATGAGTTATCGCACCACGGAAAAGACCCGTGAGAAATATTTACACCATAAAATAATCAAACCCGATGATTTCCGGGAGCGACGTCTGGCTGGGAGAGCCTGGACCCCTTTTTCTTAATTCTCGAGGAACATTTTAACAGTTACAACACAGTATAACAAACATACTGCACATCTATCATTTAAAACATACTGGTATGTAATATAATATAAAATACTTTTACTAAAGGAACATATTATGTAATGTTATTAAATATATAGTAATATAATGTATCACGCTGGAAATTTTATTTTTATATTATTATATTTATATTATTTAAAATATAATAATACGGAGGTGTAATATAATATAATTTTATTAAAGTAACATTTTATAATATGTAATAGGATACCAAGTAAAAATATATAATGTAATAATAATGCAATAATATAACAAATATATTTTAATACAGAAACATTTTAAAAATCGAGACATTCAATGACATCATATCATGTGATCTGATTAAGTTATGCAGAATAATATTAAGTGACACGATACATTATAATGTAATAGAATAATAAATAAATTAATTTCATATGATTACATTATACTACATCAAATAAAGTAATATATTATAAGGTGATATAATAATAAATAAAATAATTTCATATGATTACATTATACTACATAAAATAAGGAAATATAATACATAATAATGTGATGGAATAATAAATAAAATATATAACAACATTTTATGTGTTTACATTATACTACATAACATAAAGTTCTTGAGAAAAGCCCACAGAGGACTGAAACGTTGACTTTTTTAGGCACGATAAAAGATTATTTAAAAGATTCCCTGGAGCACGCGCCTTCCTGGTGAACATAACATAAAGTAATATAATACATGATCATGGAATGCAATAATGCATAATGATACGTCCAATTACATAATTTCATACGATCTGATTCTGTTATGTAGTATAATATAAAGTCACATGATACATTATAATGTGATAGAATAATAAATAAATTATATATACATAACTCCACATAATTTGCTTATATTATACTCCGTAACATAAAGTGATGTAATGGAATAGAATAATACATAATGATACATCTAATGACATCATTTCCTGCGATCTGATTAGGTTATCTCGTATAATGTTCATTATAATGTAATACATGCATTTAATGTATTCTTATGTATTTACAAACCAGCAGAGGTCTATAACAATGATAAAACGTGTAGAAATCGGGAGGTGGAACCCCAGCATCTGAGCACGTGATGGGACATTGTCGCCCTGAGTGATAACAGGATGCGGAGCTATAGGCGTGTCATACATCTTTAACCCTGTGTGTCCTCTCGTGCTGCTCACACCTGTTACCTAACACAGCGGATTGGCTACTTATATACTGAGCAGGAAAAATGCACGAAAATACTATTTATTACATAAAAATTTATATCTCTTTTAGAAAGCATTTATTCAGGAGCCATAGTGCATTATTACCGATGATGACCTCCATCTGGCGTGTTTGCTTTCTGTCCGGTGTTGGTGTTTAGGAAGAAGAGTTTCAAGATGATCCGGTCTCAGTCGCTCTCATTACAGATCCCCACTTTGGATTGGAAGCCACCGACAATATCGCCCATTCATTCCCCCGTGTCTCCCGTTCTACCACCGCCGCCTCCCATTATACGAGGCCCAGGACCGGCTGCCCCTGTTTCATATGATGGCCCTGAATTTCAGAGAGTCACAATTAGCGGCGACTACTGTGCTGGAGTAAGTTTACAGCTTCTATAGCACCCTGCATCTTATCCCTGTACTGACACCATATATCTGTACTATACAGGGATTTACAGCTTCTATAACACCCTGCATCTTATCCCTGTACTGACACCATATATCTGTACTATACAGGGATTTACAGCTTCTATAACACCCTGCATCTAATCCCTGTACTGACACCATATATTGTACTATACAGGGTTTACAGCTTCTATAACACCCTGCATCTAATCCCTGTACCGACACATATATCTGTACTATACAGGGATTTACAGCTTCTATAACACCCTGCATCTAATCCCTGTACTGACACATATATCTGTACTATACAGGGATTTACAGCTTCTACAACACCCTGCATCTAATCCCTGTACTGACACCATATATCTGTACTATACAGGGATTTACAGCTTCTATAACACCCAGCATCTTATCCCTGTACTGACACCATATATCTGTACTATACAGGGATTTACAGCTTCTATAACACCCTGCATCTATCCCTGTACTGACACATATATCTGTACTATACAGGGATTTACAGCTTCTACAACACCTGCATCTAATCCCTGTACTGACACCATATATCTGTACTATACAGGGATTCACAGCTTCTATAACACCCTGCATCTTATCCTGTACTGACACCATATATCTGTACTATACAGGGATTTACAGCTTCTATAACACCCTGCATCTTATTCCTGTACTGACACCATATATCTGTACTATACAGGGATTTACAGATTCTATAACACCCTGCATCTAATCCCTGTACTGACACATATATCTGTACTATACAGGGATTTACAGCTTCTACAACACCCTGCATCTAATCCCTGTACTGACACCATATATCTGTACTATACAGGGATTCACAGCTTCTATAACACCCTGCATCTTATCCCTGTACTGACACCATATATCTGTACTATACAGGGATTTACAGCTTCTATAACACCCTGCATCTTATCCCTGTACTGACACCATATATCTGTACTATACAGGGATTCACAGCTTCTATAACACCCTGCATCTTATCCCTGTACTGACACCATATATCTGTACTATACAGGGATTTACAGCTTCTATAACACCCTGCATCTTATCCCTGTACTGACACCATATATCTGTACTATACAGGGATTCACAGCTTCTATAACACCCTGCATCTTATCCCTGTACTGACTGACACCATATATCTGTACTATACAGGGATTCACAGCTTCTATAACACCCTGCATCTTATCCCTGTACTGACACCATATATCTGTACTATACAGGGATTTACAGCTTCTATAACACCCTGCATCTTATCCCTGTACTGACTGACACCATATATCTGTACTATACAGGGATTCACAGCTTCTATAACACCCTGCATCTTATCCCTGTACTGACTGACACCATATATCTGTAGTATACAGGGATTCACAGCTTCTATAACACCCTGCATCTTATCCCTGTACTGACTGACACCATATATCTGTACTATACAGGGATTTACAGCTTCTATAACACCTGCATCTTATCCCTGTACTGACACCATATATCTGTACTATACAGGGATTCACAGCTTCTATAACACCCTGCATCTTATCCCTGTACTGACTGACACCATATATCTGTACTATACAGGGATTTACAGCTTCTATAACACCCTGCATCTTATCCCTGTACTGACACCATATATCTGTACTATACAGGGATTCACAGCTTCTATAACACCCTGCATCTTATCCCTGTACTGACACCATATATCTGCACTATACAGGGATTTACAGCTTCTATAACACCCTGCATCTTATCCCTGTACTGACTGGCACCATATATCTGTACTATACAGGGATTTACAGCTTCTATAACACCCTGCATCTTATCCCTGTACTGACACCATATATCTGTACTATACAGGGATTTACAGCTTCTATAACACCCTGCATCTTATCCCTGTACTGACACCATATATCTGTACTATACAGAGATTTACAGCTTCTATAACACCCTGCATCTTATCCCTGTACTGACACCATATATCTGTACTATACAGGGATTCACAGCTTCTATAACACCCTGCATCTTATCCCTGTACTGACACATATATCTGCACTATACAGGGATTTACAGCTTCTATAACACCCTGCATCTTATCCCTGTACTGACTGGCACCATATATCTGTACTATACAGGGATTTACAGCTTCTATAACACCCTGCAACTTATCCCTGTACTGACACCATATATCTGTACTATACAGGGATTTACAGCTTCTATAACACCCTGCATCTTATCCCTGTACTGACACCATATATCTGTACTATACAGGGATTTACAGCTTCTTTAACACCCTGCATCTTATCCCTGTACTGACACCATATATCTGTACTATACAGAGATTTACAGCTTCTATAACACCCTGCATCTTATCCCTGTACTGACACCATATATCTGTACTACACAGGGATTTACAGCTTCTATAACACCCTGCATCTTATCCCTGTACTGACTGACACCATATATCTGTACTATACAGGGATTCACAGCTTCTATAACACCCTGCAACTTATCCCTGTACTGACACCATATATCTGTACTATACAGGGATTTACAGCTTCTATAACACCCTGCATCTTATCCCTGTACTGACACCATATATCTGTACTATACAGGGATTTACGGTTTTGGCAATGATCTGCTTGGTTCTTACACCAGGTCGAAAACTCCGTAATGCATAAATTGTAACTATTGTTCATAAAACAACTTGCTATACACTATATTAACTTCCCGATTCTCCTGATGTAGATAACCCTGGATGACTATGAACAAGCAGCTAATGGACTTGCCAAGGCCTTGCTCATTCGAGAGAAGTACTCGCGCCTGGCTTACCATCGATTCCCGCGCACCACGTCCCAGTACCTGTGCACCATGAATGATGAGAGCTGGAAATTGGAAGATGAAGTCTATCCAGGTAAATAGGGTTTATAAAGCTAGTGACCTCCCAACGTTTGCCGTGTCACCTTATACCCATCCCTGGCATTCAGTCCCTTTACCATGTCACCTTATACCAATCCTCGGCATTCAGTCCCTTTACCATGTCACCTTATACCAATCCTCGGCATTCAGTCCCTTTACCATGTCACCTTATACCAATCCTCGGCATTCAGTCCCTTTACCATGTCACCTTATACCAATCCTCGGCATTCAGTCCCTTTACCATGTCACCTTATACCAATCCTCGGCATTCAGTCCCTTTACCATGTCACCTTATACCAATCCTCGGCATTCAGTCCCTTTACCATGTCCCCTTATACCATCTCCGGCATTCAGTCCATTTGCCGTATCACCTTATACCATCCGTGGCATTGAGACCCTTTGCCGTGTCGGTATATATTTGTCAGTCTGAGCTGTTTCGTTGCTGTGTTTTGTGTATTTCCTCAGGGTGCAGACGGGCGGGATTTCTCATTATCAGTGCATGGCTTTTATTAATGAGTAATTCTGCAGAATGCGTGTTATGAGGTTCTTAACGTTTCTCATTATCAGTGCATGGCTTTTATTAATGAGTAATTCTGCAGAATGCGTGTTATGAGGTTCTTAACGTTAATAATTGAGCAGTCTGACCACTAGCGGGGACGCCACGCCGTGATACACAGGATTGTTTACAGGCTCGTAATCATTTCTGTTTTCGCTGATATATATATATATATTTTATTTATTGACAGAGCTTAACCCTCCGCCCAAAGACAAGGATCCGTTCACTATACAAAACGTTCCTTCAAACCTGAATTACGTGGTGAAAATCACTAGTGGAATCCCCTACATTTACGACAACATGGAAAAGGCAGATAAAAACGAGCCCAGAAGCTTTCCTTACCCGGACTTAGAAACCTACACGCTGGACCTCAGCCACATCCTGGCCCTCATCACTGACGGCCCCGCGTATGTCCCATCCATGCATGTTACTCTGAAATTAACATTAAACTGTAATAATACGCGTGCATGAAGCCGTGCAGCCTTATGGCATGATGGAGGCTCTTCTCCTCCTCTTGCAGCCTGGCTTTCATTTGCCACCAACCTTTTACAAGCTTGGAAATTGTCCAGGCTGTGTTCAGTTTAGGATCGAGTCCCCCCTGTCTGTGTTCAGTTTAGGATCGCGTCCCTCCTGGATTTGTGTTCAGTTTAGGATCGAGTCCCTCCTGGCTTTGTGTTCAGTTTAGGATCGAGTCCCCCCTGTCTATGTGTTCAGTTTAGGATCGAGTCCCTCCTGGCTTTGTGTTCAGTTTAGGATCGAGTCCCTCCTGGCTATGTGTTCAGTTTAGGATCGAGTCCCTCCTGGCTTTGTGTTCAGTTTAGGATCGAGTCCCTCCTGGCTTTGTGTTCAGTTTAGGATCGAGTCCCTCCTGGCTATGTGTTCAGTTTAGGATCGAGTCCCTCCTGGCTTTGTGCTCAGTTTAGGATCGAGTCCCTCCTGGCTATGTGTTCAGTTTAAGATCGAGTCCCTTCTGGCTTTGTGTTCAGGTTAGGATCAAGTCCCTCCTGGCTTTGTGTTCAGTTTAGGATCGAGTCCCTCCTGGCTTTGTGTTCAGTTTAGGATCGAGTCCCTCCTGGCTTTGTGCTCAGTTTAGAATCGAGTCCCTCCTGGCTTTGTGTTCAGTTTAGGATCGAGTCCCTCCTGGCTTTGTGTTCAGTTTAGGATCGAGTCCCTCCTGGCTTTGTGCTCAGTTTAGGATCGAGTCCCTCCTGGCTTTGTGTTGGTTGTTACAATGGATTCTCTTATTGTTTCATGAAAGATGTAGCTGTTTGTGGGTTACATGTGACGCCTCTGAAAGGCAGGTTTTTATGTGAGTCACAGCTCGAGGCAGAAGCTGTAAACATTGTGTTATTAGTTAATGCCGAGTCACGCTTTTATTTTAGAAGCTGACATTCCTTTCAGGCGTCTGAGCTTTTTGGCATCGCAGACTTTATTCATCCTGATTACAAAGGGTTCTATATTTCAGGTTTGCCCAGTTTGGTGCAGGTTAGGCTTGGATCGTCCCACAATATCCATCAACATGCAAACCTTGAGATACACCACGTGACGTACAGCTCAGAGCCCTGATTATAGCTGATTCACTGAATACAGTCACACCTGCAGAAACATATGTACATCGTGTGCGTGTCTGAAAGAACACACGTGATTAAACCATGCTGCATGTGGGAGGCGTGGCTCACTGATATGTCTACACAGAGAGGATACAATACAGGAAGCCTGGGATTCACTGATATGTCTACACAGAGAGGATACAATACAGGAAGCCTGGGATTCACTGATATGTCTACACAGAGAGGATACAATACAGGAAGCCTGGGATTCATTGATATGTCTACACAGAGAGGATACAATACAGGAAGCCTGGGATTCACTGATATGTCTGCATTACACATAATACAGGGATTCACTGATATGTCTACACAGAGAGGATACAATACAGGAAGCCTGGGATTCACTGATATGTCTGCATTACACATAATACAGGGATTCACTGATATGTCTACACAGAGAGGATACAATACAGGAAGCCTGGGATTCACTGATATGTCTGCATTACACATAATACAGGGATTCACTGATATGTCTTCACAGAGAGGATACAATACAGGAAGCCTGGGATTCACTGATATGTCTGCATTACACATAATACAGGGATTCACTGATATGTCTACACAGAGAGGATACAATACAGGAAGCCTGGGATTCACTGATATGTCTGCATTACACATAATACAGGGATTCACTGATATGTCTACACAGAGAGGATACAATACAGGAAGCCTGGGATTCACTGATATGTCTGCATTACACATAATACAGGGATTCACTGATATGTCTTCACAGAGAGGATACAATACAGGAAGCCTGGGATTCACTGATATGTCTGCATTACACATAATACAGGGATTCACTGATATGTCTACACAGAGAGGATACAATACAGGAAGCCTGGGATTCACTGATATGTCTGCATTACACATAATACAGGGATTCACTGATATGTCTACACAGAGAGGATACAATACAGGAAGCCTGGGATTCACTGATATGTCTGCATTACACATAATACAGGGATTCACTGATATGTCTACACAGAGAGGATACAATACAGGAAGCCTGGGATTCACTGATATGTCTGCATTACACATAATACAGGGATTCACTGATATGTCTACACAGAGAGGATACAATACAGGAAGCCTGGGATTCACTGATATGTCTGCATTACACATAATACAGGGATTCACTGATATGTCTACACAGAGAGGATACAATACAGGAAGCCTGGGATTCACTGATATGTCTGCATTACACATAATACAGGGATTCACTGATATGTCTACACAGAGAGGATACAATACAGGAAGCCTGGGATTCACTGATATGTCTGCATTACACATAATACAGGGATTCACTGATATGTCTACACAGAGAGGATACAATACAGGAAGCCTGGGATTCACTGATATGTCTGCATTACACATAATACAGGGATTCACTGATATGTCTACACAGAGAAGATACAATACAGGAAGCCTGGGATTCACTGATATGTCTGTTATAATATTATGAAACAGATAATTCATGAATAATACATTATCAGAGTTGATGAAGACCCATTAGAGTTGAAACGTTGTCTCTTGTGATGCTCCAATAAAATTGTCCTATATATGAATAGGTGGATTGCCCGTCCCTTTCTTTGCTACAAGTGTTGTACGGATTTGGCCGCTCCTGGGTATGTGTTGGCACCCGTTATACGCTTGCCCTGAGCTTATCGGAGGGTGTTTGCAGCTCAGAATTTATACTTATCATTACAGGAGCTTCTTTATTTATTTTATGTGTCGCTTTCTCTGCCCGGCGTGTCTGCACAAAGCCTTTAAACAATACATTAACAAGCGGCCCTCGGAAAACAGACAATAATCACTGATTAAAGCCAAGTAATGACGCGCAAACTCCATAAACAACGTTATTGGTCATAGTGTTGTCTGATTCCGTTTATTTTAGTGGGATTTTTAGGAGGGGCGCAGGAGGTGTTTGGTTTATTAATTTTTCATTAAGTAATAAGGTGTTAATATCTTTACAGGACGCAGTGTGGACGCAATGTGTGCAGTTTGTACGCAGTATGGATGCAGTGTGTATGCAGTATGGACGTAGTGTGGACGCAGTGTGGAAGCAGTGTGGATGCAGTATGGACGCAGTGTGTATTCAGTATGGACAGTGTGTACGCAGTGTGGAAGCAGTATGGACGCAGTGTGGATGCAGTGTGTATGCAGTGTGGAAGCAGTATGTATGCAGTATGGACGCAGTGTGTACGCAGTATGGATGCAGTGTATGCAGTGTGTATGCAGTGTGGAAGCAGTGTGGACGCAGTGTGGACGCAGTGTGTATGCAGTATGGATGCAGTGTATGCAGTATTGACGCAGTGTATGCAGTGTGTATGCAGTATGGACGCAGTGTGGATGCAGTGTGTATTCAGTATGGACAGTGTGGACACAGTGTGTATGCAGTGTGGAAGCAGTATGTATGCAGTATGTATGCAGTGTGGATGCAGTGTGTATGCAGTATGGATGCAGTGTATGCAGTATGGACACAGTGTATGCAGTGTGTATGCAGTATGGACGCAGTGTGTATGCAGTGTGGAAGCAGTATGGATGCAGTGTGTATTCAGTATGGACAGTGTGGACGCAGTGTGTATGCAGTATGGACACAGTGTGTATGCAGTGTGGAAGCAGTATGTATGCAGTATGGACGCAGTGTGTACACAGTGTGGATGCAGTATGGATGCAGTGTATGCAGTATGGACGCAGTGTATGCAGTGTGTATGCAGTATGGACGCAGTGTATGCAGTGTGTATGCAGTATGGACACAGTGTGTACACAGTATGGATGCTGTGTATGCAGTGTGGAAGCAGTATGGATGCTGTGTATGCAGTGTGGAAGCAGTATGGACGTAGTGTGTATGCAGTATGGATGCAGTGTATGCAGTATGGACGCAGTGTATGCAGTGTGTATGCAGTATGGACGCAGTGTGTATGCAGTGTGGATGCAGTGTATGCAGTATGGATGCAGTGTATGCAGTATGGACACAGTGTATGCAGTGTGTATGCAGTATGGACGCAGTGTGTATGCAGTGTGGAAGCAGTATGGATGCAGTGTGTATTCAGTATGGACAGTGTGGACGCAGTGTGTATGCAGTATGGACACAGTGTGTATGCAGTGTGGAAGCAGTATGTATGCAGTATGGACGCAGTGTGTACACAGTATGGATGCTGTGTATGCAGTGTGGAAGCAGTATGGATGCAGTGTGGATGCAGTATGGATGCAGTGTATGCAGTATGGACGCAGTGTATGCAGTGTGTATGCAGTATGGATGCAGTGTATGCAGTGTGTATGCAGTATGGACACAGTGTGTACACAGTATGGATGCTGTGTATGCAGTGTGGAAGCAGTATGGACGCAGTGTGTATGCAGTATGGATGCAGTGTATGCAGTATGGACGCAGTGTATGCAGTGTGTATGCAGTATGGACGCAGTGTGTGCGCAGCTCCCGTCCTCTGCTTTCATACGTTAATTATAATTAATATTTTCCATGCAGGAAGACATACTGTCACCGGCGGCTGAATTTTCTGGGCTCTAAATTCAAGCTTCACGAGATGCTGAACGAAATGTCAGAGTTAAAGGAACTGAAAAGTGTCCCTCACCGCGACTTCTATAATGTCAGGAAGGTAAGTGCCAGCTTTCTATGTACCCGGTGCGCTGACCCCGAACGATGTCCTGCTCCTCAGTGATGGGTGTCAGGTTAATGAGAGATGTCCTGCTCCTCAGTGATGGGTGTCAGGGTAATGAGAGATGTCCTGCTCCTCAGTGATGGGTGTCAGGTTAATGAGGGATGTCCTGCTCCTCAGTGATGGGTGTCAGAGTAATGAGGGATGTCCTGCTCCTCAGTGATGGGTGTCAGGGTAATGAGAGATGTCCTGCTCCTCAGTGATGGGTGTCAGGGTAATGAGGGATGTCCTGCTCCTCAGTGATGGGTGTCAGGGTAATGAGAGATGTCCTGCTCCTCAGTGATGGGTGTCAGGGTAATGAGAGATGTCCTGCTCCTCAGTGATGGGTGTCAGGTTAATGAGGGATGTCCTGCTCCTCAGTGATGGGTTCAGGGTAATGAGGATGTCCTGCTCCTCAGTGATGGGTGTCAGGTTAATGAGGGATGTCCTGCTCCTCAGTGATGGGTGTCAGGGTAATGAGGGATGTCCTGCTCCTCAGTGATGGGTGTCAGGTTAATGAGGATGTCCTGCTCCTCAGTGATGGGTGTCAGGGTAATGAGGGATGTCCTGCTCCTCAGTGATGGGTGTCAGGGTAATGAGAGATGTCCTGCTCCTCAGTGATGGGTGTCAGGGTAATGAGGGATGTCCTGCTCCTCAGTGATGGGTGTCAGGTTAATGAGGGATGTCCTGCTCCTCAGTGATGGGTGTCAGGGTAATGAGGGATGTCCTGCTCCTCAGTGATGGGTGTCAGGGTAATGAGGGATGTCCTGCTCCTCAGTGATGGGTGTCAGGGTAATGAGGGATGTCCTGCTCCTCAGTGATGGGTGTCAGAGTAATGAGGGATGTCCTGCTCCTCAGTGATGGTGTCAGGGTAATGAGGGATGTCCTGCTCCTCAGTGATGGGTGTCAGAGTAATGAGGGATGTCCTGCTCCTCAGTGATGGGTTCAGGGTAATGAGAGATGTCCTGCTCCTCAGTGATGGGTGTCAGGGTAATGAGGGATGTCCTGCTCCTCAGTGATGGGTGTCAGGGTAATGAGGATGTCCTGCTCCTCAGTGATGGTGTCAGGGTAATGAGGATGTCCTGCTCCTCAGTGATGGGTGTCAGGGTAATGAGAGATGTCCTGCTCCTCAGTGATGGGTGTCAGGGTAATGAGGGATGTCCTGCTCCTCAGTGATGGGTGTCAGGGTAATGAGGGATGTCCTGCTCCTCAGTGATGGGTGTCAGGGTAATGAGGGATGTCCTGCTCCTCAGTGATGGGTGTCAGGGTAATGAGGGATGTCCTGCTCCTCAGTGATGGGTGTCAGGGTAATGAGGGATGTCCTGTGCGTTTTATTGCTGTGGATTCTGTGATACGCTCATACACGCTGCACATTACTGTGAGTTTATTTTGGTGGATCCTTTATCTTCTCTGGTGATTATCATTAATTAACCTGAATCATTACCCATGAGGCTCCTCCTCCTGCGGCATTATCTGTCAGAGGAGAAGATAATAACTCTCTGGTTTTGTTTAGGTGGACACGCATATCCACGCCGCTGCTTGCATGAACCAGAAGCATTTGCTACGATTCATTAAACACACTTACCGCACGGAGTCCGACAGGGTCGTGACGGAGAAAAACGGCAAAAAGATGACCTTGAAAGAGTTGTTTGAAAGCCTTCACATGGACCCCTACGACCTGACGGTGGACTCGCTGGATGTTCATGCGGTGAGATATTTATACGTTATGATATTAAGTGCCGGCTCCTCTAGAGAGAAGTGTGTGACAGTGTATCTGTATGTGACCGAGTGTCATTCTGTCCATGCTTACTGGGATGTCTGTCAGCGTCGTGCTATGTGTGTCGCAATTACAGTAGACTTGCATACGGATAGATTGCAAGCTCTTCTGTTCTTCAATCCCGATACAAGGGGAATGTAGTGATTTGTCACTATTAGACTTTTTTAAAAACTTTATTGATATTTTTTATTTCAGGGTAGACAGACATTCCACCGCTTTGATAAATTTAATGCCAAATACAATCCAGTGGGAGCCAGCGAGCTGCGCGATCTCTACCTGAAAACCGAAAACTACATTGACGGGGAATATTTTGCTCGTATTGTTAAGGTACAGTAAGTCTGTGGATTGGATCCAAACACAAAAAATAAAACGAACTGCAAATCAACCACTACTCCAACTCTGACTCGAACTCGAAGCGATGGAGTAGAGGTTCGAGTCACAGAGTTGGAGTAGAGGTTCGAGTCACAGAGTTGGAGTAGAGGTTCGAGTCACAGAGATGGAGTAGAGGTTCGAGTCACAGAGATGGAGTAGAGGTTCGAGTCACAGAGTTGGAGTAGAGGTTCGAGTCACAGAGATGGAGTAGAGGTTCGAGTCACAGAGTTGGAGTAGAGGTTCGAGTCACAGATTTGGAGTAGAGGTTCGAGTCACAGAGTTGGAGTAGAGGTTCGAGTCACAGAGATGGAGTAGAGGTTCGAGTCACAGAGATGGAGTAGAGGTTCGAGTCACAGAGATGGAGTAGAGGTTCGAGTCACAGAGATGGAGTAGAGGTTCGAGTCACAGAGATGGAGTAGAGGTTCGAGTCACAGAGTTGGAGTAGAGGTTCGAGTCACAGAGATGGAGTAGAGTTCGAGTCACAGAGTTGGAGTAGAGGTTCGAGTCACAGATTTGGAGTAGAGGTTCGAGTCACAGAGTTGGAGTAGAGGTCGAGTCACAGAGATGGAGTAGAGGTTCGAGTCACAGAGATGGAGTAGAGGTTCGAGTCACAGAGATGGAGTAGAGGTTCGAGTCACAGAGATGGAGTAGGGGTTCGAGTCACAGAGATGGAGTAGAGGTTCGAGTCACAGAGTTGGAGTAGAGGTTTGAGTCACAGATTTGGAGTAGAGGTTCGAGTCACAGAGTTGGAGTAGAGGTTCGAGTCACAGAGCTGGAGTAGAGGTTCGAGTCACAGAGATGGAGTAGAGGTTCGAGTCACAGAGATGGAGTAGAGGTTCGAGTCACAGAGATGGAGTAGAGGTTCGAGTCACAGAGATGGAGTAGAGGTTCGAGTCACAGAGATGGAGTAGAGGTTCGAGTCACAGAGATGGAGTAGAGGTTCGAGTCACAGAGATGGAGTAGAGGTTAGAGTTACAGTCAGATTATTTTGGGGATTTTTTGGCAAAATGTTTTGATTCCCATTTTAAGGCGTATTTCTTTTTATTCTGTAACAGACCTTTTTATTTTTTGATGACCTTTTTTACTATTTCCACACATTTTCATGCATTTTTATTGTTTTAAACACCTTTTAAAGAATAGCAGATTTCCTTTTTTTCCCTGCAGTTCGGTGACCTTCGGCGGCTCCACGTTTAGCGCACTTTGGAAACCCTGCGGTGAATAGTGAATTCACTGCATGGTCGGCGAACTGGAATTGCTGAAGTGCACTGAATTATCACAGAAAGTGAATAACCCTTTTTTTTAATAGTTTTTCCTTTTTTCTGTAACAGACCTTTTTATTATTATTCATAGGATCTTTATATAAAAATTCCTGACATCTTTTGTCCAGTATTTGTTTCGCAAACAGCGTTTCAAATTTGACACTTCCAATCGTTTTGTTTTTTTTATCCCCTTCGTCGGCTTGTCGGCTTTCACAGCGGATGGTCGGCACTGTGTCCGGCGGATCACTGACTTTTTCCAGACGTGTATGGCGGGTTTGCAGCAGCTTATCGAATCCGAGCCGATAATTCATTGGATTGGATCCAATAATCTCTGCAGGTCCCCAGCGGCTTATCCAATCGGATCTGATTATTTGGCGGTTTTGCAGCGTTTTTTTTTTTTTTTTTTAAATTGGCAGCATTTTTTGTTTTTTTTGTAATAGGGCGGTTTTTCAGCGGCTTTACCCTGCACTTCTGGGACCCTGCGGTGAATGTCGAATTCACCGCAGGGTCGGGGAATTTCATTCCCCGAAGTGCGGGAAACGAGAGAGGGAATGTCGGTGAGGTTTTGGTGGTCTGTGAATAACCCGTATAGTGACGGTAACACAGGTTAAAAGAGACCAATGTGCCTCGTGTTCCTCCTTTCACGCACCGCATGTCTGTTATAATGCATTGTATGTATTATACGGATAGATCCACTCACTATTCCTGTCCGTTTTCACGTACCCCCACCGCCCCCCCCCTGGTAATCCTCCTCTCCTCATTCCCCGTTACCAGGAGGTCGCTGGCGAGCTGGAAGAGAGCAAGTACCAGTACACGGAGCCCCGGCTATCCATCTACGGACGATCCGCCAAGGAATGGGACATCATGGCCAAGTGGTTCATTAAGCACAAGGTGTATTCGCCCCACATGCGCTGGATGATCCAGGTCCCCCGAATCTTGTAAGTATCATCCCATCAGCAGGAAACGGGTGACGATGACCTGGGTGTGACGGCCACTGCCCGTCCCCGACGCCTCCAATGTCCAAAACCAACAGGTAGTGACTGAAAATGAAATGATAGAAATAATGGCCCCCACGTCGCGAGCTAGAGGTCGATGCTGCAGCTCTGCTATGGCGTCAGCCGCCATCTTGAAATGACATCACAACGTCCAACCCTGATAAATAAACAGGGTTACAGAAAGTGTCAGCAGCCAATCAGATCCTGTGATTTGCAGAGCAGCTCCCAGCATTCCATTGGACGGGAAGAAGTGATCCAGGCCCAAAGCTTTAATCTGATATAAAAACCACTCAACGGATTCAGATTCACCGCGGGGTCCCCCAGACACCCCCCTGGCGATGAGATACTGCACCCGTGCCAGGTCTTACCGCGACCCACAAACAGCAATCCGGCACATCCAGCCTTCCAATAACAAGAACGTCCAGCCGTGACTCGGCCGACACAAGCTGCGTGGAGGTTTTTCCACCTTTCATTATACATGAGCTCTAATGGCACAGGAGATAGTGATGCGTATGATAAATCGCCAGCGCCATGGCGTGTGAGGCTGCTCTAATGGACCAAAGAGGCAGCGTAAATCACGTTACGAGACGCTGTGTCTGCTCTGCGAGCGCGGAGGGAAAAGCAGAGAAACATGAATAGGAATCATCACTCGCCATGTTTCAGCTCAAATTCTAAACCGTGGCCTCAGCCGGACGGTCGCCCTAAACCCCAACAAGGAGGGCGGGGGCAGGAGCCCCCCCATTCAGTGAGATACATAGGAATACAGGCTGCGAGGCTTCTCGAAGCAACCTCTCCTCTGTCATCACAATCTAAACCACTTCCCAAATGTGTCACAAAAAGGGGACAAATCCTTCCCCGAACACACAAAGACAATCCAATTTATATCCGGAATGTTCTTTTATCACATTATCTGTTAAGATTTCCAAATCTCCATTTTTCTTGTTAAAAGCCAGTTTCTGTGGTGTAGGTGAAATCTTCTTTAGTCAAGTCTTGACTGCTGACCTCTTTAAACTCTTGCGCGTTGTACAGTCCTGTTAATGAACATGTCGGCGCTAATCTGTCTGTGCAGACCCGACGCCCTCCCTCTTAATCTGGTAATAGAGAGCCGCTAACGGGAAAATGTCAGTACAAGCCATTACTGACTCAATAATTCAGCACCGACGTCGTGTGACACCACTGGCATCATCTCCTGGAGTTCCAGGGAGCTGAAGAAGCAGGGTCGCACAGGGCTGGCAGAAGGACACAGGGAACTATTTGTCCTCTGTATCCTTCTGCTTGTGGCGAGAGGAGGCAGCGGATCACCCTGACCTCTGACCTTTGGGACCAGAGGAGAGCAGGGACTCTTTTTGTTTATTTTGTGTTTGTTAATAGATTTTGGTTTAGCGTTAATGTAATCATTTAACACCAGTTTCTGGAAGCCACTTTCTATATTGTGTAAACATTGTATAAGGAGCGTGAATCTGGAGGCAGCTGGAGAATAACGAGAGAATCCAAGGCCCCTTGTTTTTCTCACTTGCAGCCGGTGACGATAAAGAATTAACGGCTGCGAGATTACTGGTGCTAAACGGCAGCGGAATCCCTAAACCGATCAGAAAATGTGTTAGCTCGGGTCCCGGGGGCACCAGGGGCGGCACGACACCATCCACTGCCCTCTCAGAAGGGCAAAAGGTTCCCTGATGTTCTTCCACAGGTCCCGCGCGTGTGCGCCATCTTACACAGGGCTCAAACAAGACGCCACGGCCTCCACCAGATGGTAGCGCTGCTCATATTACGAGCCAAAATTGCTGGCAATAGAACTGCTTATGGTTAACTTGTGCCGGTACTTGCGTCTCCCTGTTACCGGATCGGCTGGATTAGTGTAAAGTTTCGTCTTTTTGGGCGAGTTCGTTTCCGATTTATTCATATTAAGTTTAGTGTTGTCTTAGTTCGCTGGGGGGGGGGGGATTTACTTAATAAAAACATGGCGTAACCGGGTCTCCTCCTCCTCCTCCTCAGTGACATCTTCAGATCCAAGAAGATTCTTCCCGATTTCGGCAAAATGCTAGAAAATATTTTCCTGCCCTTATTCGAGGCGACGATTAATCCCGAGGAGCACCAGGATCTCTATCTCTTCCTCAACTATGTAAGTAGTGATTTCATTAACCCCCGAGTATCCCCGCATCCATGTCTATCAGTCAGGGTCAGGCTTGGCTCTCCTGCACAGCTTTGTCGTTTCCGGCTGTTGGGTCGTTCCAGTTGAATATACGATCATTAGAAGTTTGGCTTTTAACCCAGTAGTAACCATTACTATGTGGTCACTGGTCGTGATGTGTGAAGGGCGTAGAATCGTGGAGAGCAGTCTCCTTATGCTGCGGGGGGGGGGGGCATATTGTGTTTGTCACACGGGAAGCCATTTTTAACGCAGGGAGTCGCGCTGGATTTCTTTGCAGGGAGCCATATTGTTCTTTAACACGGTGTGGCCATATTTATTGTCGGATGCCTGGGAGCCTTGTTTTTCTGATATGGTGGGAGACATGTTGTTTTCCAGATATAGTGAAGCCATGTTGATTTTCTGAAGAGTTGGAGCCATGTTGTTTTACGGATATAGGGGTGCCATGCTTTTCTAATGTAAGGGGAGTCACACTGTGTTCTGGTGTGGTGCAGCCATGTTTTTCCAATGTAGGAACAACTCCTAATGATTTCCTGAGGTGGTGTTGTCATATTGTTTTTCAGATATAGGGGAGCCATGATGATTTTCTAAAGTGGTGGAGCCATGTTTTTCCAGTGTAGGGGTGTTCATATTGATTTCCTGGGGTGGTGGAGCCATGTTTTCCAATGTAGAGGCTCATATTGATATCATGTGGTGGAGCCATGTTTTTCCAGTGTTGGGGCTCATATTGATATCATGTGGTGGAGCCATGTTTTTCCAGTGTAGGGGCTCATATTGATATCATGTGGTGGAGCCATGTTTTTTCAGTGTAGGGGCTCATATTGATATCATGTGGTGGAGCCATGTTTTTCCAGTGCAGGGGCTCATATTGATATCATGTGGTGGAGCCATGTTTTTCCAGTGCAGGGGCTCATATTGATATCATGTGGTGGAGCCATGTTTTTCCAGTGTTGGGGCTCATATTGATATCATGTGGTGGAGCCATGTTTTTCCAGTGTAGGGGCTCATATTGATATCATGTGGTGGAGCCATGTTTTTTCAGTGTAGGGGCTCATATTGATTTTCTGGGATAGGGGAGCCATGTTCTTCTAGTGTAGGGGGTGTCATATTGATAATCTGGGATGGTGGAGTAGGGTTGAAAGATCAACCATGTTTTCCTGGACACAAATAATTTATTCATGCTGTTGGGCATCGCATGAAAAATGCCACCCCGCAGCATGTGGAATCCATACACTGCCGGTAAGAAATCAAGGAGTCCCAGGTGACCTGCCTATATTTCCCTCCTGACACGTATGACTTATACATGATGCAGGGCAGTGCTTTCCCAGTGTTCCCCTCTACATGAAATAATAAAACGTGTCCAGGAAAACATGGCCGATCTGGCAACTCTATGGTGGAGCCATGTTGTTTTTCAGATATAGGGGAGCCGCTTTGGCTTTATTTTTGATTTGGTGAGTTCAATGTAAAACATTGTTTTTTGTTTTGGAGGAGCGATTGCTTTTTGATGTTTTAAGGGACCCTTATTTATTCTTGTAGTTACATGTGGCGCCATACTGGTTTTGTAGCTGCTGTTGATATGCTCGCAGGGAGGATCCATATTGTTCTCGAGTTGGAAGGGGGAGTCATGGTTATACATGTGGTGTTTTCTGGTGACAGAGGAGCCAAGTTTATGGATTCATAGTTATAACTAAATAAAACCACAGGGGACCCACTTCCCTTCCAGATATCCGTGATAAATAGCGGCTTTATTTTGCACCAGGTGACCGGCTTCGATAGTGTTGATGACGAGTCAAAACACAACGATCACATGTTCTCCAACAAAAGTACGAACCCTGACACGTGGACCCAGGAGCAGAACCCTCCATACAGCTACTATTTGTTCTACATGTACACCAACATCATGCTCCTCAACAACCTGCGCAGGTAAGAGATGCCATGAAACACCTCATGGTGCGTCTCCCACTGAGGAGAGGCCTCAAAGGACACCTTGATGGTTGGATCTTAGGATAGGGTCAGACGAACGCATTTTTTCACGGAAGACGCGATAGCGGTCATACGATGCGCAATTTCGGCCGTGATTTTTTTACGGATCCAAACCAAGAATCTTTGGGTGTCTGGACGTAATGTTGGCCGGACATGAGCAGCGTCTGACGTCTCCTAATCACGCACACACGCCGCTATGCGGACGCAGCGCACTCTGTGCGTCAGTACTAGCGGTTTGACGTTCTTGCAAAAATGCGTTCGTTTGCCGCTTGCGTTGCGCGGCTGAACTTTCGTGCGGCCGTACTTCATGTGTGAGCCTGCGTTGGACGTCATTTGCTGCTATCACGGCCGTCATAAAGTGCGGCTAAATGCACGTTCGCACTGCGTTCGGCTGACCCCAGCCTTCGTCTCAGTTACTGGGAGCCAGAATAAACAGCCGTGTCGTATCGGCGTCACCGGTACAATATGGACCGTCTGCTTATGTTTCTGTCTTGTGTTTTCCAGGGAGCGAGGGATGAGCACCTTCCTCTTCAGACCTCACTGCGGAGAAGCAGGATCCATCACTAACCTCGTGTCCGCCTTCATCACCGCCGACAATATTTCTCACGGACTAAACCTCAAGAAGGTGCTGAAAAATGACTGGTCTCACCCAATAAACAAGTCTCTGCACCAGACGTCATACTAACTCTTAGCGAGGGCAGCAGCGGATTCACGGGGTGGGGGGGGGGATCAGCCCCATTTATAGTATCGCTTGTGCTCTGTCGTACATTTAAACAAGACTCTTACACGAGCGCGCCAATAGGTAAAATAGCAATGCGTACTGTCTGTGTGACAGCTGCCCAAGTCAGGACTTTGTCTTCTCAGCTGGAGCCACCAGATGACCTCCTTTGGCCGTTTCTGAAGGCCGGCGGTGCTCTTGGTGCCGGGTATTAATCGCTGTGCCTCTGCTCCTTTCCAGAGCCCCGTGCTGCAGTACCTCTATTACCTGGCGCAGATCCCCATCGCTATGTCTCCACTGAGCAACAACAGCCTCTTCCTGGAATACTCCAAAAACCCGCTGCGAGAGTTTCTACACAAGGGCCTCGTCGTGTCCCTGTCCACCGATGACCCCATGCAGTTTCACTACACCAAGGTATGTTGGGGTGTGGTCCCCTCTTGTAGCCCCCAAACACGTCCGTCCTGCGTTTTATGGGATTTCTTCTCCTAGATCTTTAATACGAGTCTATTTATGGTTTGTTGTCCCTGGCTGTTTTGGCAGGAGGCGCTGATGGAGGAGTACGCCATCGCGGCCCAGGTGTGGAAGCTCAGCACCTGCGACCTGTGCGAGATCGCCCGAAACAGCGTCCTGCAGAGCGGCCTCTCCGATCAGGTCAGTGCGCGGCGTACACTTGTGACGCCATTTTAAAAGAGAACACACATTTTATTAACCCCTTCACTACGAGGACCAACTATACCCAATCTGCAAGGTGACTCCTGGTGCCCCCACATGGAGTAAGGTTGATAAGGTGTTCCATGGTAGCAATGGAAAGGAATTTTGGCTGCAGTTTGGCTTCAGAACATGCCCCTAAAGGTTTAGCAGCATCAGCTTGTTGGCCGAGGTGCGAACACTTTTTATAACCAGACGGGAATGCGTCTGAATGACATCTCCACAACTGCTCCTGCACGGAGCCCCGAACTGCAGTAACTCCTTTTAGCCAGCAGGTGGTGACATCGCCCGGCCCCATTGGGAATATTCCCGAATATTTATTACTGGATAATTAAAAATGATTTTCCATAAAAAAACACTGGTTCCTGAATGTGCTTTTCTGGAAAACTAACCGGCAGTGAAGGGGTTAATCAAAGTACTGAATAGGTTAAAGGGGACGGGGATCATCAAAACAATAGTTAGGTCACTAGAAAATGACCTGGGAAGAGACAGCCGAGAGAATTGCTGCAACACTACATGCCCCACAATGCTCGAGCACCAGGACAGGCTGATCTCTATATAGTCTTACTTTCCATAAAACTCATTTTTCTTTCAGGAAAAGAAGCATTTTCTGGGTGAAAATTACATTAAAGAAGGCCCCGAAGGGAACAACATCAGCAGAACCAACGTCGCTCAGATCCGCATGGCTTACCGATACGAAACCTTATGCAATGAGCTGAGCTTCCTGGCGGAAGCCATGAATTCCGCCGAACTCGCGGCCGCGCACTCCCAATAAGAAGACTGTTACCCACCTGCGACACTGCCGTGCCGGCGTCTCTGTGCCTACAAAAACCCTCAAAAACATAACCCCCATCCCTCCAAACACCTCAACAAAAACCTCTACAACACAAACCCCATCTCCCCAAAAAAATACCAAAAAAACACAAACTTCAAAAACACAACCTCCATCCCTCCAAAAACACAACCTCCATCCCTCCAAAAACACAACCTCCATCCCTCCAAAAACACAACCTCCATCCCTCCAAAAACACAACCTCCATCCCTCCAAAAACACAACCTCCATCCCTCCAAAAAACCTCAACAAAAAACCTCAAAAACACAACCACCACCCCCCCCTCCCAAAAAAAACCATAAAACCAATGACAGTGACCGATGTCTTTCGACTTTTAGACTAGGGTCAGACGAACGCATTTTCGCGTTGTCCGTGAAAAAGTGCGTTCGAACGAATGGACGCATTTTTTCCCGGAATACGCGATAGCGGTCATACGATGCGCATTTTCGTCCGTGATTTTGTACGGATCATCAATAAAACACTTTGTGCATCTGGACGTTATGTTGGCCGGACGTGTGCAGCGTCTGACGTCTCCTAATCACGCACACACACCGCTATGCGGACGCAGCGCACTCTGTACGTCAGTAGTAGCAGTTTCACGTTCTAGAAAAAATGCATTTGTTTGCCACTTGCGTTGCGTGGCAGCACTTTCGTGCGGCCGTTCTTCGTATGTTCCCCGGCATTGGCCGTCATTTGCTGCTAGTACGGCCGTGATTTCGTGCGGCTAAACGCACGTTAATACTGCGTTCGTCTGACCCCAGCCTTAGGGTGCACCTCTCTTCGGCCACGTCTTCCCAGGCCATGTCTGATTTGGGGTTGGAGAGAGGATTTATACACAGGGTGTCCATAAAGTCTCTTTATAATAAAATTATGCAAATTGTAAAGACAAATGAAAAGACAGATAAGGGAAAATTATTACAGAATGAGACGTATAGATTTAAGGTTTTTTCCCCTCATTTAATACACCTCTATATGGGCACCATTAGTTGTACGAGCACATCGAGACGGTACTGTATTTCTTGCCATGTTGGCTGTAGCTTCCCCTCATCAATCGTTGAATGCATTGAAAAAGCAGGCATTGTAACGAACCCACCTGTGTTAAAGCAGCAATGCTTGACCATGAGCAGCGTGGAGGAAAATAAAATGGCCAAGAATCGTAAATTAGGGCTGCAACTAACGATTATTCTCATAAATCGATTAGTTGGCCGATTAATCGGATAAAAAAATAAAAAGGATTTTTTTTTTTACTTAAGCAATTTGCGTACTGTACGCAACGTTCGTACGTACATACGCAAATTGCATATCTTGCATACTTTTCACACAAGGTATGCGAGCGCTTGGTCAGAGGGATGGGTTGATGCTGCGAGCGCTTGGTCAGAGGGATGGGTTGATGCTGCGAGCGCTTGGTCAGAGGGATGGGTTGATGCTGCGAGCGCTTGGTCAGAGGGATGGGTTGATGCTGCGAGCGCTTGGTCAGAGGGATGGGTTGATGCTGCGAGAGCTTGGTCAGAGGGATGGGTTGATGCTGCGAGCGCTTGGTCAGAGGGATGGGTTGATGCTGCGAGCGCTTGGTCAGAGGGATGGGTTGATGCTGCGAGCGCTTGGTCAGAGGGATGGGTTGATGCTGCGAGCGCTTGGTCAGAGGGATGGGTTGATGCTGCGAGTGCTTGGTCAGAGGGATGGGTTGATGCTGCGAGCGCTTGGTCAGAGGGATGGGTTGATGCTGCGAGCGCTTGGTCAGAGGGATGGGTTGATGCTGCGAGCGCTTGGTCAGAGGGATGGGTTGATGCTGCGAGCGCTTGGTCAGAGGATGGGTTGATGCTGCGAGCGCTTGGTCAGAGGGATGGGTTGATGCTGCGAGTGCTTGGTCAGAGGGATGGGTTGATGGTGCGAGCGCTTGGTCAGAGGGATGGGTTGATGGTGCGAGCGCTTGGTCAGAGGGATGGGTTGATGCTGCGAGCGCTTGGTCAGAGGGATGGGTTGATGCTGCGAGCGCTTGGTCAGAGGGATGGGTTGATGCTGCGAGCGCTTGGTCAGAGGGATGGGTTGATGCTGCGAGTGCTTGGTCAGAGGGATGGGTTGATGCTGCGAATGCTTGGTCAGAGGGATGGGTTGATGCTGCGAGCGCTTGGTCAGAGGGATGGTTGATGCTGCGAGCGCTTGGTCAGAGGGATGGGTTGATGCTGCGAGCGCTTGGTCAGATGGATGGGTTGATGCTGCGAGCGCTTGGTCAGAGGGATGGGTTGATGCTGCGAGCGCTTGGTCAGAGGGATGGGTTGATGCTGCGAGCGCTTGGTCAGAGGGATGGGTTGATGCTGCGAGCGCTTGGTCAGAGGGATGGGTTGATGCGAGTGCTTGGTCAGAGGGATGGGTTGATGCGAGTGCTTGGTCAGAGGGATGGGTTGATGCGAGTGCTTGGTCAGAGGGATGGGTTGATGCTGCATGCTGCGCAGCTTAAGGCCATGTTTGCTTTCTCAAATGAACGCGGCTACAAGCACTTGGTCGTAGAGGATGATGTCAGCATGAATTAGGGGTTAATAAGCTAAAGTGGTCAGGGTGCGTAGAGTGTCTCTTAAATAATTTTGGGATCAAACTGAGTGGGAGGAGGGACTGGAGGCAGGGAGAGACTTTGTTCAAGTGACTTGACCTGAGTGTGAGAGGGAGTGGGTATGGACAAAAGACCGGATCTGAGTGTGGGAGTGAGTTTTGGGAAAGGAACCAGACCAAAGGGAGGGAATGGCAATTTCCGACTAAAGAGGGTGTGGCAGGGAGGGTGGGGCGGTGGCACAGGACTCCATCTTCAAGTAAGAATAAAACACAGGCATACAGCTCCTTCACCCAGTGGCAGTATCCTATGTTTTGTGTTATAGTTCTACTGTTGTAAACGGAATAAAAACAAACTGGTTGTGTCTGACATAACCCTAGAACTAAATCACACCTAGTAAGGCTAGGGTCAGATGAGCGCATTTTGTACGGACTGTGCGTCCGTGCAGTACTGACGTACTTTCTGACTGACAATGAGGTAGTGGCCACACAGTCCGTTTTTTTTTCACTGACGGATTTTTTGACGGATGTAGCAGGGAAAATAAATTAAAACGAAAAAACATTCTGTCCGTCAAAAATGCTGGACGTATAAATGCAGTCCGTACGACCACGCTCCATCACTCACACAGAAAGCTATGTGGACGTTGTGGACTCCGCACGTCCGTTCTAGCAGTATTATGTTCTTGCCTAACCTGCGTCCGTTTGCAGCGTCCGTCAGCCCCCGCACTTCTGTGCGGACGTACTTCATGTGTGGGGCTCCATTTAACACAATTGTATGCTATCACGGACGTACTTATGTGCGGCAACACGGACGTTAACACTGCGCTCGTCTGACCCCAGCCTAAAGCAGCGGCGCGTCTTCTGCAATCAGCTCCGAAGCTGAGGATATTTACTTTTAACTCAGTCTGAATCTAAACAGTGTGAGCTGCACACAGGACGATTAATCAACACCCATTAATCCATAATGGAAATGGTTGACAACTAATTTAATCATCGATTAGTTGTTGCAGCCCTATCGTAAATGAATCTATTGGTTAAACATGAAAACACCTAGGGCTGCCAGGTCGGCCATGTTTTCCAGGAACACATAATGGACAGTGCATGAAAAATGCCACCCCACAGCATGTATAATCCATACGCTGCAGGCGAGAAATCCCAGGTGACCTGCTTGGATTTCCTTCCTGCAGCATATGAATTATACATGTTGCAGGGCAGTACTTTTCCCTGCGCCCCCCCCCCCCCCGCATGAAATAAGTATAGCTAGGGTTGTCAGGCCACATTAACAGTAATATACTGAAAACTCAAACCTGACCTCGTGTCGCCGGATAAAACCTGACGCGTGTTACTATATCACCCCGTGGCCCCTCGTGCAGGATCGCAGACGCCCAGTAACCTGCGATAGATAAACCGGTCAATGTAGGAATCTGTCCGTCCAACTCGGAGATATTACAAATCGATGTCTGAGTTAAATGTATAAATATGTATATTTTATGTGTATTAAACAATCAAGTTTCTTGAAACGTGTGAACAGGAAAAACGCCAAACGCTTCCTTTTATTCTGGGTGTGAGCGACGCAGCGGATAAAGCGAACGCGGAGATTGATTTAGTCAATAAAAGGGGGTTCACTCGCTTTAGGTTTCAGAGATCAAGAAGCCTTCTCTGTTAAAATAGAGCCAGGGTTCAGTACAAAGCTGCATAGTGCCAGATAAGGGACGCCATCTACAGCTTACAACCTTTCATACCAGTAACAGGGTAACAAAATACACAGAAAATTAAATGCACAAATTTACATAAGAATAATGTAAAATCAGCCCCTCCCCCTATGCTTGGTTAAACACTAGTTTCTAGCCCCAATGTAAAACATAGGCAATGATGTACTGCATCTGCCTGTATGCTGATAATAAAATGGTGTGATCTGCCTACATGGTGTCTGCATTATCAGCATACAGGCAGATGCAGTAAATGTGCTGCAGATAATAAAATGGTGGGATCTCCTGCTTATGGGGATTTGTAATGACCAGAATGAGATTATTATCAATGCAATATCTGTAGGGATGCACCGATACCGATACTAGTATCGTATCGGTGCCGATATTGCCGTTTGCACGAGTACTTGTTACTCGTGCAAACGGCCCGATACATCCCGCCGATACCGGAAGCCGGCGCTGGGCCGGCTTGCCGGTATCCACGGGGCTGGGGAAGCTGGCCGCGTGCATGAAAAGCACGCGGCCAGCGTTCCCCTCCGGAGCATCCGCATACTCACCCATCCTGAAGATCCGGTCGCTTGGCAGTGATGCGTTCCAGCGGCCACTGGGCGCTCCTGTGACGCTGCCTCTCAGCTGGAGGCAGCATCACAAATGCGCCCGGCGGCCACATGATCGCATCACTGCCAAGCGACCGGAACTTCAGGATGGGTGAGTATGCGGATGCGCCAAGGGGAACGCTGGCCGCGTGCTTTTCATGCACGCGGACAGCTTCCCCAGCGTTCGAGCTGTGGGCAAATCCACAAGAGCTGTGGGCAAACCCATGAGTGCTGGGGGCAAATCCATGAGTGCTGGGGGCAAATCCATGAGTGCTGGGGGCATATCCATGAGAGCTGGGGGCAAACTATATGTGAGCTTGGGGATATATATCTCGGGGGGATATATACATGTGAGCTGGGGGCATTTTTATATGAGGTCTGTTCTTATTGGAAAGCGTCACATGACATTAAATAAAAGTATCGGTACTCGGTATCGGTGAGTACTTTTAAAAAGTATTGGTACTCGTACTTGGTCTTAAAAAAAGTGGTATCGGTGCATCCCTAAATATCTGTGTATGGCAATTACAGCAACACCTTGTATCTGTACTGTACAGGGATTTATACTCATAACCCTCTGAATCTTATCCCTGCACAGCAGCGACCGACCCCACAGCTCTCCCTGTATATTGACAAATCCCTGGCTGCTGGAATGCTGCAGAAAAGATTGAACTTTTTGTTACAGTGAGGATTGGGGCTGCTCCTTGTAGCTTTGTTACAGTGTGGGGGGGCTGCTCCTTGTAGCTTTGTTACAGTGAGGATTGGGGCTGCTCCTTGTAGCTTTGTTACAGTGGGGGGGTGGCTCCTTGTAGCTTTGTTACAGTGTGGGGGGGCTGCTCCTTGTAGCTTTGTTACAGTGTGGGGGGGCGGCTCCTTGTAGCTTTGTTACAGTGTGGGGGGGCGGCTCCTTGTAGCTTTGTTACAGTGGGGGGGCTTCTCCTTGTAGCTTTGTTACAGTGGGGGGGCTTCTCCTTGTAGCTTTGTTACAGTATGGGGGGGCGGCTCCTTGTAGCTTTGTTACAGTATGGGGGGGCGGCTCCTTGTAGCTTTGTTACAGTGTGGGGGGGCTGCTCCTTGTAGCTTTGTTACAGTATGAGGGGGCAGCTCCTTGTAGCTTTGTCACAGTAATACTGAGGGTGAAAAGGGATCTTTTTCTGGGAATGTAATTTCTCTCTGGGGGACACCCTAATCATGCATTAATACAGGGCTCAAAATTTCCACTCGCATTTGGCAAGCGTAAATTAAGTGAGGGCACACCCAGGCAGCACAATAAATTACTTTGTGCTGCTTACGCAGCATATTCCGGTTGGGTATACATGTATCTGGGGCCTGATGTCTGGGTATACATGTATCTGGGGTCTGATGTCTGGGCATTACTGTTATTTAAATTTGTAACTTTATTCTGAATAAAACATTTAACAGTATAATTTCATAAGATAATTTAAGAGGTTGTGTTTAGGGTTTGAGTTAAGGGCAGGGTAGGGGTTAGGTGGGTCAAGTGGTGGCGAGTAACATTTAAGGCCTGGCTAGTAGCTCAGGACTTGGAATTTTGAGCCCTGCATTAATAGATTGTAATACAATGACAAAAACACACACAATGTACAATTGTGTTGACATGTTTTTGGCAAGTGAATACTCACACTGGCTGTGCTCGCGCTCTGAATACTAAACAGCGTTTTACCATGAAGAAAAGGTCCCCATCGAGATCCCGGTGTCGCATCCGGGACGCAGAGAGTAAATCGACACACACGCAGCTTCCTTCCAAAATTTTATTATTTTTACATCACACAATTGAAAACAATACATTGTCTTTTCTGCAAACTCATTAAACATTGCAGCTTAATGCTCGCGCGGCCCTCCATCCGAAACGCCGGATTCTTCCCAGGATCTCTGAAAAGCCAATTTACTGCAGCGTTTGTCAGGCACATGCCAACCAGTGTGCCCGGGCACTGCCAACCTTCTGGGCAGATACATGCCTCCCCAGACAACCCCATACCTTCTGGGCAGGTACATGCCTCCCCAGACACCCCCATACCTTCTGGGCAGGTACATGCCTCCCCAGACACCCCCATACCTTCTGGGCAGGTACATGCCTCCCCAGGTACCTTTTGGGCATACGCTGAGTTATTTTAATTAAAGTGCATTTTCATGTTCGCAGAGTGTATCAGCACAATGACACGTACACTGCGTGTATCAGCACAATGACACGTACACTGCGTGTATCAGCACAATGACACGTACACTGCGTGTATCAGCACAATGACACGTACACTGTATCAGCACAATGACACGTACACTGTGTGTATCAGCACAATGACACGTACACTGCGTGTATCAGCACAATGACACGTACACTGCGTGTATCAGCACAATGACACGTACACTGCGTGTATCAGCACAATGACACGTACACTGCGTGTATCAGCACAATGACACGTACACTGCGTGTATCAGCACAATGACACGTACACTGTGTGTATCAGCACAATGACACGTACACTGTGTGTATCAGCACAATGACACGTACACTGTGTGTATCAGCACAATGACACGTACACTGTGTGTATCAGCACAATGACACGTACACTGCGTGTATCAGCACAATGACACGTACACTGCGTGTATCAGCACAATGACACGTACACTGCGTGTATCAGCACAATGACACGTACACTGTGTGCACTCCGAGGATAAATTAAACGAAGCGCCTAATCATACGATACAAACTACAGATAAGTGCAAAAAATATATATTCTATCCTTTTAACCAAAAAAGTTAAATAAAAAGTCTGACAGCTTCTACAACTCCCAAAGCCAGGACAGGTCAGAGGGACGTCTGCAGCTTTATTAAAATGCAACTCCCATCATGCACTGCAAGCCTCTGTCCTAATTAAGGGAACCCCTAAACCGCCAGCTAAATGGGCATGGGGGGGGGGGGAAATCACCCATGATGAACCCGTTTTTAGTTTGTCCTGGAAAAAACTGCCATCAATAAACATTAAGCTGCAATGCGCTTTACTCACGCAGGATCCACACGGCGCCGCGACATCGCAAAGTTACAGGGAAAAGGAAATCAACTGCATTAAAAATCATAACCCCCCGACCCCCCCAACCAGCACCAGTACCACACCTCGTCCTGAATGAATGATCGGATTGTAGGCACGCTGCCAAGCCGTCAATAACCCCTTCGCTGCAGTGGTGGTGTACACACGTTCGGCAGACACAGTGCTCTGGATTGTGCTCTATAACTGCAATCAATCATTTGTTGCAAACATTTCACTCGGGCTCGAGAACGTGACACGAACGTTTTAGCACCCTGAGCCCCGATGCCCGAAGTGCCAACACGTTTCACAACCAGCTGGGAAGGTCTCAAACCGGCTGATCCTGCACCGCCAGAAATGCAGTAACTCCTCTTGGCCAGCAGATGGTGACGTCATCCTGGTTAAATAGGTCATTCCGGGTTGGAATATTCCGGAAAATTTCTCTAATTCATTTTAAAGGATTTTCAAAACAAATCAGTGGTTATTTGGAAAAATCACTTGGTTGTGAAGAGGTTAAACACAGATAAATAAACCCCACTCACATAAACCCGAGGCAACGCAAGACTATTTGTAAACAAAAGAAGCAAAAAGAAATGCGTTCACCGCGCAGCAGGGAATTCTGGGAGCTGATGGGACGTACGGGTCTGTGAAAGGAAGCTTATGTAGCAGGTTCTGCGCTTCGAACACGCCATCGCAGCAGCACCTGATGAAGGTAAAGCCGGCAGAACACCGCGGAGATTGCGACCCTTACGCACAGGTCTACGGGTGAAAGGAAGCACCTGGGTATACACATAAATCTCCGGGGGGGGGGGGGGGGGGACACGACACGTAAACCGTTTCTCTATTAGCCTATTAAAAAAACAATATAAAACACATACTTTGTTTTCCCATGAATAAATCCAGTAGGGGGCGCTACCAACTCGTTTAAACACCTCCGCCGCCGCCTCGATAATCAGGACCTTGTGTCACAACCGAAACGCCGGAGCATGTGCAGACACACACTAACCTCTACAGATTATAGCATTATAACCCGTCACTTCATGTTAGTGTCCACATGCAGATACACAGGCACCACCTCACAGGGCCGAGTGCGTGCCAGGCAGCGTGCCACCTTCTCAGAGACAGGACCCCTCCAGGTCATAAAGATGGGTTTATACCGTCTGGAGGCAGCGGCGGGCGGGGGGGGGGGTCACTTTAAAAGGCACGATTCTGTTTATTGCCTCTCGGCCAAAACACGTAACAAACCCCAAGCACAGAGCTCCGCTACGTGCAGGCATGTCGCCCGTCCTGTGCTCTCCATGGGGCACCGCGCCCTCCCCAGCCTCTATACTAAAAGGTTTCTATCACCCAAAACCACCGGCTTTAACCCCGAATCCATCCTCATCCAACACTCGGGGGCCCGCACAGCCCGTCCCTGCACGTTACGCTGCCCCTTATATACAAGGAAAACAATAGAAACAAAATAATCCCGACCCCCTAAAATAACGATAAAAGCAGCCGAGAAACGTGGATCAAAGCCGTCCTGGCAGTGTCGGTAGGGTGGAAGCGCTGGGGGCTTCTCTGTGCCGCGCACACAACCCATTAGATCAGTAGTGTTACGGTTATTGCCGGCTCTATTTACACACCGGGAGCCGGGCGGCAGTCTGAAGGGTTAAAATAAATACAGCACACAGACAGGGGACACAAACCCGGTTACGGGCAGAGGGGAGCTGGAGGAGCCGTCAGGCCAGGTCAGTAGTAGGTGTCGTGCGGTTGCCCGGCTTCATCGGCCAGATTCAGGATGTAGCTAGCCACGTCTTCCTCTGTAGGGGCGTCGGAGACCACCCACGAGTCGTTCACCCCGGTGACTTGCAGCCGGCACAGGGGACAGTTGCGATTGCGGTCGCTCCTGCCGGAAAGATATAAAACGTTACTGGGAGCAAAGGGGCTCATCGGCGACAGCACAGCACCCCCGCGTCACAGGACCGCGCACAATCCACACACGCCAGGGAGACACACCATTACTACAGGTAAAAGCCGGGGAGGAACGAAAGGAGCCGGGGAGGAACAAAAGGAGCCGGGGAGGAACAAAAGGAGCCGGGGAGGAACAAAAGGAGCCGGGGAGGAACAAAAGGAGCCGGGGAGGAAGAAAAGGAGCCGGGGAGGAAGAAAAGGAGCCGGGGAGGAACAAAAGGAGCCGGGGAGGAAGAAAAGGAGCCGGGGAGGAAGAAAAGGAGCCGGGGAGGAAGAAAAGGAGCCGGGGAGGAACGAAAGGAGCCGGGGAGGAACAAAAGGAGCCGGGGAGGAACAAAAGGAGCCGGGGAGGAACAAAAGGAGCCAGGGAGGAACAAAAGGAGGAGCCGGGGAGGAACAAAAGGAGGAGCCGGGGAGGAACAAAAGGAGGAGCCGGGGAGGAAGAAAAGGAGCCGGGGAGGAAGAAAAGGAGTCGGGGAGGAACAAAAGGAGCCGGGGAGGAACAAAAGGAGCCAGGGAGGAACAAAAGGAGGAGCCGGGGAGAAACAAAAGGAGGAGCCGGGGAGGAACAAAAGGAGGAGCCGGGGAGGAACAAAAGGAGCCGGGGAGGAAGAAAAGGAGCCGGGGAGGAACGAAAGGAGCCGGGGAGGAACGAAAGGAGCAAAGCAACAGGTCCGTATAGAGATTACTGACGTAAAACAGTAGGAATTAACGCACTTTCAGTGATTGGATAAGATGAAAAGCTTTTCCATAAAACCACTGGTTCCGATGAGAAGCTTTCATGTAAAACCACTTGGAAGTGAAGGGGTTAAGCAAGATTAATGCATCAATGATTAACTCTTTATTTGTAAGAGTATAAATGTTTTTAATCCCTGTCAGTGACGTGTTCCCTGGGCTCAGCGACCGCGGCCCTCCAGGTGTTTTGGAACTACATTTCCCATGAGGCTCAGCCAAACTAAAGAGTAGCTGAGCATCATGGGACATGTAGTTCCAAAACATCTGGAGGATTAAGACTGCCGAGCCCGTGCCGAAGGCTACAAAAAGTATTAACAAAAGATACAAAGCAAGCTGTGCAAACACACACACACACCTCTAACACGGGGGGGGGGGGCTCTGCAGCTACAGTCAACCATGCGGAGCAGAGCCCCATTCAATACCTCAGCAGCTGCTGAATTGTTGCAGCGCAGCAATTCAGTTTGCTGCAGCAGTGTCATTGAACGCTTTGGATGCGAATTTCAAAGTAAAATGGCCGACGATTTCTTAATGAAAGATTCAGATTGACAACAGTTGAGGTATATATGATAAAGAGAAGCAGTCGGCACAATCCGTTTTGTACGCACACACCACAAATGATAGTTTTTATTGAATAAACGTTATGTTTACTTCTGAAACAATATATAAATTGAGCTGTAATATATGTCTATGTGCAGGGGGAAATAATAAATAAATATTTTGTGCTTTGGTGAACAAAAACCTCAAAATTAACATTGCTGTACGGAATTGTAACTTGCTTCATGGCGGCGGCGGCCATCTTGCTGTACGGAATTGTTACTTGCTTCATGGCGGCAGCCATCTTTAATACGTCACACTCAGCTACTCGCAGCATCTCCTCGGGTCGCTGCAAGTGCTAAGTTAGCAGTGCTGAGCGCTGAGCGGCAGAACGGCGTTCAATGGCAAGTTGCTAACTTAGCACTTGCAGCGGCTGAGGTATTGAACGCGCCTCTGGTGTGTATACCTGCCACTAGGCCTTTATGGGACACAACGAACCCCTGCTGCCCCGTGTAATGTCATAACCGCCCTCGGTAAAGAAGGTTTTATCTCACGTGGACACAGACAGGTAAACAAAGCGTCTCGGTTATAAATATACGTTCTGCGATTGGCCGCGCGGCGCAGCGACAGCAGGAAGGTCTTGGCATGCTGGGCTGTGGGAACATGGATTCAGGTCTGTATTAGGAAACGGTGATCACCGAGTGTTCTCTATCAGAGGAGGCACCGTCCACCCAAACCCCCAGAGGCAGAAAGGAGAGCACGCCGCGCTGGCAGCTCCTTATCAGCTGAACGCAGCAGCGGGCCGCGTCGCACAAATAACATCTCTGCGTACATGTCACTTGGGTTTCCACGGGGCTGGAGGAAGAGGAGGGTTTGTGATGGAAACGTGGTGGAAAAGGAACGGTCATAATAGATTTTATAAATGTCTGATTTGGATCAAAGTTCAGGAGCCGGTTTCCTTTGATTTTATATTCTGGAATCTGCCACGTTTCCCCTCAGAAAATGGAAGGGGGGGAGTTACCTGGTCTGCCATGTTTCCCCTCAGAAAATGGAGGGGGGGGGGGTTACCAGATTCACCATGATTCCCCTCAGAGTAAAAGGGGGGGAGATACCAGATCCGCCATGTTTTCCCTCAGAAAAAGGCGGCGGCGGCCGCCTGGAAAAGGGGCACCATACAGCAAACCCTGGAAAAGGGGCACCATACAGCAAACCCTGGAAAAGGGGCACCATACAGCAAACCCTGGAAAAGGGGCACCATACAGCAAACCCTGGAAAAGGGGCACCATACAGCATACCCTGGAAAAGGGGCACCATACAGCATACCCTGTCCTCCACGCTGTCCTCCAACCCTAAACGGCTCTGGTCCACCTTCAACACCCTCCTCTACCCACCTGCACCTCCCCCCTCAGCTGCCTTCAGCGCTCAAGACCTGGCAGACTACTTCCTCAGTAAAACTCTAAATATCAGAAGCAACATCCCAACACAAGATAGTTATCTGCCACCTCCACTCCCACAGGTCCCCTCTGCCACCCTCTGCCGCTTCCTCCCAGCCACTGAGGAGGAAGTCAATTCCTTATTGTCCTCCTCACATCTCACCACGTGCCGCTCGACCCCATTCCCTCACATCTAATTCCTCCCCTCTCCTCCTCCCTCACCCCTGCTCTCACACACATCTTCAACCTATCTCTGTCCACTGGCTCCTTTCCATCCGCCTTCAAACACGCGCTAGTTACCCCTTTACTAAAGAAACCATCCCTAGACCCCAACTCTCCATCCAACTACCGCCCTGTATCCCTGCTCCCTTCACATCAAAGCTCTTAGAAAAACTAGTCTTCAACCGCCTCTCCCTCTTCCTGTCCTCCAATTCCCTACTTGACCCCCTGCAATTTGGCTTCCGTCCCCTACACTCAACTGAAACTGCCCTCACCAAAGTCACCAACGACCTCCTAACTGCTAAAAAACACGGCCACTATTCTATTCTCATCCTGCTTGACCTCTCGGCTGCTTTTGACACTGTTGACCACCCCCTCCTTCTACAGACCCTCAACTCTCTGGGTCTCGGTGACACTGCACTTGCTTGGGTTGACTCCTATTTATCCAACAGGTCCTTCTGTGTGTCCTTTGCTGGTAACTCCTCCTCTTCATTGCCTCTATCTGTTGGTGTACCTCAAGGCTCTGTCCTTGGTCCTCTGCTCTTTTCCATCTACACCTCCTCCATGGGCAAAATCATCAACAGCTTTGGCTTTAATTACCACCTCTACGCTGATGACACTCAGATCTACCTCTCTACCCCTGATCTCTCTCCCCCTGTCCTTTCAAAAAAGTCAGTGACTGTTTATCTGGCATCTCCTCCTGGATGGCCTCCCACCACCTAAAGATCAACATGTCAAAGACTGAGCTCCTACTTATTCCTCCCTCCAATGCCTCCCCACCTCCTGACTTCTCTATCACGGTGGAGGGTATCACCATCTCCCCATCAAACCAAGTTCGCTGTCTTGGAGTTACACTTGACTCTGCTCTTTCCTTCATCCCCCACATCCAGTCTCTTTCCTCCTCCTGCCGATACCAACTGCGTAATATTTCCAGAATTCGGCCATTTCTTACCGCTGTCACCACAAAACAACTCATACACGCCCTGGTAATCTCCCGACTCGACTATTGCAATAATCTCTTATCTGGCCTCCCTCTGTCCCGCCTCTCCCCCCTACAATCCATCCTGAACACCTCCGCCAGGCTAATTCACCTCACCCGCTGCTCTGTCTCTGCCGCTCCCCATCCACTGCAGAATTAAGTTCAAAATCCTTATCCTTACCTACAAAACCCTCACTAACTCAGCTCCCCACTACCTGTCCTCACTAATCACCAAATACACCCCAGCCCGCTCCTAAGGTCAAACAGTGACCTGCGCCTAGCTTCTCCCCGCATCACCTCTTCCCATGATAGACTGCAGGATTTCTCACGCGCAGCCCCCACTCTCTGGAACGCTCTCCCTCGTACTGTCAGACTTTCCCCTAACTTCTCTTCCTTCAAACGCTCCCTGAAAACATTGCTATTTAGGGAAGCCGACCCCCCCCCAACTCACTGACGCAACCATCAATCACTCTCACCTTACAGTCCTCTCCTCCTGTTTCCAACCCCAACCCTCCCAGATTGTGAGTTCCTACGGGAATAGGGCCTCATCTCCTCCTGTACTGTTTGTCAAATGTTGTTCAATGTATTGTAACCCTGTCTATACTGTGCTTATTGTACAGCGCTGCGGAATATGCTGGCGCTTTATAAAGAATAATAAATAATAATAATACCCTGGAAAAGGGGCACCATACAGCATACCCTGGAAAAGGGGCACCATACAGCATACCCTGGAAAAGGGGCACCCTCAGCCTGTTCACTTGACGCAAGCCGCTTCTGCCACAAAAACTAACGCGTTCTCATTCTGTTAGAGACACGCTGCACCCCTGGACCCCTATAGCGTTTTAAAGCGGCCAGGGTGCATCGCGTTTTAAAACGGCCAGGGTGCATAGCGTTCCTCCTGCTCCATCCGGTGCCGATCTGCAGAAACCACTGGGTAAAGCGGCGGCATTCCCTCCACCCACACCAGTAGCCAGGATTTGGACGTCGCTGGTGACATCACTCTAAGAAAGCCAGCGTTAGCCCCACCCACCCCGAGAGAGGCAGGGAATGGATCGGTTCTGCGCATGCGTGCAGCTCTGAGCCGTCGTTCTGTGCAGGCGGTAATACACGGCGAGCATTCAGTGAAACCCAAGCACCTCCACATTCTGTAAAACCCCCAGAGAAAGTATTATGAAGAATAAAATCAGAGATTGCGCTGCAGAATCTCACCATTTATCGATGCATTTCTGACAGAAGCTGTGTGTGCACGGCAGAATCAGATCCGCACGGCCGTCCATACAAATACAGCATTCCTCATCATCTGTCAACTGCTTCACCCTGCAACGAAAAGAGACGCGCTTAGCAAGACCAGGAGAAACCGCCAACATACGGTGTCCTGTAACTAAAAAACTCTTTACAACAAATAAGCAACAAAAAGCCGCTATATCCAGATACAGAGTCAGTAAAGAGCCGCTATATCCAGATACAGAGTCAGTAAAGAGCCGCTATATCCAGATACAGAGTCAGTAAAGAGCCGCTATATCCAGATACAGAGTCAGTAAAGAGCCGCTATATCCAGATACAGAGTCAGTAAAGAGCCGCTATATCCAGATACAGAGTCAGTAAAGAGCCGCTATATCCAGATACAGAGTCAGTAAAGAGCCGCTATATCCAGATACAGAGTCAGTAAAGAGCCGCTATATCCACATACAGAGTCAGTAAAGAGCCGCTATATCCAGATACAGAGTCAGTAAGAGTCGCTATATCCAGATACAGAGTCAGTAAAGAGCCGCTATATATATCCAGATACAGAGTCAGTAAAGAGCCGCTATATTCCAGATACAGAGTCAGTAAAGAGCCGCTATATCCAGATACAGAGTCAGTAAGAGCCGCTATATCCAGATACAGAGTCAGTAAAGAGCCGCTATATCCAGATACAGAGTCAGTAAAGAGCCGCTATATCCAGATACAGAGTCAGTAAAGAGCCGCTATATCCAGATACAGGGTCAGTAAAGAGCCGCTATATCCAGATACGGGTCAGTAAAGAGCCGCTATATCCAGATACAGATCAGTAAGACCGCTATATAATCCAGATACAGAGTCAGTAAGAGCCGCTATATCCAGATACAGGGTCAGTAAAGAGCCGCTATATCCAGATACAGGGTCAGTAAAGACCGCTATATCCAGATACAGGGTCAGTAAAGAGCCGCTATATCAGATACAGGGTCAGTAAAGAGCCGCTATATCCAGATACAGAGTCAGTAAGAGCCGCTATATCCAGATACAGAGTCAGTAAGAGCCGCTATATCCAGATACAGGGTCAGTAAGAGCCGCTATATCCAGATACAGGGTCAGTAAAGAGCCGCTATATCCAGATACAGGGTCAGTAAGAGCCACTATATCCAGATACAGGGTCAGTAAAGAGCCGCTATATCCAGATACAGAGTCAGTAAGAGCCGCTATATCCACATACAGAGTCAGTAAAGAGCCGCTATATCCACATACAGAGTCAGTAAAGAGCCGCTATATCCAGATACAGAGTCAGTAAGAGCCGCTATATCCAGATACAGGGTCAGTAAAGAGCCGCTATATCCAGATACAGGGTCAGTAAAGAGCCGCTATATCCAGATACAGGGTCAGTAAAGAGCCGCTATATCCAGATACAGGGTCAGTAAAGAGCCGCTATATCCAGATACAGAGTCAGTAAAGAGCCGCTATATCCAGATACAGAGTCAGTAAAGAGCCGCTATATCCAGATACAGAGTCAGTAAGAGCCGCTATATCCAGATACAGGGTCAGTAAAGAGCCGCTATATCCAGATACAGAGTCAGTAAAGAGCCACTATATCCAGATACAGGGTCAGTAAAGAGCTGCTATATCCAGATACAGAGTCAGTAAAGAGCCGCTATATCCACATACAGAGTCAGTAAGAGCCGCTATATCAGATACAGAGTCAGTAAAGAGCCGCTATATCCAGATACAGAGTCAGTAAGAGCCGCTATATCCAGATACAGAGTCAGTAAGAGCCGCTATATCCAGATACAGAGTCAGTAAAGAGCCGCTATATCCAGATACAGAGTCAGTAAAGAGCCGCTATATCCAGATACAGAGTCAGTAAGAGCCGCTATATCCAGATACAGAGTCAGTAAAGAGCCGCTATATCCAGATACAGAGTCAGTAAAGAGCCGCTATATCCAGATACAGAGTCAGTAAAGAGCCGCTATATCCAGATACAGAGTCAGTAAAGAGCCGCTATATCCAGATACAGAGTCAGTAAGAGCCGCTATATCCAGATACAGAGTCAGTAAAGAGCCGCTATATCCAGATACAGAGTCAGTAAGAGCAGCTATATCCAGATACAGAGTCAGTAAAGAGCCGCTATATCCAGATACAGAGTCAGTAAGAGCCGCTATATCCAGATACAGAGTCAGTAAGAGCCGCTATATCCAGATACAGGGTCAGTAAGAGCCGCTATATCCAGATACAGAGTCAGTAAAGAGCCGCTATATCCAGATACAGAGTCAGTAAAGAGCCGCTATATCCAGATACAGAGTCAGTAAAGAGCCGCTATATCCAGATACAGAGTCAGTAAGAGCCGCTATATCCAGATACAGAGTCAGTAAGAGCCGCTATATCCAGATACAGAGTCAGTAAAGAGCCGCTATATCCAGATACAGAGTCAGTAAAGAGCCGCTATAGCCAGATACAGAGTCAGTAAAGAGCCGCTATATCCAGATACAGAGTCAGTAAAGAGTCGCTATATCCAGATACAGAGTCAGTAAGAGCCGCTATATCCAGATACAGAGTCAGTAAGAGCCGCTATATCCACATACAGGGTCAGTAAAGAGCTGCTATATCCAGATATAGTCAGTAAGAGCTGCTATATCCAGATACAGAGTCAGTAAAGAGTCGCTATATCCAGATACAGAGTCAGTAAAGAGCCGCTATATCCAGATACAGAGTCAGTAAAGAGTCGCTATATCCAGATACAGAGTCAGTAAGAGCCGCTATATCCAGACACAGAGTCAGTAAAGAGCCGCTATATCCAGATACAGAGTCAGTAAGAGCCGCTATATCCAGACACAGAGTCAGTAAAGAGCCGCTATATCCAGATACAGAGTCAGTAAAGAGTCGCTATATCCAGATACAGAGTCAGTAAAGAGCCGCTATATCCAGATACAGAGTCAGTAAAGAGTCGCTATATCCAGATACAGAGTCAGTAAAGAGCCGCTATATCCAGATACTGAGTCAGTAATTAGCCGCTATATCCAGATACAGAGTCAGTAAAGAGCCGCTATATCCAGATACAGAGTCAGTAAAGAGCCGCTATATCCAGATACACAGAATCAGTAAAGAGCCGCTATATCCAGATACAGAGTCAGTAAGAGCCGCTATATCCAGATACAGAGTCAGTAAAGAGCCGCTATATCCAGATAGAGTCAGTAAGAGCCGCTATATCCAGATACAGAGTCAGTAAAGAGCCGCTATATCCAGATACAGAGTCAGTAAGAGCCGCTATATCCAGATACAGAGTCAGTAAAGAGCCGCTATATCCAGATACACAGAATCAGTAAAGAGCCGCTATATCCAGATACAGAGTCAGTAAAGAGCCGCTATATCCAGATACAGAGTCAGTAAGAGCCGCTATATCCAGATACAGAGTCAGTAAAGAGCCGCTATATCCAGATACAGAGTCAGTAAAGAGCCGCTATATCCAGATACAGAGTCAGTAAAGAGCCGCTATATCCAGATACACAGAATCAGTAATGAGCCGCTATATCCAGATACACAGAATCAGTAAAGAGCCGCTATATCCAGATACACAGAATCAGTAAAGAGCCGCTATATCCAGATACACAGAATCAGTAAAGAGCCGCTATATATTTTAAGGACAGGTCGTTTATTTCATCAGGATATAAATAGATCCTGTTATTTCTTGTGATTATGTATTTTTATGATTCACACAATAAACCTCTTGAAACAGTTAATGGTTTGCTGGACGTCCTATGTTTCCATTATACGTAATAGAGGAAGCGGGTATTTAGTTTGATGCACAGAGGTCGCTGCACAGAGGTCGCTGCACAGAGGTCGCTGCACAGAGGTCGCTGCACGGTAGCAACCCGCTGCATGCAGGTTTGCACAGGCAGATACCGGATCACAGAAGCATATAGAAAAGAACGCGTATAAAAGGACATTATCACATCGAGACAGTAAACCTAATAAAAGGTCATTAAAACCGCTGCGCCCCCTTTCGCTCTCTTCGTCCTAAAACGCTGAGGTCTGCCAGAGCTGGAGTGATTAGTGAGGCTCCCGTGGAGGATCTTCCTGTTTCTCCTGTCACAGGAAAATAAACCAGCGATGTGACCTGACTGTGCTACACGGAAATACCGAATGTAAACCCCCAGGGCTCGATTTCACATGAGTCTTTAACCCTTAGCGCTCCACTTCCAAACATTCACAGTGGAGCGGTAAGTCTTGTCGCAGCTTGCGGCGTCCGGCAGGTCCTAAAAAAAAAAAAAAAAAAAAATCTATAATATATACACCCTGTTCCAAATTATTATGCAAATTCTATTTCAGTGTCAGAAAGATGAAATCTGTTGCGTTTCAGTGTAACTCATGGATGGCGTTGGGTCTCAGGGCTCTTGTGATCACTGAAAACAATCTGGGACACCTGTGATAATTAGATAATGCCAGGTGAGCCCAATTAAAGGAAAAACTACTAAAGGAGGATGTTGCACATTATTAAAGCACAGCACCATTTCCAAGCAATATGGGGAAGAAAAAGGATCTCTCTGCCGCCGAAAAGAGTGAAATAGTTCAATGCCTTGAACGAGGTATGAAAACATTAGATATTTCACGAAAACGTAAGCGTGATCATGGCACTATTAAGAGATTTGTGGCTGATTCCAAGCACAGACGGGTTCGTGCAGATAAAGGCACATTGAGGAAGATTTCTGCCGGATCCATGCATCGCATCAAGAGAGCAGCTGCTAAAATACCATTACATATCTTCTGGTGCCTCTGGAGTCCCACGGACATCAAGGTGTAGAGTCTTGCATAAACCTTCCATTCGGCCACCACTAACCAATGCTCACAAGCAGAAACGGCTGCATTGGGCAAAAAAATACATGAAGACTAATTTTCAAACAGTCCTGTTCACTGATGAGTGCTGTGCAACCATTGGATGGAGTAGTGGATGGTTGGTGGACAGCCACCCTGTTCCAACAAGGCTGCGACGCCAGCAAGGCGGTGGTGGAGTCATGTTTTGGGCCGGAATCATGGGAAGAGAGCTGGTCAGCCCCTTTGGGGTCCCCGAAGGTGTAACGATGACCTCTGCAAAGTATGTGGAGTTCCTGACTGACCACTTCCTTCCCTGGTACAGAAGGAAGAACTATGCTTTCCGTAATAAAATCATCTTCATGCATGACAATGCACCATCTCCTGCTGCAAAGAATACCTCTGCATCAATGGCTTCTATGGGGATAAAAGGAGAGAAAGTCATGGTGTGGCCTCCATCCTCCCCTCACCTCAATCCTATTGGAGAACCTTTGGAGCATCCTCAAGCAAAAGATCTATGAGGGTGGGAGGCAGTTTCCATCCAAACAGCAGCTCTGGGAGGATATTCTGACATCTTGCAAACACATGACCGCTTAGGCATGGTACCTCCCCCTTATCCCATACCTTTTCCCATACAAATAATTGACACCACACACAGTTTTAAAAAGTAGAACGAAAAGACGTTCAGAGTATCGGCGCTGTTTCGTGTAATAAACTGGTGATATATAATGCTGCTCACCTATTAGGTGTACCTGTCACCTTCCCAGTGTCTAACAGAAAATATAAATGAATATATTTAAGGGAGCGCAGTACATATATTGATGGAAATTATAGACAAGAAATGACTTAGCTTAAAATTAGTCAGCATGGGGTTGAACCTCCTTATTCGGAAATCTGATCATATAATATCATCATCCTATATGAAAAGAAATATAGATTGCGTAGCACAGTATAACAGTTTAAAACACACTTAGTGGTGTAGATGGTCGCACTCACAAAGGTGGAGCCCCCAATGGCTCGTGTAAATTCGCCTTTAGGTCTCTTATAGGAGGGGGACCTCGCCCATATGGAACCTTGAAGTTTTCCTGGGATAGAGGATAACCAAGGTGGAGTCTTCAACGCCTCTTATCGGTTGGCTTTTAAATCTCTCATAGAGGGGAAACTTCGCCCATGTACAGATTTCTTTTTGATGGCAGGATGTACCTCAGATGTAAAGGATATCGCTATAGTGCATTATCATTGATACACAGATAAGATATATAAAAGTGAAAACTCACGTGATTCAGAGCCTTCCAAAATGATGGCTCTGTATATTAGGCATATGGACCTCTTATTTGATCAGAGGGGGTCCTTCCTCCAGGATAGAAGTAGATGGACTTCCACAATGAAGAGAATTGAGCATAAAGGTAAAAGAAAATTTAATAGGAATAAAAACCGAAAAAACAAATAAATTCAAAATTATATAAACCAAAAAATACGAAAAGAATAAATACGAAAAGAAAAAGAAAAAAATCCGAAAAGCGTTTCGCTTGCGTCCTGCAAGCCTCCTCAGTCGGTAATGGGATGTTGTCCATTATTGCTGTTTAAATATACTTTCTGTTCGTATTTATTCTTTTCGTATTTTTTGGTTTATATAATTTTGAATTTATTTGTTTTTTCGGTTTTTATTCCTATTAAATTTTCTTTTACCTTTATGCTCAATTCTCTTCATTGTGGAAGTCCATCTACTTCTATCCTGGAGGAAGGACCCCCTCTGATCAAATAAGAGGTCCATATGCCTAATATACAGAGCCATCATTTTGGAAGGCTCTGAATCACGTGAGTTTTCACTTTTATATATCTTATCTGTGTATCAATGATAATGCACTATAGCGATATCCTTTACATCTGAGGTACATCCTGCCATCAAAAAGAAATCTGTACATGGGCGAAGTTTCCCCTCTATGAGAGATTTAAAAGCCAACCGATAAGAGGCGTTGAAGACTCCACCTTGGTTATCCTCTATCCCAGGAAAACTTCAAGGTTCCATATGGGCGAGGTCCCCCTCCTATAAGAGACCTAAAGGCGAATTTACACGAGCCATTGGGGCTCCACCTTTGTGAGTGCGACCATCTACACCACTAAGTGTGTTTTAAACTGTTATACTGTGCTACGCAATCTATATTTCTTTTCATATAGGATGATGATATTATATGATCAGATTTCCGAATAAGGAGGTTCAACCCCATGCTGACTAATTTTAAGCTAAGTCATTTCTTGTCTATAATTTCCATCAATATATGTACTGCGCTCCCTTAAATATATTCATTTATATTTTCTGTTACACACACAGTTTTAGTTGGAAAGGTATAGGCCACAGCTTTATTAAACAACCAACCACTTATTAAACCGTTACTTCTGACCCAACCGCATAATGCGGAAGGCAGTTACCACTTACCCAAACAAGAGCTCGTCATCCTGCAGAGGCCCCAACTCTGCAGGACTCGTCTCCCCAGTGCCTCGCCGATAGGCGGCTTATAGATTATTCCTCCGCTAGGCCAGGATTCACGCCAACGCAGAGGGCAGCCCCCCACCAACTGCTGCCCCTGCGCTCCCCCCGCAGCCAGCACCAACTCAACGCCACCACTCACCTCCGCTAACCAGAGATCTAAGCCAATATCAGACAAGTGTACCCCGTCCGGTCTCATCAGCCCCGTGTTATTCCCCTCCAATTCAGGGTGCCGAACTGAAAAGCCCCCCAAACTGGTGACAAACCGTGACACTTCTCGGTTGATCTTCCGCTTGGCTTTAAGCAACGCTCCAGGCCGCGCAAAGGCATTCCAATCGGGTCTTGCCACTATTTCAGACCACACGAGGGACACCCCCGGAAAAAGAGCAAAGCATCGCGCGAGGTCTTGCTTCATAGCGTGAAGCAAATCCAGAGACCTGATCCTCCCCATGTCATTGCCCCCTAAATGGACAACCAACACTATGTTGCACGGAACCTGCTTAGATAATACACAGCACTCGCGAAATAAGTCGGCCCACCGCATCCCTCTAATTCCCTGCCATCGAATCCGCGCCACCTCTGGAGGAATACCCAAATTGCGGCCAAGGGGACGCTGCTCCGCTCTCTTCTCCGCCCAATAAACGTATGAGTGGCCCACGATCCACACGGCCCTCGCCGACTGACCTGTAATCACAGAAGATGGGGACGGACATAAGCGCGAAAACGCGAGGAGCGCCATCTGCCCAGCCGCTGCAGCGCTGCCACCGAGGCGCCAGCCCCTGCCGCCGCCGTCGCTGCCCCTATCCTAAAAGAATGCGCCGCAAATTGTCTGGGATCCAGACCCGCTGCTGCAATGCACTGACGAAAAACAGCTGTAAACTGGAACCGTGTGAGCGGCACTCCCGAACTGTGCAGCAACAAGGGGCCCGCCACAGGCGGCCGTAACTCCAAATATCGCCGAGCCAGCGCCACCGGACAGCCGAAACCCCCAGAGGCCAACAATGACACTGCTGCCCCTCTTCCCGCCTGATCGGTTTTCGACCTTCGCAGCCACAAGAGGATAGAATGGTCCCGAACCGATACATCATCGCGATGCAAACCCGACCACGAGTACTTACTCCTAGATACTAACTCCCCGATGCGCAACGCCCCGAAAAAAAAGAATGTAAATGCCACTCTGAGAAGTGCCGTCTCAAACTCATCCGTACAAACCGAAGGCAACAAACCTAAAATTCTGTGGAGCAACTGCTCCGACACTGGCCACCGAGTATCGGGAACACGGTTCCACTGCCAACCCCGCACCACCTGCCGGAGAAGTGAGTCCTTACCGATATCCTGCCATCCTACCAACTTCGAAAGACATGAGAGCGCAGCTAACACTCTGGCCGCCCAGGCTCCTGACTTACCGTCTCGCAGAGCCCTGCCAAACAAGAGCCATGTCACAACCCTCCTCCGTTGCCAGCAGCCTCCACGCCTCCCAAACCTGGAAATAAGCCGACCAGGTTCCAACCGCCAACGAGCTGTCCAAGCATCTCAACAGTCCGGCGAGGCAATGGTCCACAACCAGGCTGGACAAGGCGTGCCGTTCGGATCCGCCGCCGGAGCCACCTGCGAGAAAAGGTTCCACTGGAACCGGGAGAGAGCGTCAGCGATCACATTATCGACGCCAGGCACATGCTTCGCCCTCACCCACACATGGTGTTCCAGGCAACGCAGCACTAAGTGACGCAATAATGCCAGGACCGGTGGAGAACTAGACGACGAGCGGTTCACCACTTGAACCACGCTCATGTTGTCAGTCCATAGCACCACCCTCCTGTTCGCCAACCGCTCCCCCCACAGCTCCAATGCCACAACAATCGGGAACAGCTCCAGGAATGTCAGATTAGTGACTAACTCCGAACCCATCCAATTGTCGGGCCATCGCTCCGCGCACCAGCTTCCCTGGAAATAAGCACCAAAACCCACCGAACCAGCAGCATCAGTGAACAACTCTAGTGTCGAGCTGTCCAGCTCCGACTCTTGCTAATAGGTACATCCATTGTACGAATCCAAAAAAGTCCTCCACACCATCAAATCACTTCTGTGGGACTTTGTGATCCTGACAAAGTGGTGAGCCGCCCGGATCCCCGCCGTGGACAAAGAGAGGCGCCGACAGAACGCCCTCCCCATCGGCAAGACCCTGCAGGCAAAGGTTAGGTGCCCCAACAGGGACTGCAAGTCCACCAAGCGCATCTTGGAAGCCCCCAGCGCGCGCACCACCAGCAGTTGCAACCCGTCTAGCTTCTCTTGTGGCAACCGAAAGACTTTCGCAACCGAATCGATTTCGATGCCCAGGAAAGATAAACATCGGCAAGGACCCTCTACCTTTCCTGGCGCCAATGGAACTCCAAAATCCCGTGTCACTTCCCTGAACACTCTCAGGAGATCCTCACAAGCGGCAGAGTCCGCTGGACCAACAAATAAAAAAATCATCTAGGTAATGCACGACAGATCGAATCTCGGAAAGCTGTCGCACCACCCAGTCCAAAAAGGATGAAAAAATCTCAAAGAAGTGACAGGAGATGGAGCACCCCATCGGTAAGCATTTAATTGAAATAATAGCCGCCCTGAAATTTGCAACCGAGGAGGTGGTAACATTCTGGGTGTATCGGGAGAAGCCAGAATGCCGATTCAATGTCTGCTTTAGCCAACCATGCCCCTTCTCCAGCCTCCCGAATCACCTGCAGAGCCTCGTCGAATGACGCGTACTGGACCCTGCATTCTTCCCTACCAATTCCATCATTCACCGATGCGCCCTTAGGGTAAGACAAATGGTGTATCAGGCGAAATTTGCCTGTTTCCTTTTTTGGCACCAAGCCGAGCGGAGAGACTCGAAGGTTTGGAAATGGCAGAGAAAAGAAAGGGCCTTCCATCCGGCCCAGTTGCACCTCCTTCGCCAACTTCTCCGCAACCGTGTCCTCTCTGCGTGTGGCAGACACTAAATTTTTCGACAATTGTGGGGAATGTAATGGCGTATAAGGAATAGAAAATCCAAAAAAGAATCCCTCCAGCAACAATGAGGCAGCTTTTTTATTGGGGTAGCGCCCGAGCCAGGGCAGCATCGCGGCCACGCGCACCGGTGAAACCCCTGCTACCGGGCTCGTCCCGGCCGGCAGCCTGAGACTGTCCCCCTTTGCTACGCTTGAAACAACGAAATGCGGGGTGCATCCCGCCGCAGGACGAGCACTCGTGGCGAAAGCGACAAGAGGACCCACACCTGTAGGAGGATTCGTTAAACAACCAGCAGTACCCCCGTCCACCCACCGCAGCCGGTCCTTGGGGCATAAAGGCTGCGGGTCCTGGAAAGGGCGGCACCACAGGTCTGTTTGGTGTCATCAGGAGCAGCCAGAGATTCCCATCCTGCACTGCGAAGGACAGACCTGGACGGACCCCCATTTTCTGCCTAAATTGCTGGTCGTATTTATACCATGACAGACCCCCATAAATTTTATAGGCCCCCCATATTAAGTCTAGGTACGCAAATAGGGAAACCCCCCGCTCCGGATATTTTTCGCACATAATTGCGCTAAAAGACAAAAACCCCTGCAGCCAATTTCCCCACGTTGGCGGCAGAGCCTTTTCTTTTTCAGTCTCCGCGATAGTTTGCTTTTTAGGCTTATCCACGGTTTCTTTGTCGTGCAGAACCAACGACAAAACGTCAATATATTCCCCCTTCCAAATCCGCTCCTTCACCTCCACCGACACATGCATCCCCAGTAGTGATAGGTCGCAAGGCGCAGGCACAAAAGAACCCTGCGCCCCCACCATAGCTGCACCTGAGGAAAACCCAGAGGTCTGCGCCGCAACTGCTGCAGCAGCACCGACAGTCCCCAACTGAGCCGCGCTGCTGCCTTGTGAGATTGCCACCAAAGGCAGGGGGTGGTGGCACTACCTGCACTCCCGTCGACGCGACCGAAGACACCACACCTGCGCACCCTGCACCCACACCCGGTACCGCGTCAGCTCGCCCAGCACCTGGGAACCCGACTGCTGAGTCGGTTCCGTCCTGCAACCTGCGCAGCACCGCTACCAGGGTATCGATAACGCCGGGTGTTAAAGGACTGCCTGCCTCGCCTGCGCTTGTACTCACTCGAGCATCCCGCAGGTCTAACTCACGTGCTGCTAGAATCCGTGATGGTCCCGTTTGGAAAGGCGTAGGTCCCGCAGCCGCCATTCCTGCACTGCTTGCTGCCCCCGCGGCGTTTCTTGACCCCGAAAAGTCCAGACGCCCGTCTGACTGCCGCTGCCGGGTCCCGGAAAGTGTTCCCCCGCGCTCCAACTCCAGCGCTGCTCTCTCCAACCTGCTAACGGACCTCTCAGGCGATAACATTGGCATGTCAGCTGTGGGCGTCGAACGCACAGCCCCAGAGGCCCTTTCACGATGCCTGGGCGACCCAGCAGACGACCGGAAACCTCCAGACCCCCTCACTGGCCCTGCGAGAGCAGGCCGCACCCCCGGATATAACCCGCTGGTTCCCGGTTGCTCCTCCAGTCTGGCGGGCACTTTGAGCGCTTTAGCAGCCTTCTTTGTACGTGTAGCCGGCATTTTTTTCTGGGCGCGGCCATTTTGTGGGCGGGCTTTAGTGCCCCTTGACCCCTGTCGCTCTGCCTGACGCTGCATCATGGCGGAGTCAGTCGCCCGCGTCATTGCCCTCCCACGCGTCACTTCCTCCCCAGCCGGAAGAGAAAGGTGACCACGAGGGCTCCTCGAACGACTGCTCCGCCGTCCATTTTGTGCCGCCATTGCTGCGTCAGCAGGTAACTCACCCCGGCTCTCGTCAGTGGTCCCGGACATCAGCATCTGCACCTCCCGCGCCAGTCTGGCAGCCTCTCCTCTTCCTCGCACCGGACTTTGTTGTAGTCTGCTCGGCGGTCTGGATGCTCTCTCTCTGCGCCATGGACGCCGATCCTCCGCTGGAGATGATCCCCTGCCGTCGCCATTACCCGACTGCAGTAACTCCTGGACAGAAATGCCCTGAGCCTCCGCGTGAGCACGCAATTGGTTCAGCAAATTTTCTACAGATGAATCCATCATAACTTCTCCTTCAGCCAGCATCCAGGCGCCAAGAGACAGGGCCCTCCCCTTCACGGCCTTAAATATACCCTGCTGCCACAAACCTGCATTCTGCCAATCATCATCTTACTGTCCGGACCATGCCCGCTGTCATGTCCCCCCCTCCCAAAATGGTCCAGGGGATACCTTTCACGCAGAAACTGTCCAAAAACTCACAAGTTCAATGGATGCAAGACTTGTGAAGCTGCTATCAAATAAGGGGTCCTATGTTAAAATGTAACGGGACCTGTTAAAAAGGTTTAAAATGTTGTTCAAAGTTTGATTGAAATAGCTTTTGATTTCAGTAAATTTGCTGCAAACACAACAAATGATAATTTTCAGTTCTTTACAACCTATAAAGTGTTTTGACACTTACTGTGCGGAATAATTTGTAACATTGTGCATTGTAAAGTTTTTATTTTGAAAAAAATCCTGTTATCATTAGGAGGTTTGTTCAATAAAATGTGAATTGTATCTTAATAGTTGATAACATGAGCATTATGCTGACTGTTTACATCAATTATTTAGGTAAATGTGAAAAAAATCATTTGCATAATAATTTGGAACAGGGTGTAATATATATATCTGCAGATTGCCAACTGAAACGATCAATAAATCATATTTTTGCAAAATCCCAGAGTGCCGCTAGTACAAGTAATAATATACGGGCTAGGTGTTGCACTGGGTTGAGGACCTTATTCTGAGTGCAGGAACCTGCGGAATATATATTTTAACATGGGACGCTCTACTCATCCTGACCACTTTATCATTATATCCCCTTGACTGCGGACGTCCTGGGGATTCCCTGCAACATCATCACATACCGGCAGCTCCAGGGCAGATCTCTGCTGTCAAAGGGCAAATCCTGAGCTGGTCTGACTTCCTGGAAGTCAACCCACACTTTGGGACCTCCCCCCACCCACTGACATCATCGCGCATGGTGGCGATGATGTCAAAAAGGGACCTGCCCTCAGCCGGACAGAGACATCCCTATGAGAGAGATGCAGGGGTTCATATCTCTGGAATCATAGCACATAGAAAGTCAAGTGAGGTGTGAATGGAAAAGCCAGAGCATGTCCAGGTTCCATGCAATAATAAAAAAAATAATTAAAAAAATATGTATATATTTTTCTTTGTCTAATGCAGCATGATTGTTCAATTATAAAGTGAGCCGTGATGCTGCATTAACTCACCTTCTCATTTGGCATGTCGCCAGCAAGTGACGAGGCGATTGCAGAATGTGTTTTCATACATTGCTCCATCAAAAACCTTAAGCTGCATCGTGGAAACTTTGGAACCCTGCATCGCTAATCTTTACATCCCACAAGATCATGTGAGGAGTCATCGTAAAGATCAGGGTCTGGCCTTTCTAGATTGATACCATATAAAGTGTAAACAGAAAAACAAAAAAGGGGAAAAAAATTACAAAATTTTCCTACTCTGTGCAGGGAAGTTTGAATTTTAATAAAAGACTCAGAGGCGAGTATTGCATCTATTTTCTATTGAAAAATAATAATGAAACCCCCCCCCCCCCCTGTTCTAAGGCAGCGGCATTATGTGCTTTTACTGCCGCATTGTTTTCTTTATAGCTCACCTTCTCATTTCCAGCAATGGGAGGTGATGGCGCAATTCAGTATTACGCATTTGTCCATCTAAGGCTAGGGACAGATGAGCGCATTTTCTGCGGCCACCGTCAAAATGTACGTCGATGCGTGCGCACGCATTTTTTCACGGAATACGCTTAAGTGGTCAGACGACCACAGTCGCACAGTCGCAGGTACTCACCAACGCAATTCTAGGGAAATCCGGCTGTTTGAACGTTATGTAGGCCGCACACTAGCAGCGTCTGACGTCTCCTAATCACGCACACACGCTGCCATGCGGCCGCAGCGCACTCTGTACATCTGTAGCAGCGGTTTCACGTTCTGAGAAAAATGCGTTCATTTGCCGGTTGCGTGGTGTCGGCGCACTTTTGTACGCACGTACTGCGTATATTGGCCGTCATTGGCCGTTATGTGCTGCTACTGCCGCGATTTAGTGCGCCTGCACGCGCGTTCCGACTGCCCCACTCTGACCCTAGCCTAAGGCTAGGGTCAGACTAACGCATTTTTCGCGTCGTCCGTGAAAAAGTGCATCCGAACGAATGGACGCATTTTTTCACAGAATACACAATAGCGGTCATACGATGCGCATTTTCGTCCGTGTTCTATACGGATTATCAATAAAACTCTTTTTGCGTCTGGACGTTATGTAGGCCGGACATTAGCAGCGTCTGACGTCTCCTAATCACGCACACACGCCGCTAGCGGATGCAACGCACTCTGTGCGTCAGTACTAGCAGTTCTCGAAAAAATGCGTTCGTTTGCCACTTGCATTGCACGGACAAACTTTCATGCGGCCGTTCTTCGTATGTTGCCCGGCATTGGAAGTCATTTTCTGCTAGCACGGCCATGATTAAGTGCGGCGAAACGCACGTTAAAACTGCTTTCGTCTGACCCTAGCCTAAAATCACAAGCCGCTGCACCATTGTGAGGAGAATGGGGGTCCTTTGGACCCCTGCATCTCCATTATTTACAGCCACAGAGTCAAGTTAGGTGTCATTGGACGGTCAGAGTCTGACCTTTATAAATGATACCAAACATGACCATGTAAAATCTAAAAAGAGGGGGAAAAAAAAAAGGAAAGAAAACAATTCTGTTTTTCTTCCAAAGCGACGGCAGCAGCATTGCTCATTTTATACGTGACAAATGGACAATGCCGCTACCTTCTGTTTTCACCCTTTATCAAATAGTCACTGTATTTTGCAGAAATAGGAGTCGCTGACGCGGATATATCGGGAAAAACTGCCAAATTGCACCAAATTAGCATTGGCGACCTTCCCCGAACGGGTGGGGGGGGGGGTCTCTTATTCTCCTAATAAAAGCTTAACCCAATAAAAATGTAGTAATATAGTAAAAAATGTGTCTAAATAGTAAAAAAAAAAAGAAATGTTAGAATAAAAGTCTTTTAAAAATACAAAAAAAAAAAAGGTTTTAAAAAATTAAAAGGGATATTTTTTAACAAAAAACATAAATAATAAATGGTCTTCAATAACTATAAAAAGATATTCCATTATTACACTGAAACCTATGGGACTCGCCTGTTTAAAGCGCTCAAATTGAAATCACCAAAAATCAGGTCATTTTGCTGAACTTTTGGTGCAATTTGGCGTTCTGTGAATAGAAGACACGATACTTTCCAACGGGATCATTTTGGTGCTGCTGAATTGCATCATCTTTCACCGTCGAGTCGCCTGGATTTGGCAAATTCACACCTTAACGAATATTCAAGGTTCAGTGCAATTTGGTGGCAAATTCAGAGGTTAGTGATTAACCCCTTAAGTCATAAAGATATGACAGCTCGCACCAAATTCACGCCTTTACAACTGACCGACACTGGCCGGATCTGAACAGGGACCATCGACTGCTGATACACCGGAAAAACCACAAGCACTGGTAGAAGACCCCCGTATTGGATGACGGCACGCTCAATACCGAGAGGAAGCGGCAGACTTACTTTCCCATTAAAATGCTGGCTTGACAAGAAGACATGGAAGAGAAACTCTCTGCGTTCTCCTCAGCAGCGCCGCCGCTTGCTTGGGCGAAGGCTCCGGCCGCGTGATTTGTGATGTCTTTATAGAGCTGGATGAACTGATAGAGGTTCATGATCCTCAAGGCCTCCACCATACCAGTTGTTTTATTAATCTGCGTGAAGAAAGGACGTAAAGGTTAACGCTTTGGTTCCCGGGCAATGACTGAACCAGCAAGAACAGCAACAGATCATCCTCCCAGGAGACGCGGCGACTGCACAGAATCCTCTGTCATTACTCCATCACCTCCTGAAACCTCCCTCTGCCGCCTCCACCGCCTTCTCTCCTGCCCTGCCGCCTCCACCGCCTTCTCTCCTGCCCTGCCGCCTACACCGCCTTCTCTCCTGCCCTGCCGCCTACACCGCTTTCTCTCCTGCCCTGCCGCCTACACCGCCTTTTCTCCTGCCCTGCCGCCTACACCGCCTTCTCTCCTGCCCTGCCGCCTACACCGCCTTCTCTCCTGCCCTGCCGCCTCCTCTCCTGCCCTGCCGCCTCCACCGCCTTCTCTCCTGCCCTGCCACCTCCACCGCCTTCTCTCCTGCCCTGCCACCTCCACCGCCTTCTCTCCTGCCCTGCCGCCCTCACCGCCTTCTCTCCTGCCCTGCCGCCTTCTCTCCTGCCTGCCGCCTCCACCGCCTTCTCTCCTGCCCTGCCGCCTTCTCTCCTGCCCTGCCGCCTTCTCTCCTGCCCTGCCGCCTCCACGCCTTCTCTCCTGCCCTGCCGCCTCCACCGCCTTCTCTCCTGCCCTGCCGCCTTCTCTCCTGCCCTGCCGCCTCCACCACCTTCTCTCCTGCCCTGCCGCCTCCACGCCTTCTCTCCTGCCTGCCGCCTCCACGCCTTCTCTCCTGCCCTGCCGCCTCCACGCCTTCTCTCCTGCCCTGCCGCCTCCACGCCTTCTCTCCTGCCCTGCCGCCTCCACGCCTTCTCTCCTGCCCTGCCGCCTCCACGCCTTCTCTCCTGCCCTGCCGCCTCCACGCCTTCTCTCCTGCCCTGCCGCCTCCACGCCTTCTCTCCTGCCCTGCCGCCTACACCTCTCCTCACATCCAGCCTGAATAAATAACTTTATACACCCAGAAATTGCAATAAAACGGACACTGACATCCACATTAGGGAGTGAGGCGGAGGGATCCGTTTCACCAAATATAATCCTCTAGATCAGCGATCTCAAACTCCGGCCCCCAGATGTTGATGACCTACATTCCCCAGAATTAGATGGCCAGAGAATCATGGGAGTTGTAGTTCAGGATCAACTGGGAGGGGCCTGGAGTCTGAGACCCCGGCTCTAGATTGTAAGCTCCTGTGAGCCGATACCAACTGCGTAATATTTCCAGAATTCGGCCATTTCTTACCGCTGTCACCACAAAACAACTCATACACGCCCTGGTAATCTCCCGACTCGACTATTGCAATAATCTCTTATCTGGCCTCCCTCTGTCCCGCCTCTCCCCCCTACAATCCATCCTGAACGCCTCCGCCAGGCTAATTCACCTCACCCGCCGCTCTGTCGCTCCCCTCTGCGAGTCCCTTCACTGGCTCCCCATCCACTGCAGAATTAAGTTCAAAATCCTTACCTACAAAACCCTCACTAACTCAGCGCCCCACTACCTGTCCTCACTAATCACCAAATACACCCCAGCCCGCTCCCTAAAGTCAAACAGTGACCTGCGCCTAGCTTCTCCCCGCATCACCTCTTCCCATGATAGACTGCAGGATTTCTCACGCGCAGCCCCCACTCTCTGGAACGCTCTCCCTCGTACTGTCAGACTTTCCCCTAACTTCTCTTCCTTCAAACGCTCCCTTAAAACATTCCTATTTAGGGAAGCCGACCACCCAACTCACTGACGCAACCATCAATCACTCTCACCTTACAGTCCTCTCCTCCTGTTTCCAACCCCAACCCTCCCAGATTGTGAGTTCCTACGGGAATAGGGCCTCATCTCCTCCTGTACTGTTTGTCAAATGTTGTTCAATGTATTGTAACCCTGTATATACTGTGCTTATTGTACAGCGCTGCGGAATATGCTGGCGCTTTATAAATAAAGAATAATAATAATAAACACCTCTTGTTTGTGTTTTTTCTTAAGCGTGTAAATTTTGTTTCGATCACAGCTGGTTATTGTACAGCGCTGCGGAAACTGTCGGCGCTATAAAAATAAGGATATATATATAAATGGGCAGAAGGCAGATCCCAGCGACTCCTCTGTGAACACCGTGGAGTTGTGGTTAACCCCCCCCCATTTAATGACACAATAAAGAGTCAGTGTCTCATAGCGCAGTAACACACCCTACGCACACACAGGAGAACAAACACTAGATATGGACAGGTGTTTAGGGATTCCCTCCCATGCAGGATCTGAAGCCGAAAAGCATTAACCAGTTATTTACTGCCATTAAAAACCAGCAGTGTTATCTGTGCCATAATATGACTTTGCGGTGAATTGACAACATTTCGGGTATAGTGTCATGCTTTCTCATGCGCGAGTGACGCCTGCTGCTGCGGCCGATATATTGCTGATCCTAATAATCACTTTGCGTGGTATTATAACTCCGGCGTAAAGTAACCGGAGCTGGTGGAAACGCAGCAGCTCAATAGACTTTAATGGCTCTGGGATGGTTATGCCAGGAATGGATTGGGGGCCCCTTGCTTTGGGGGGGGGGTGTCTCCAGTCCTCTCCTGGTCTTTAGTCTCTTTGGGGACCTGCAAACCCACTAACTGTGGATACATTGCTATTCAAAAAGCAGTAAGGACTGTGTGCACCGCCACAGATTGCACTTTGTGGATCTCCTTTCAGTAAATATTGTAAATGATGGTAAATTTTGCAGGACCCCCACCATAGAAATCCTTCATAAGAGGCTGTGACCCTCAGAGAGGCGTGAGCGGGCGATTTCAGCTTGCAGGACACGCAGTATAACCCCCCCATGTAAAATCAGGGCTCGTCACGCCAGTGGATCCAGGTTGGTTTTGCACCTCATTTTTAACCTCCTGCTGCTATATGGGAAAGCTGCACGTGGACCCCGGGATCCGGCCAAGCCTGGAGCAATGAAAGATGTGATCCTCTGGATTCTGTGCTGTTCATTCCTTTTCTTTAAATTGGTGGTTCCCAGCTCCGGTCCTCAGGTCCCCCCCATCAGGCCAGGTTTTGCAGATCACCTTGGGGAAATGCAGACTGAATCCTGCAAATCACTGAGCAGCAAATCATATCACCTGTGCTTCACATATCCTGCAAACCTGGCCTGGAGGGGAACAGGAGGACTGGATTTGGAAAGCACTTGACTCGGGGACCATCATGGGAGATACCTCGTGGGCCACGATTTGCCTCCACAGCTTTAGATAATATTTTCTGAGTTATTTTGTAAAGTCCCCCAGGTGACGGATCCCGTAAGGGACGAGGCCCACGTTCTGCTCCTCTCGCTGTCACTTCCCCCGTGGTGTAAACATACACCTAAGCGACCCAATACACATTTAATGCTCAGGGAGTGAATCCACTCGGCGGCCGCACAATAACATCCTCAGCGCTGCACACCACCCACCTTGGTGCACAATACACGCACAACAACTTTCCACAGCGCAGAGGAATCCGAGCCTGGCTGCACTTCAAATAGGAGATGTTTGTCCTGTCCCGAAGCCAGCTTCGCCGTCCTACCGAGAAAAGGGAAATAACACCATGTAAATAAAGCAGGCGAAACACATGAGAATACAAAGAGACAAACAGAAACGATGCTGCGTGAATTAAAAGTGTGGAAATGCAAAAAAACCCACAAAACTAATCTCCATCCAAAAGGTCACGTAAAGGGTTAATCACTCAGTACTTGCTCCAAAAGTAAGATTCAAAAATCTGGATTAGTAACAGAGCTTGAGAAAAAAAAACTTTATCGCTACACTAAAATATAACAGACCAAGGTTTCATCTCTTTCGGCCGAGTAAGGTCCTTTGATAACGGCTGTGAGAGCAAAAACGTCAGTCTATTTTAAGGTGTTAAACGTTTATTGGACTTTTTTTATTTTTTAAAAAACCAGAGTGCGGTTACCAATCCACTATACATAAATATATATGTTTTGCAGCTATTCTGGATTTGTTACATTTGGAGGACTGGACACCCCCCCGTCACAGGTGCCTCATTGCGGGACCTGGCATGCAGGGAGCTCCAGGAGGATGCCTCTCCCTGGTAAGTTGGGAAATCTCATAAAAGTTGTTGTTCGGTTAGGAAGGAGAGAAGCTGCCGTGATGGGGCGCGTTGACGCTGTGGCTTATGTGATGTATGACCATATTCTGTAACCAAATCGCCATCGTTTACTCCAAAATCAGGCATTTGTATAGTCTTTCAAGCTATATAGAAGTGGAGGGCTCTGAATATGATATATACACACACACGCACGCAGAAAACATTTACACATCCCAGCAATTAAGAGAACGACTTACAGAGCTCTTGTGCTACATTCTCCATATGCAGCAAAGAGCTCTGGGTAGGATATGCAAATGAAGGATGTGTAAAGGTTTTCTGCAGTTATAAACCTGATTATTTGCAGTGTGGAGGCTTTTAATCTCACTCTTTTGCCCTCCACTACATTTGAAATATATACACACACACTTTTTCAGCACTGAATTCCCCACTTGACACTGGTAGGAGAAAATACATGAAACCCCTTTAGAAGCTCAAAAAGCACTGAACCATTCCTCCTGTTTGTCAAAAAATATCCAAGAGGAATTTCAGGCAAGTCCCCTCATTCCAGTCGCCGATCTGTCCTTGGATCGATCGAGCCCTCGCCTTGTAATGAAGCGGCATAGGGAGAACCTCTGTACTCTGACACGGCAAGCTGCAGGTTTCTGTCACTTTCCGTCTGCTTGCGCTGTTCTGCTGCTGATCTGTGCACAGGTTTCGTGTCGCTGTATGACCTCAGCAGCACCCGCTTTCTGTGAAGGGGACACGGCTACGAGTATAAAATTATAGAGTGCAGAGGCTGAAAGCTGATCGGGCCCCGTGGTAACGCAGCAGCGCAGAACATGAGGATCCTGGCACGGAGCAAACAGGATGACAGCTCTGGCGATGACACGCGGTTTCCTTGTTTATCCTGCGCTCGTCGGGTCGAGATTTTCTGTCATAGAAAATGTTCTATGGATTGAAAAGAAATTCCTGGCGTCCGTCGGCTCCGGCCCCTCCTGTCTGTTATCGCTGCTGATCCAAAAGAACAAAAAAAACAAAACATTTAAAACGATTTCCGGAAACTCCCCAGAAAGCGGAGAAAAAAATCATTGTAACCCCAGGGCGACAAGCAGGTATCTTCTGGGATCCGCCACTTTAAGAGATTGATTTTGGGCGAGATGTGCGGAGTCTGAGGATCAGATCACAGTTTGTGCATAAATAAATGACAATTTCTAAAGCCCCAAACTTTATATTTCAGCCATAAATCTACAGGTGAAAGTTGAAAAATTAGAATATTGTGCAAAAGTTCATTTATTTCAGTAATGCAACCTAAAAGGTGAAAGTAATATATGAGACTCATTAGATGCAAAGCGAGATCGATCAAGCTGTGATTTGTGATAATTGTGATGATTCTGGTTACAGCTCATGAAAAGCCCAAATCCACAATCTCAGAAAATGAGAATATTGTGATGCGCTGCAATATATTCTAGGCTCAAAGTGTCCCACTCTAATCAGCTAATGAAGCCATAACACCTGCAAAGGGTTCCTAAGCCTTTAAATGGTCTCTCAGTCTGGTTCAGTAGGAATCACAATCATGGGAAAGACGCTGACCTGACAGTTGTGCAGAAAACCATCATTGACGCCTCCATAAGGAGGGAAAACCTCAAAAGGTCATTGCAAAAGAAGTTGGATGTTCCCAAAGTGCTGTATCAAAGCACATTAATAGAAAGTTATGTGTAAGAAAGAGGCGCACAAGCAGCAGGGATGACGCAGCCTGGAGAGGATTGTCAGGAAAAGGCCATTCAAAAGTGTTGGGGACTTTCACAAGGAGAGGACTGAGGCTGGAGTCAGTGCATCAAGAGCCACCACACACAGACGCATCCTGGACATGGGCTTCAAATGTCGTATTCCTCTTGTCAAGCCGCTCCTGAACAACAAACAACGTCAGAAGCGTCTTACCTGGGCTAAAGAAAAACACACCTGGTCTGTTGCCCAGCGGCTCCAAAGTCCTCTTTCCTGATGAGAGCAACTTTTGCATCATCTCATTTGGAAACCAAGGAGCCAGAGTATGGAGGAAGAATGGAGACACACACTGCAACGTGCTTGAAGTCCAGTGTGACGTTTCCACAGTCTATGTTGATTTGGGGAGCCAAGTCATCTGCTGGTGTTGGTCCACTGTGCTTCATTAAGTCAGGGTCAACACAGCCGTCTAGCAGGAGATTTTGGAGCACTTCATGCTTCCTTCCTCAGACGAGCTTTATGGGGATACTGACTTCATTTTCCAGCAGGACTTGGCACCTGCCCACACTGCCAAAAGCACCAAAACCTGCTTCAATGACCATGGGATTACTGTGCTCGATTGGCCACAAACTCGCCTGACATGAACCCCACAGAGACTCTATGCCAAGAGAAAGATGAGAGACATGAGACGGGACAATGCAGAAGATCTGAAGGCCACTATTGAAGCATCCTGGTCTTCCATAACACCTCAGCAGTGGCCACAGGCTGATAGCTTCCATGTCACATTGCCACATTGAGGCAGGAATTGCTGCAAACCAAGTACTGAGTACATCTGCAGCTTATACTTTTCACTGGTTCCATATTGTTCTATGTACAATCCTTATTTTATTGATTACATGGAATATTCTCATTTTCTGAGATTGTGGATTTGGGCTTTTCATGAGCTGTAACCAGAATCATCACAATTATCACAAATCACCGCTTGATCTATCTCGCTTTGCATCTAATGAGTCTCGTATATTACTTTCACCTTTTAAGTTGCGTTACTGAAATAAATGAACTTTTGCTCCATATTCTAATTACTCCAGTATCACCTGTATATTTATTTATAAATCAGAAAGCTCCGGAATCCCTTATTTTGCCCCAAAATGTTGGATTACGTTTCCGTTTTGGGAATAACCTCCATAATATTTTAGCTGTGAACCTGTCTGTGTGTATGACGTCATGTCCCATGGAATTTCAGGCCCATTTAACCCCTCGTTATGTTGTTTCTGATCCAGGAGGTTCTGCGCTTAGAAAGTCGCTGACTTTTGTCGCTGCCAGGAAACCTTTTAACGTTGGAAAGAATCTCTCAATGACGGAGATATATGTATACAGCAGTGACAGTAAACAATGGCACCGCCTGATGTTTCATTACTACATCTCCCATGATGCTTAGTCATACTTTAGGCTGGCCGAGCATCATGGGAGATATAGTACAGAAACCCCTGGGGTGCCAGGGTTCGTCATCACTGGTACAGGGGATTTTTTTCTCATACACAATTATCCCTGCCGTCACTGCGCAGGTCTGACACCGAGGACTGGGTGACAGGGGACCCGAGACCCCATGAAAGAGTAATCTCCTTACACGTCATTGAGTTCGGCGACTCTGCCCAGGAACTCCTCATACGTCAGGAAGCCGCTCTCACGTACCAGCGCCGCGTGCTTCACCACCTTCTCCGGCAGCTTGTTGATGACGCTCTGGGTCTGATTTGATAACTGCTGACCCATATTTCAGCCAATAGGATGGAGCGCCACGAGGAATTAAGTTTCATTCAGATGGGCGGGGCCTAAAACCCCCCCCCAAAAAACACAAATCATTAGGTGTATGTTTCCAGGTATAGAATGCAGCTGTATGACCACTGCGAACGCAATCTGCCGTCCCCTGGGGAGTCTAGCCTTATTACCACCACCCAGGAGCCCTGCCTTGCAAACACTGCCCCCCCCAAAGAGCCTACACTGCCTGCAATCACTGCCAGCGCACGAAAACCCTGCCTGCAATCACCGCCCACGCACAGAAGCAATGCCCATGACAAGCCCTGCCCTATAACCCCCCTCCCCCGCAGACACGTCCTGCCCTATAACCCCCCTCCCCCGCAGACACGTCCTGCCCTATAACCCCCCCTCCCTCGCAGACACGTCCTGCCCTATAACCCCCCTCCCCCGCAGACACGTCCTGCCCTATAACCCCCCTCCCCCGCAGACACGTCCTGCCCTATAACCCCCCCTCCCCCGCAGACACGTCCTGCCCTATAACCCCCCTATCCGAGACGTCCTGCCCTATAACCCCCCCTATCCGAGACGTCCTGCCCTATAACCCCCCCTATCCGAGACGTCCTGCCCTATACCCCCCCCTATCCGAGACGTCCTGCCCTATAACCCCCCCTATCCGAGACGTCCTGCCCTATAACCCCCCCTATCCGAGACGTCCTGCCCTATAACCCCCCCTATCCGAGACGTCCTGCCCTATAACCCCCCCTATCCGAGACGTCCTGCCCTATAACCCCCCCTATCCGAGACGTCCTGCCCTATAACCCCCCTATCCGAGACGTCCTGCCCTATAACCCCCCCTCCGAGACGTCCTGCCCTATAACCCCCCCTCCGAGGCGTCCTGCCCTATAACCCCCCCTCCGAGGCGTCCTGCCCTATAACCCCCCTCCGAGGCGTCCTGCCCTATAACCCCCCCTCCGAGGCGTCCTGCCCTATAACCCCCCGAGACGTCCTGTCCCATAACCCCCCTTCCGAGATGTCCTGTCCCATAACCCCCCTCCGAGACGTCCTGCCCTATAACCCCCCCTCCGAGACGTCCTGCCCTATAACCCCCCCTCCGAGGCGTCCTGCCCTATAACCCCCCCTCCGAGGCGTCCTGCCCTATAACCCCCCCTCCGAGGCGTCCTGCCCTATAACCCCCCCTCCGAGGCGTCCTGCCCTATAACCCCCCAAGACGTCCTGTCCCATAACCCCCCTTCCGAGATGTCCTGTCCCATAACCCCCCTCCGAGACGTCCTGTCCCATAACCCCCCTCCGAGACGTCCTGTCCCATAACCCCCCCTCCGAGACGTCCTGCCCTATAACCCCTCCCTCCGAGACGTCCTGCCCTATACCCCCCCTCCGAGACGTCCTGCCCTATAACCCCCCTCCGAGACGTCCTGCCCTATAACCCCCCTCCAAGACGTCCTGTCCCATAACCCCCCTCCGAGACGTCCTGCCCTATAACCCCCACGTGGACACGTCCTGCCCTATAACCCACCCTCCCCCGCAGACATCCTGCCCTGTAAACACGGCCCCACACTGAAAAGGCCTGCATTTAAGCACCACCCCCGCGGAGAAGCCAAGCCCTGCCCTGTAGCCACTGCCTCCACAGGGAGCCCTGCACTGCTGACGACCCTTGCCCTGTGAGCACCGCCCCCGCGGAATGGTCCTGCCTTATAAAAAGTTATAAACTCTATCTCCACGGGGAGCCTGTCAGCCTCCATCCCCCTCCTCTTACTGTCAGCGCCCGTCATGGTGCAGGGAGCCAAGGACCCGTCTACGCGACGTCATCACAAAGCGCCAGAGAAAGCTATGACGCAGGAGATTATTGGTGTACAGCTCTAACGCCGAGAGCAAGAGCGGACCGGAGACATTTTCCTGGAGCCACAAAACGAATTCAGCCTCCAACTCTTATTGGGTGCGTTTAGAACTCTACGTGTTCTATGAGGCGGCCATCTTTCTTTTGGGCAAGAGCTATTCTAAACAGAAGTGGAATGAGAGTTACCTGCCCTTGCGGAGTCACTTAGGCCTGTGGGGAAGATCTACTAAACAGTAATTTAGGAAAGGAAATGTAAATATAACATAAAGGTTGTTACAGGGACATTCAAGGAGTATAAACAGTCTCTGAGTGACCTTTCTGGTGTTAAAATAAGCTTTTTAGTCATTACCAAAAAATATGTATTACCCTGTGCAGCTCTGTGATACGCTCATACACAGCGCACATTACTGTGAGTTTTATTGAGTTCTGTGATACGCTCATACACAGCGCACATTACTGTGAGTTTTATTGAGTTCTGTGATACGCTCATACACAGCGCACATTACTGTGAGTTTTATTGAGTTCTGTGATACGCTCATACACAGCGCACATTACTGTGAGTTTTATTGAGTTCTGTGATACGCTCATACACAGCGCACATTACTGTGAGTTTTATTGAGTTCTGTGATACGCTCATACACAGCGCACATTACTGTGAGTTTTATTGAGTTCTGTGATACGCTCATACACAGCGCACATTACTGTGAGTTTTATTGAGTTCTGTGATACGCTCATACACAGCGCACATTACTGTGAGTTTTATTGAGTTCTGTGATACGCTCATACACAGCGCACATTACTGTGAGTTTTATTGAGTTCTGTGATACGCTCATACACAGCGCACGTTACTGTGAGTTTTATTGAGTTCTGTGATACGCTCATATACACCGCACGTTACTGTGAGTTTTATTGAGTTCTGTGATACGCTCATACACAGCGCACATTACTGTGAGTTTTATTGAGTTCTGTGATACGCTCATACACAGCGCACGTTACTGTGAGTTTTATTGAGTTCTGTGATACGCTCATACACAGCGCACGTTACTGTGAGTTTTATTGAGTTCTGTGATACGCTCATACACAGCGCACATTACTGTGAGTTTTATTGAGTTCTGTGATACGCTCATACACAGCGCACATTACTGTGAGTTTTATTGAGTTCTGTGATACGCTCATACACAGCGCACGTTACTGTGAGTTTTATTGAGTTCTGTGATACGCTCATATACACCGCACGTTACTGAAGGGGTTAACTGGTCACTTGACCCTTTGGTGGGATGGACACTCGGTAGAGGAAGAACTCGTCCAGCGCTGGGAGAGAGAATGGACCAGAAAGAACACACAGACAGATGCTCAGTTGGTAGAATCTCTCTGACTTTAATATTTCAAGACGCTAGCTTTATATTGTAAAAACCACTTACGCAAGTGGAAAAGCAATATACGTCATACATCTTGCAACATATACAAAATACCACGTTAATCAGTCGTGACACACTGAGGCGAAGGTAACATATCTCATGCGGCATAAACAAATTATTGTTGGTTACTTTCACACGTAAGCGCTTGCAGAAATTCAGAGAAATACACATTCCTAAGAAGTTTTTAAAGTTCATATTATGGTTTCAATTGTACGGACACAGTGACCGGTCTTTTCTATGTGTTCTAGTTAAGTTGATTACTGCCTTGGCGTGTACAAGGACATGAGCTGTTTGCAAAAATTATAAGACAACGCGCAACCTTTCAGAGATACAGCCGTGAGCCGCATTCCTAAACTACAGTTATCTTGCGTAAAACATGAGTTTTATTATTTAGATACAGAAAGGCTTTTGGATGTTTTAACCGTGTAGGGGAGGGGAATCAAGGGTGAAATCCCTTCAATCCCCTCTTTTCCTCATATGTTAATTAAGAACATATGATGAATCTAGCGAGATGGTGACATATGGGATTTCACCAGGAAACCTCACATACGTCAAGTGGAGCACATCGGAATAGTGGGAAATATCATTTGCGGAAGGGGTAACACGCAAATGCATCTACTCCGGGTGCTCCTGGTTGTGGTAGCATCCCACGAGATCGTTTCCCTGTCATTGGAGGTTGGAGAGGTTGCGTATGTGTCAGCGGAGGGCAACATAATCGTCTATTGGTGAGGATCAACGTAGGGATGCAAAAAGGGCCAAAAGAAGGTACATGATAATAGTTTCCACCCAACCAGTGGATGACTGGTGAGGCTGGGTGGCATGGGGTGTGTCATCATCCTGTCTAGGGGTATGGGCCGTAGTTGGCGGTTCTGTATCTTCGGAGGTCTCGATACTCTCCCTTTGTCCCATCATGGCGTAGGAGGTCGGGACCTTTAGGTCCCCGTTATCGGGTGCTGGGGTGACCGCTAGTACCTCTTTGGTGCTGTCGTGGGCTTGACTTTCCTTTGGCTTTGTCTTTGGCTTTGTCTTTGTCTTTGACTTTCTCTTTGTCTTTCTCTTTGTCTTTCTCTTTGTCTTTCGGAGGCACTAGCTGGGCACGGGAGGCATGGATCCAGGTGGGGCTGGCCACCGTAGAATGGCGGTTCTGGTGAAGGCGACAATAGTGGTGGGAGGTCCGTAGGCGAAATCCTCGGGACGTTTCCCCTCCTGTAGGTGCTTGAGGAGGATCCGGTCCCCCTCCTGGAAAGGATGGGTCGGTGTACCTGGGAAAGAGATCTGAACGTAACTTCGTCTCTGGTGGTTTTTAAAGAAGTAATCAACTGCCTGACATACTCATCCCTAACCTGCTGGAGGTCCCCGAGGTCAGTGAGTACCTGATGACGGGCCCAGGGGCTGGGGAACGGTCTACCCATTAGGATCTCAAGTGGAGAAAACCCAGTATTCCGATTGACGGACATACGGATTTCCGCCAAAACTATCGGGAGGACAGACTTCCAGTTATGAAAGGTGCCCCCCGTAGCTTTCCGCAGACAATCTTTGTTTGCTCGGTTCATGCGCTTGACAAGGCCAGAACTCTGCGGGTGCCAAGGGATATGATACTTCCAGTCCACCTGAAGGGCCTTACAAAGGCTCTTCGTCAATCTGGAGGTAAATGCGGGGCCTCTGTCAGAATTGAGCTGGAGAGGAATCCCCCACCGGGGGATTATCTCTCGAGTCAAAATACGAACCACTGTCGTAGCATCCTCTGCCCTAGTGGGAAATACTTCTGGCCAGCGGGAGAACATGTCTACCATGACAAGTGCGTACTCCTGAGCCCTACCAGCAACCCTGGGGAGACGTGTGAAATCAATCTGCAGATGTGTGAAAAAAGTCGTGGGGTACTCTAGATACTGATGTGCGATACAGGGAGGGTTGTTGGGGTGGTTGCGAAGACAAGTGAGACAGCGGGAAACATAATCCGTCGTGAGGGCTAGAAGATCAGTGATATAAAAATGAGACTCTAGCAACCGTCTGGTAGTGTTGATGCTGTGGTGGCTGGCGCCGTGAAATCGATCGATGAAAAGTGTGGCACTGGATTGGGGTATGCATACTTTACCGTCCTTGGTAATCAAACCAGAGGTGAAATTTTTGTGTAGAGTGGGATAGCACCAGTCTTCTAACTCTGTGTCTATGGCGTACCGCTGTAGCTCACAGAAGAGAAACTCATTAGCAATAGAAAAGGGGTTTAACATGGGAAGGTGTAGGTGGCTATTGCCGGTGGAGGCCGCACGTTTAGCAGCCATGTCAGCTAACTCGGTCCCCTGGGGGACAACATCATTGTTACGTGTGTGTGCTCTACAGTGCAGAACAGTGAGGGCAGAGGGGAGCATTAGGTCACTTAGGAGATCATCCACAAGGGATGAGTGTGATATGGGTTTACCATCCGCTGCTACGTAGCCGCGTTTCTGCCATATCTTACCATGGTCGTGGACAACGCCGAAGGCGTATTTAGAATCAGTGTAGATAGTAACGGGCATACCTGTGTACAGAATGCAAGCGCGTGTGAGAGCAATGAGCTCGGCAGCTTGTGCAGAGCGGTAGGGGATAGGTTCTGCCTCGTGAATAATATTAGGCAGGGAGACTATGGCATAACCTGCATGGTAGGTGGTGTCTGTGGGACGGGTACATAAACCGTCTACGAATACTACGTCAGCTTCTGGAACGGGGGTTGTGCACATGTCTGGGCGGGGGGATGTATCAGAGTCAATGGTAAGGAGGCAGTCATGTCGGGGGGTGTTTTGTCATCAATATCCTTGAGTCCTAGGAGGGCGTTAAGGATAGCGGAAGGACCTACAATAGAGGTGCTATATTCTATATGTAGGGTCGGGTTGCTGAGAAGAGTCACTTCATAGCCTGAGAGTCTTTGTGATGTCATATGTTGGGTGTGTATACCTTTGAGGAGGGTTAGTACGTCATGGGAGGTGTGCAAGTGTGTTTCATGTCCTAAGGTGAACTGAGTAGCCATTCGCACCGCCATCGAGCTAGCTACCAAAGAGCGTAGGCAAGAGGGCATACCTTGGACTGGAGTTGGCATGACTTTAGAGAAAAAGGCTATGGGACGCAAGCGGCCCCCATGTTCCTGGGTGAGAACGCCGGCCATGGTTTTACAGTTGTCCCTTGCAAACAAATAAAATAGTAACATGTAATCAGGGAGCCCCAAGGCTGGACTGGACATAAGAGCGTTCTTTAAGAGCATTATATGCGTTTGTCATCTCAGGGGTCCAGGTGAGCTTGCCTGGATTCCCCACAGTGTGTTGTCTCAGGATGTTATCATAGTAGGAGCAGTCAGGTATCCATTGTCTATAGTAGTTTATTATTCCCAGGAAAGATAGCATTTCTTTTCTGGTATTTGGGGTGACCAGGCCCATGACAGTCTGGATCCTTTTGTGACTGATACTCCTTTCCCCCTGCCGTAAAACAAAACATAGATATTCAACCTGTGTTTGACACCATTGTAAGTTTTCAAGTGAAACCTTATGACCACAATCTTGTAACCATTGTAGGAGTGACAGTCCGTCAGCCTTGGCGGCTTCGCCTGATGGTCTACAGAGGAGGAGATCGTCCACGTACTGTAGCAGGACTGAACCTTGGCTGGGGTGCCATGATTTTAGGGTGGTCTGAAGCACGATGGCAAAGACCACTGGGGCATTAATATACCCCTGAGGGAGGCGCTTCCGTGTATACTAACAACCCTCAAAAGAAAAAACAAATAGTAGTGCCGTGTCAGGGTCCACAGGAATGCTAATAAAATGCGTTCTTTAGGTCGATGACTGTGAAATGACTGTGTGTTGCGGGAACAGAGGAAAGAAGCGTTGTAACGTCAGGAACTATGGGAGCAATGGGGATTATCAGTGAGTTACTGGTGTGCAGGTCCTGGACAAACCTAATTGACCCATCAGGTTTGCGAACAGGATTGATGGGGGTGGAAAAGGGGGACACAACCTCTTCCAGGATACCGTCTGTCAGAAACTGTTGCAGCATAGGTCTGATACCCTCAATCTTTTCTTGGGACAACGGGTACTGTTTTTGGTATATGGGGTCAACATTCGTGTGCACTCGGGCCTTATAAGGGGTGCATGGTATCATTCCGGTGTCGAAAGGACCTTGTGACCATAGGGAGGTGAACTCCTTTAAACTCAGACGGAGCAGTGGCTGGGGTTAGGTAGAAATGACGTGTTCTGCATAGAATGGGTATCACCGAGCTTTCAATGTGGATGTCCTCTGGTGTGTTGTGTATGGACAGCTGTAAAAGAGCCAGTATATCCCTCCCCAGTAGGCTAACAGGGCAATCTTTGATAATTGTAAATATAAAACAATGTTGTAACAAGGTTGTGCCGTCATCGGGGGTTAAAAGGAGAGGAACAGTGGTGTATGTAGGTGTGGATACGCCATTGATACCCGTGGAAAGTTCTGACTCAGAAAGGGGACCCTTGTAGTGACAAGCCTCCAGAGTACTGGTGGTTGCACTTGTATCTGCCATAAATACGATAGATTTGCCATGTATATACAGAGTAATCATTGGGTCATCTCGCCATTTACCAGTGAGTTGGGGTTAGAAGCCATTGTTCTTCTCCTAATTGCATATACTGTTTATCTCACTCTGGATCTCCTTCGTAATATGGAAATGCTTCTGAGTCTCCAAGACAGAGACCTTTTACCATATCCATATGAAATGGACTGTTGTCTCCTTCTCGTGGGAAGGGATCACAACTCTGGATCTACCAGGTACTACATGGATCTACCAGGTATCTATCTGTACCCCCTACTCTAATTACATAATCCTTGCATGGTTCTCCTGTCTCTGGGGGTGGATATTCATTATAACTGTTATTATACCCCATATTCTTATGCTTTATACAAACAAGTTACAAACAGACAAAATATAACAACAGTCAGGGAATGTTCGTCTTACCATCTACTAATTCACCTGATTATACCATACACTTATACTTTAAATCATAGACAAACAAACAAATAAAACAATGTTTCACGAGGTTCCACACCGAGCGTCCTCCCAAATATAACAATCTCTTTGTCTTTGGATTCTTTAGATAAGGTAGTCCCAGACCTCCCTTATTGTCTTTAAAACTTTAGAACTTTAGAACTTTAGTGTTAACCCCGAGTTCGTTTTATCTCACAGCGGTCTCTGTCACATACCGGAGTACATATGGTACTCACCCGGTTAAATGAGCAGAGCCTGTCGGAGATCTCAGCAGTGCCTCCAAGTGAAGGGGTTAACTGGTCACTTGACCCTTTGGTGGGATGGACACTCGGTAGAGGAAGAACTCGTCCAGCGCTGGGAGAGAGAATGGACCAGAAAGAACACACAGACAGATGCTCAGTTGGTAGAATCTCTCTGACTTTAATATTTCAAGACGCTAGCTTTATATTGTAAAAACCACTTACGCAAGTGGAAAAGCAATATACGTCATACATCTTGCAACATATACAAAATACCACGTTAATCAGTCGTGACACACTGAGGCGAAGGTAACATATCTCATGCGGCATAAACAAATTATTGTTGGTTACTTTCACACGTAAGCGCTTGCAGAAATTCAGAGAAATACACATTCCTAAGAAGTTTTTAAAGTTCATATTATGGTTTCAATTGTACGGACACAGTGACCGGTCTTTTCTATGTGTTCTAGTTAAGTTGATTACTGCCTTGGCGTGTACAAGGACATGAGCTGTTTGCAAAAATGATAAGACAACGCGCAACCTTTCAGAGATACAGCCGTGAGCCGCATTCCTAAACTACAGTTATCTTGCGTAAAACATGAGTTTTATTATTTAGATACAGAAAGGCTTTTGGATGTTTTAACCGTGTAGGGGAGGGGAATCAAGGGTGAAATCCCTTCAGTTACTGTGAGTTTTATTGAGTTCTGTGATACGCTCATACACAGCGCACATTACTGTGAGTTTTATTGAGTTCTGTGATACGCTCATACACAGCGCACGTTACTGTGAGTTTTATTGAGTTCTGTGATACGCTCATACACAGCGCACGTTACTGTGAGTTTTATTGAGTTCTGTGATACGCTCATATACACCGCACGTTACTGTGAGTTTTATTGAGTTCTGTGATACGCTCATACACAGCGCACGTTACTGTGAGTTTTATTGAGTTCTGTGATACGCTCATACACAGCGCACGTTACTGTGAGTTTTATTGAGTTCTGTGATACGCTCATACACAGCGCACGTTACTGTGAGTTTTATTGAGTTCTGTGATACGCTCATACACAGCGCACGTTACTGTGAGTTTTATTGAGTTCTGTGATACGCTCATACACAGCGCACGTTACTGTGAGTTTTATTGAGTTCTGTGATACGCTCATACACAGCGCACGTTACTGTGAGTTTTATTGAGTTCTGTGATACGCTCATACACAGCGCACATTACTGTGAGTTTTATTGAGTTCTGTGATACGCTCATACACAGCGCACATTACTGTGAGTTTTATTGAGTTCTGTGATACGCTCATACACAGCGCACATTACTGTGAGTTTTATTGAGTTCTGTGATACGCTCATACACAGCGCACATTACTGTGAGTTTTATTGAGTTCTGTGATACGCTCATACACAGCGCACATTACTGTGAGTTTTATTGAGTTCTGTGATACGCTCATACACAGCGCACATTACTGTGAGTCTTATTGAGTTCTGTGATACGCTCATACACAGCGCACATTACTGTGAGTCTTATTGAGTTCTGTGATACGCTCATACACAGCGCACATTACTGTGAGTTTTATTGAGTTCTGTGATACGCTCATACACAGCGCACGTTACTGTGAGTTTTATTGAGTTCTGTGATACGCTCATACACAGCGCACATTACTGTGAGTTTTATTGAGTTCTGTGATACGCTCATACACAGCGCACATTACTGTGAGTTTTATTGAGTTCTGTGATACGCTCATACACAGCGCACATTACTGTGAGTTTTATTGAGTTCTGTGATACGCTCATACACAGCGCACATTACTGTGAGTTTTATTGAGTTCTGTGATACGCTCATACACAGCGCACATTACTGTGAGTTTTATTGAGTTCTGTGATACGCTCATACACAGCGCACATTACTGTGAGTTTTATTGAGTTCTGTGATATGCTCATACACAGCGCACATTACTGTGAGTTTTATTGAGTTCTGTGATACGCTCATACACAGCGCACATTACTGTGAGTCTTATTGAGTTCTGTGATACGCTCATACACAGCGCACATTACTGTGAGTCTTATTGAGTTCTGTGATACGCTCATACACAGCGCACATTACTGTGAGTTTTATTGAGTTCTGTGATACGCTCATACACAGCGCACATTACTGTGAGTTTTATTGAGTTCTGTGATATGCTCATACACAGCGCACGTTACTGTGAGTTTTATTGAGTTCTGTGATACGCTCATACACAGCGCACATTACTGTGAGTTTTATTGAGTTCTGTGATATGCTCATACACAGCGCACATTACTGTGAGTCTTATTGCTGTGGAGCTCATTCACATATAGTTACACACACATATATATGTACGGTCACACTTTTGACAGGGGCCGTGCTGCTACGTTCCCCTTTGGCTGCTGCCATCACTAAACATGCAACAGTTCTGGGACATGTACACAGGGGCCCTTTGGACGCTCTGGGGCCAGGGCCCAGCATGCACTGTGCATTGCAGAAAATAAATCACACAAGGCATAAAAATATGTTTCTCATGTTAAAATAAAGTTCATGTAAATATATATATATACTGCCACCATATTGGATAATATGCACAGAAAACCATATACACCTTTACTATTCGACCCCCACAAGGTGTCGGCTTCACCGGGTGATGATAAACGGAATAAAGTGACTTCAGATTCACTGATATCTGGGAGGATCTGGTAAAGGAGCCACGGGATGGATCTGCGGTGACGGTAACCAGCATCCCGCTGACACGGGCTTGGCATGAATAACTTTATTCAGTTCTTTGTTTCCGACAGTGGAGGTCTGAGTTCCCATTGGCTGACGTAAAATCCCGGCCTATAAAATCTCGAAGATACTGTTAGATCTGATAACCTGGCCTGCCCTCTGGGTGGGGTGAGCAGGACACACACCCTTGGCCCTGCACTTCAGGAGAGCCCCGCGTCCCTGCCGACACCCAACGTGTGATAAAAAGTATCGGCGTCCACCAAACGCTGGGTAGTAAATATTAGAGGGTCAGCACAATGAGCTCCGACGCCGGGGCCCCCCCCACCTCCACGTAAGCAATGACATGGGTGATAGACACCCTCACCCCCGAGATAGATACACTATCTGGAGGGGAGGGGTGGCTACCTGGGGGAGAGGGTTCACGGGTGTTTATTTGGGAAGATCAGAGAGGGGGGGCAGAGTGTATGTTTAAAAATGGAGAAGTATAAGGATGGGTTGCGTTGAAAGGATGGGCCCCACAAAATGTTCTTGTCCGGGGGCCCACAAATGATAGGGGTGGCCCTGCTGATAACGATCCATTATTGTCTGACTTAGAGTCCACTCAGTGTCCGTCCCGTGTCTAAATCCCTGCCAGGCGCAGCCGCCTTTACACTGTGGCCTCCACGCAGTTTACTGTGCTTGCGGCGCTTGCCGGCGTGTCCTCCTTTCCTATCCCGTCAGACGCTGGTTCCTCCTGCTTCTGAAGCTCTCCGTTGCCATTTTCCTTAAATACTTTGGCCTCCATGGCCTCGCGTTCCTCTTCTTTCTTTGTGAATCGCAGATTCGCTTTGTACCTGGAGGATAAAACATTACAACATTAACACGGATCAACCGGATTCACAAACAGCGTGACCTCTGAGCTCCCCAAAACTGCTCTCCCAGGTGACCCCAATCAAATCGCTGGCTGGCGGGAAGAGACATTTTATTTAGTTATGGAAAAAATCCGGTTCTGGTCATTGCGCCTGTTGGAGACGAGACAAAGACAATCTCCCTCCCCTGGAACCAAAACCCTGTGCCGAGTCTAAGCATGGGCGGGAACCCCTGCACGTCAGATCAACTCCCACGAGGAATCCGACTCCTTCACATGTGCAGCAACAAATGTTACATGCGTGACGCTCACTCCCTGTGTGTGCAGTAACAATGTTACATACCTGATGCTCCCTGTGTGTGCAGTAACAATGTTACATACCTGACGCTCACTCCCTGTGTGTAGCAACCATGTTACATACGTGACGCTCGCGTGTTAAATCAGCAACATGCAGCGAAATAATAAAGTGTGAAACACATGTATGAACTTACGTGTTGACATAGCAAACTCCAAGAACAACGGCTGCAGAAAGAAACAGCAGCGCGAGTGTCAGGAGGGCCGCGGGTAAACCTGCGCGGGAGAGAAAGTGTTGCCATATAAATACATAGAGGACAATGAGGTGTGTGCGTCCGGCTGTACCTGCTTATGTAGCGCAACAATAACCCATTAGTCACCGTGTGGTTTGACCTGCAGGTACTGATCGCATGTTTCAGAAACCCTCCCTCTCATACAGAGTTATTCAAAGAGAGGTGAAAAGCAGGAGAACAACAACAACAGCAGCGTGTCAAACACCAGCAGCGTGTCATCAAATAACAGCAGCAGCATGTCATCCACCAACAGCAGCGTGTCATCCACCAACAACAGTGTGTCATCCACCAACAGCAGCGTCATCCAACAACAGCAGCGTGTCATCCAACAACAGCAGCGTGTCAACCAACCACAGCAGCATGTCATCCACCAACAGCAGCGTGTCATCCACCAACAGCAGCGTGTCATCCACCAACAACAGTGTGTCATCCACCAACAACAGTGTGTCATCCACCAACAGCAGCGTGTCAACCAACCACAGCAGCGTGTCAACCAACAACAGCAGCGTGTCAACAAACAACAGCAGCGTGTCGAACAACAACAGCAGCTTATCATCAAAAAACAACAGCAGCGTGTCAAACAATGACAGCAGCGTGTCAAACAACGACAGCAGCGTGTCAAACAACGACAGCAGCGTGTCAAACAACAACAGCAGCGTATCATCAAAAACAACAGCAGCGTGTCAAACAACGACAGCAGCGTGTCAAACAACGACAGCAGCGTGTCAAACAACGAAAGCAGCGTGTCAAACAACGACAGCAGCGTGTCATCCAACAACAGCAGCGTGTCATCCAACAACAGCAGCGTGTCATCAACAAACAACAGCGTGTCATCAACAACAGCAGCGTGTCATCAAACAACAGCAGCGTGTCATCAAATAACAGCAGCAGCATGTCATCCACCAACAGCAGCGTGTCATCCACCAACAACAGTGTGTCATCCACCAACAGCAGCGTGTCATCCAACAACAGCAGCGTGTCATCCAACAACAGCAGCGTGTCAACCAACCACAGCAGCATGTCATCCACCAACAGCAGCGTGTCATCCACCAACAGCAGCGTGTCATCCACCAACAGCAGCGTGTCAACCAACCACAGCAGCGTGTCAACCAACAACAGCAGCGTGTCAACAAACAACAGCAGCGTGTCGAACAACAACAGCAGCTTATCATCAAAAAACAACAGCAGCGTGTCAAACAATGACAGCAGCGTGTCAAACAACGACAGCAGCGTGTCAAACAACGACAGCAGCGTGTCAAACAACAACAGCAGCGTATCATCAAAAAACAACAGCAGCGTGTCAAACAACGACAGCAGCGTGTCAAACAACGACAGCAGCGTGTCAAACAACGACAGCAGCGTGTCAAACAACGACAGCAGCGTGTCATCCAACAACAGCAGCGTGTCATCCAACAACAGCAGCGTGTCATCAAACAACAACAGCGTGTCATCAAAAAACAGCAGCGTGTCATCAAACAACAGCAGCGTGTCATCAAATAACAGCAGCAGCATGTCATCCACCAACAGCAGCGTGTCATCCACCAACAACAGTGTGTCATCCACCACACAGCAGCGTCATCCAACAACAGCAGCGTGTCATCCAACAACAGCAGCGTGTCAACCAACACAGCAGCATGTCATCCACCAACAGCAGCGTGTCATCACCAACAGCAGCGTGTCAACCAACCACAGCAGCGTGTCAACCAACAACAGCAGCGTGTCAACAAACAACAGCAGCATGTCATCCACCAACAGCAGCGTGTCATCCACCAACAGCAGCGTGTCATCCACCAACAGCAGCGTGTCAACCAACCACAGCAGCGTGTCAACCAACAACAGCAGCGTGTCAACAAACAACAGCAGCGTGTCGAACAACAACAGCAGCTTATCATCAAAAAACAACAGCAGCGTGTCAAACAATGACAGCAGCGTGTCAAACAACGACAGCAGCGTGTCAAACAACGACAGCAGCGTGTCAAACAACAACAGCAGCGTATCATCAAAAAACAACAGCAGCGTGTCAAACAACGACAGCAGCGTGTCAAACAACGACAGCAGCGTGTCAAACAACGACAGCAGCGTGTCAAACAACGACAGCAGCGTGTCATCCAACAACAGCAGCGTGTCATCCAACAACAGCAGCGTGTCATCAAACAACAACAGCGTGTCATCAAACAACAGCAGCGTGTCATCAAACAACAGCAGCGTGTCATCAAATAACAGCAGCAGCATGTCATCCACCAACAGCAGCGTGTCATCCACCAACAACAGTGTGTCATCCACCAACAGCAGCGTGTCATCCAACAACAGCAGCGTGTCATCCAACAACAGCAGCGTGTCAACCAACCACAGCAGCATGTCATCCACCAACAGCAGCGTGTCATCCACCAACAGCAGCGTGTCATCCACCAACAGCAGCGTGTCAACCAACCACAGCAGCGTGTCAACCACAACAGCAGCGTGTCAACAAACAACAGCAGCGTGTCGAACAACAACAGCAGCTTATCATCAAAAAACAACAGCAGCGTGTCAAACAATGACAGCAGCGTGTCAAACAACGACAGCAGCGTGTCAAACAATGACAGCAGCGTGTCAAACAACAACAGCAGCGTATCATCAAAAAACAACAGCAGCGTGTCAAACAACGACAGCAGTGTGTCAAACAACGACAGCAGCGTGTCAAACAACGACAGCAGCGTGTCAAACAACGACAGCAGCGTGTCATCCAACAACAGCAGCGTGTCATCCAACAACAGCAGCGTGTCATCAAACAACAACAGCGTGTCATCAAACAACAGCAGCGTGTCATCAAACAACAGCAGCGTGTCATCAAATAACAGCAGCAGCATGTCATCCACCAACAGCAGCGTGTCATCCACCAACAACAGTGTGTCATCCACCAACAGCAGCGTGTCATCCAACAACAGCAGCGTGTCATCCAACAACAGCAGCGTGTCAACCAACCACAGCAGCATGTCATCCACCAACAGCAGCGTGTCATCCACCAACAGCAGCGTGTCATCCACCAACAGCAGCGTGTCAACCAACCACAGCAGCGTGTCAACCAACAACAGCAGCGTGTCAACAAACAACAGCAGCGTGTCGAACAACAACAGCAGCTTATCATCAAAAAACAACAGCAGCGTGTCAAACAATGACAGCAGCGTGTCAAACAACGACAGCAGCGTGTCAAACAATGACAGCAGCGTGTCAAACAACAACAGCAGCGTATCATCAAAAAACAACAGCAGCGTGTCAAACAACGACAGCAGCGTGTCAAACAACGACAGCAGCGTGTCAAACAACGACAGCAGCGTGTCAAACAACGACAGCAGCGTGTCAAACAACGACAGCAGCGTGTCATCCAACAACAGCAGCGTGTCATCCAACAACAGCAGCGTGTCATCAAACAACAACAGCGTGTCATCAAACAACAGCAGCGTGTCATCAAACAACAGCAGCGTGTCATCAAATAACAGCAGCAGCATGTCATCCACCAACAGCAGCGTGTCATCCACCAACAACAGTGTGTCATCCACCAACAGCAGCGTGTCATCCAACAACAGCAGCGTGTCATCCAACAACAGCAGCGTGTCAACCAACCACAGCAGCATGTCATCCACCAACAGCAGCGTGTCATCCACCAACAGCAGCGTGTCATCCACCAACAGCAGCGTGTCAACCAACCACAGCAGCGTGTCAACCAACAACAGCAGCGTGTCAACAAACAACAGCAGCGTGTCGAACAACAACAGCAGCTTATCATCAAAAAACAACAGCAGCGTGTCAAACAATGACAGCAGCGTGTCAAACAACGACAGCAGCGTGTCAAACAATGACAGCAGCGTGTCAAACAACAACAGCAGCGTATCATCAAAAAACAACAGCAGCGTGTCAAACAACGACAGCAGCGTGTCAAACAACGACAGCAGCGTGTCAAACAACGACAGCAGCGTGTCAAACAACGACAGCAGCGTGTCATCCAACAACAGCAGCGTGTCATCCAACAACAGCAGCGTGTCATCCAACAACAGCAGCGTGTCAACCAACAACAGCAGCGTGTCATCAAACAACAACAGCGTGTCATCAAACAACAGCAGCGTGTCATCAAACAACAGCAGCGTGTCAAACAACAACAGCAGCGTATCAAACAACCGCAGCAGCGTGTCAAACAACAACAGCAGCGTGTCACACAACAACAGCAGCGTATCAAACAACAGCAGCGTGTCCTCAAACAACAGCAGCGGCTTCACTTTCATCAACAGAAGTGTCTCTCATCATACACGGTGGCAGATTATCAAACAACAAGGGCTCTTCTTACGACAAAAGTGCAGACTGTGGGCCATATTACAAAGTTGGTGCTAACTTAACCAGAGCTGTTGTAAACTTACCAGAGCCATTATAACCTATGGAGGTTTTAAGTTTACAGTTGCAAGAAAAAGTATGTGAACCCTTTGGGATTACGTGGAGTTTTGCATGAATTGGTCATAAAATGTGCTCTGATCTTCATCTAAGTCACAACAATTTGAAAAATACAGTCTGCTTAAAATAATACAACACAAACATTATATGTTTTCATGTGTTTATTGAACAGAACATGTAAACATTCACAGTGCAGGGTGGAAAAAGTATGTGAACCCCTAGCCTAATGACTTCTCCAAGAGCTAATTGGAGCCAGGAGTGAGCCAACCTTGAGTCCAATCAGTGTGATATTATTGGATGTGTTGCTGAAAGCTGTCCTGCCCTTTAAAAACACACACCAGTTTTGGGTTTACTGGTTTCAAGAAGCACTGCCTGATGTGAACCATGTCTCGCAGAAAAGAGCTCTCAGAAGACCTACGATCAAGAATTGTTGACTTACATGAAGCTGGAAAGGGGTACAAAAGTACCTCCAAAAGCCTTGATGTTCATGTGTCCACGGTAAGACAGACGGTCTACAAATGGAGAAAGTTCAGCACTGTTGCTACTCTCCCTAGGTGTGGTCGTCCTGTAAAGATGACTGCAAGAGCACAGCGCAGAATGCTTAATAAGGTAAAGAAGAATCCTAGAGTGTCAGCTAAAGACTTACAGAAATCTCTGGCACATGCTAACATTTTTGTTGACACATCTACAATAAGGAAAACATTAAACAAGAATGGAGTACATGGGAGGACACCACGGAGGAAGCCATTGCTGTCCAAAAAGAATATTGCAGCACGTTTGAAGTTTGTAAAAGAGCACCTGGATGTTCCACAGCACTACTGGCAAAATATTCTGTGGACAGATGAAACCAAAATTGAGTTGTTTGGAAAAAACACACAACACTATCAGGGTAATTCAAATAGATCCAAATTGCTTGAGAAAGGTAACCGAACGCTGAAAATCAGCGTTTCTTTACCTTTCTTGGCCATTCCGCTATCCAGAGAGCAGGCAATTCGCCAAATCCTGGCGAATTGCCTGCACATACGGTGCCTGTTCGAGGGCAGTGAAAACCCCATGAAAAAGCACTGCTTCGTCTATTCAGAGAACACAAACCAGCAGTGAAAGGTTCCCGAAATGCCCTGGTTTAATTCGGCAAGTTTATTCAGGAGAATCCCATAGGCTTCAATGTTAAAAATATTCCCGTTTTAATTAAATATCTAATAAACCGTTCATTATAAAATTCTGCAGTAAAGAGTCTATTTATAGATTTTTAAGGATATTTTAAGCATTTTTCTGGATTTTTTTTTTTATTTTTTTTTTAAGTTTACTTATTTTTTCTGTAACAGCCCTTTTTATTATCATTCCCTGGACCTCATATGTAAATTTCAGACATTTTCGCTCAGTAGTTTCTTTGCAAACAGTGTTTCACTTTTCAATCATTCATGCAAACTGTTTTTCTAATGTATTCACTGCCACTTCTGCAGTGTCGGCTTTTTCCGGAGGCTGCAATCGGCTCCTGCTCGGGTTTTTCCGTGGTCTTCGGCAGGTTAATCCAGATGTTTTTGCGGGTTTTCGGTATGCATTCGCCGGGTTTTGCGGTTAGTTTTCGGCAGGTTTGCGTCAGCTTTTCCCTGCAATTCTGGGGCCCTGTGGTGTTTGCTGAATACACCGCAGGGTCACCGAAATGGGATCGGCAAAAGGAACCGAATTGAAGAGAACGAAAAGTCACCGAACGTGCGGTGACGTTTCGAATCTCTTTGAATTACCCTGTATGTGTGGAGAAAAAAAGGCACCACACACCAACATCAAAACCTCATCCCCACTGTAAAACATGGCGGAGGGAGCATCATGGTTTGGGGCTGCTTTGCTGCCTCAGGGCCTGCACGGATTGTTGTCATTGATGGAAAAATGAATTCCAGACTTTATCAAGACATTTTGCAGGAAAACGTAAGCCCATCTGTCCGCCAACTGAAGCTCCGCAGAGGATGGGTGATGCAACAGGACAATGACCCAAAGCATACAAGTAATTCAACAAAAGAATGGCTTCAACAAAACAAAATACGCCTTCTGGAGTGGCCCAGTCAGAGTCCTGACCTCAACCCGATTGAAATGCTGTGGCATGACCTTAAGAGAGCGATTCACACCAGACATCCCAAGAATATTGCTACACTGAAACAGTTTTGTGAAGAGGAGTGGTCCAAAATTACTCCAGATCGTTGTGCAGGTCTGATCTGCAACTACAGGAAACGTTTGGTTGAGGTTATTGCTGCCAAAGGAGGGTCAACCAGTTATTAAGTCCAAAGGTTCACATACTTTTTCCACCCTGCACTGTGAATGTTTACATGTTCTGTTCAATAAACACATGAAAACATAGAATGTTTGTGTTGTATTATTTTAAGCAGACTGTGTTTCAAATTAACATAGAAACATAGAAAAATGTTGGCAGATAAGAACCTTTCGGCCCATCTAGTCGCCCAATTACATGGATACTTTACCTGGATTTATCTTTTGTTTAGGATAGCCTTATGCCTATCCCATGCCTGCTTAAATTCAATTACTCAACAAATTGTTGTGATTTAGATGAAGATCAGAGCACATCTTATGACCAATTCATGCAAAACTCCACGTAATCCCAAAGGGTTCACATACTTTTTCTTGCAAGTGTACAACAGCTCTGGTTAAATTAGCACCAACATTGTAATACTGCCCTGTGTCTATTCTCTCTTGGTGTCGCTGGCGTTTCACAGACCAGTGAACATATGTCGGTGATTTTAAGGTGACGATTTCTACAGGATTCACAAATAAACTACAGAAACAATGGGGACAACAACAACACCGGGTCAACATCAACTGAAACATGGGGGAATTACACAACCTGCACAGGGTGGCAACTATGGCAGAAAGCCCAAAAAAAACCACAAAGCTGAGCACACACAACACGAAAACTAAAACCAGCAGAAACTACCGGTAGAAAAAAAAAGGGTAAAAAGTACAACAAAATACAGAGACAACAATGGTAGAAAGTGACGCAGACTAAGCGGTGGAAACGATGGGAAAACGTGTGTCAAACTATGGTATGGTGATGGTTCTTAATGGTATATAAGGACACATCGCGTGTAACCGCAAGGTCTGCTCACTTCCAAACGTGTTCCCGTTGTGTGTGGACCCTTCTTCTCTTGGGTGTTGGGGTTCCTGGTTCTCAGGGGTTGTCTCAGTTTCTAACAGTACAGATGAGACCGTCACCTCTTCGTCCTGCAGGGTTGTTGTCGATAAATGGGGTGAGGTCAGTGGTGGAGACGGCGTTTCGGCCGTTGAGGTGCTGTTGGGTGAAAGCTCTGTGCTCGTGAAGGACTGAGTCTCCGTGCTGGGAACTGACGTGGTGGCAAACTCTGGTTTACAAGAATTCTTCCACGTGTCTAAAATAAAGAGACAAATAGAGAATTCCATGTGATACGGGTAAGGTACGGATAAACCTAGGATTACCTGGTATTACCCAGGCAGCTTTGGGTAAGAAATCAAAGTTTGGGCTTTACCTGGGCCAGCCTAGGTTTATCTGAATGTCCATTGTGCTCATCCAGATAAACCCAAAGCTGGATATGCTGGGTAATGTGTTTTCTGAGACTTTGGAGTGGCTTAGGGTTGACCTACAATCTAGGATCACTCATATCCATAGCCAACCCTAAACCTAACCCTGACCCTAAATCTAACCCTGACCCTAACTAACTAAAAAAATTTTTTTTTTAAAAAATCACCTTTACCCAAGGGGAGTGGTTAGTCTGAGATTTGCCTGGGTAAAGCTAAGTGTCTGTTTCCATTTCAGACTTTACCCAAAGCTGCCTGGGTCATGTCAGATTTAGCCAGGTAATCTTAGGCTTAGATGAGGTGCTGCAGCAGCAACTCATGCAACGATCACATAAAGCATATCCTTCACACACACAGTTGCTTTATGGTTTTTTGGGTCTTTGAGGGGCGACTCACCCGATGCGTTGAAGCAATATGCGTGAAATTTCCTGGAAGGATCCACAGTCCACGTCAAGACTCCCGTCTGGTTTCTGCCACATTTTTCGTTGTGGTGAATGCGTGAAATCACAGCTGTCAAATCCACCACCCATCCGTAACTGCGGAAAACACCACTTAATGAGGACTTCTCCAGGTTTGAACCTTGCAGGACACCAGACTATGTGTGCATACGGCTGTACATTGGCCATGCGAGGGCCACAACACAACAGGTCTGTAAGGCGAGTAGACGACCTTGGACTAGCATCCAGCATACTATCAGCTTATGAAAGTCATGGATGGACCATCGAGTCAGTGATCTAAGTGGTCACGTTTGCATTGGGTGGACAGGCCCAGGATCCTTTTTGAGGTGCTAACCTTGTCATGCCCCAGGATTTAGAATTTATTGTATATTTTACTGTTTTGTGTTGAATCTGCCTTTGCTGCTCACATGCTATTGAGTTCATAGCTATTTAGTATCTGCTGGGTTTCCTTAGCTTGCTGCATCCAACTAGTTCCACCCCTTTGCTCAGTGTCTTGTTCTAGATACTTCCTGTCACGGTTCCCGGATCCCACCACCGAGTTCTTAACGCCCAACACCCAACAGAGCCCAAAAGCTACCAACAGGGTAGCCGTAGAAGAATCCCTAACTGTCTGGTCCTTAGAATTGGCCAGGTATACTAGCTAGACAGAAAGGGTTAATCAAAGACAATGTCGTAATACAAAACCAGGTCAGCAACCGAGGGTAGTCAGACGAGCCAGAATCAGGAATACAGAGTATAGAATAGTCAAAGGGAATAGCCGGGTCGATATCAGTGCGGGAGCGTAGTACAAGAAAATAGTCTAGGGCAACGGAAGGCAGAATAGTCAGAAAACAAGCAGAGGTCAATAACAGGTTAAATCACGAGAGAATTCAGGTACAAGGAGCTCAGGTATGGATTACCACGATCTGGCACTGCTTAGAAGGAACTGTTGGTTTTTAAAAGACCTTCACCAGACCGCGCCCCCTCTCAAGCCGCGCCTCATGCAGCCACCTCCCTGCCTGTTTCAATTTAAACCGGGTGTTGGTGAGCGAGCAGCATCAGACATGCTGCCGTCAAGCACACCGGAAAGGCTGGAAGCCCCCAACGTTACACTTCCTGGTTACATAGCAGCCATTCTGTGCTCACTGCTGGGCAAAACTAAAGTCTTTTTACCTGCATTGCTGTACACTATTATAAAGATTGTCAGTCTGATCATTAAACTCTTCAACTGGATTCATCTTTCTACGTGTCAGTTTTGCTGAGTTATAGCTATCTGCCGAACTTCATCGTGTGAGTACTGGTCACATACAGACAGGCATGTACTGGCCATAGGGACTACAGGGAGATTCCCGGTGGGCCGATGGCTCAGTGGGCCAGTGTGAATGCTGGTTCAACGTGCAGCTCGCACTGCCCTTAATGGGTAAGGTGAAAACTTCCTCACCATCAGTAAAACAGATGCAGTCTGCCACGGTCTCATATTTCTGCCACCGTGCCGGGGAGACTCACTGAGTATCCACCTCAACTCAGGACATGGTGCACGCTCAACCTCAGTGGCGCTGCGTTGCTTTACCCAAACGCTGTGCAGCAACTCCGGTATCTGTAGAGCGATTGGTTGAGCTATCCAGTTGGTTTATATACTATTGTGCGTGTTTGCATAATTAAAGGGGGCTGGTCTGGATGAAGTCCAGGGCTGACTTTCTGTCCCAGTCCAGCCCTGCATACAGACTTCGCTAGTCTAAAGCATCCACGCCTCACAGCTTTGCTTAGGGAAGCAGAATAAACCTTTTAAACAACCAACCACCTCAAACTCCATGGGGTGACGATTGCCTAAGCCATGAGGACCATGGTCAGCAACGTTATATTAGTTTGGACTCATCAGTGGCTTATACAATAATGTGCACCTTGGGTTAGCCTACAGACCAATCATAGTTATAGCCGTATGAGACACAGGTGGGCCACCAGAGTGTACGTCTACATGGTCACTTTGCATGAGCCGTCAGTCCAGTGGCGTTTTAGATTATGTAGATAGTTTGGGCAGACCCCTCATAGTTAAAACCATGCAAGCAATGGACATGTTCACTGAGCAGAGGTCTATAGGGTCACATTGAAGTGCACCTGTCAATATGGCGGCGCCATATTGGTAATAGCATTGGTACGGCACTCTGAGGTCCAATCAGAACTGGCAATGTTTACTGGGCAAGCGAGAGAAAAAAGGCCGGCTTACAGGGGACAGACCATGGCGTCGCCCGGCATTGGTCATGGCAGGTTCCACCAGCCATCAGTCCAGTGTCCCAGAAGGTTATGCAGATAGGTCAGCAGCACATTTCATGTCCGGGATCTTTGTTTTCATATTGGCATTTAGGAGCCAGTGGCCCGTACGTTCAATACTAAATGGATGGACTGACAGATGATATCTCAGGCTTCTTCTGATCTCCATAAGGTCACATTAGGCCTGGGTGGGCCAACTGTCTATTGAGCATGGGGAGAACCTGCACGCCAAGGGTCTAGGTCAGTGATGGCAAACCTTGACACCCCAGAAGTTTCTGAACTACATGTTCCATGATGCCCAGCCAGTCTTATGTATGACTGAGCATCATGGGACATGTGGTCCTGAAACATCTGAGATTCCAAGAGCCGCTATCACTGGTCTAGGTTGTGTTTCCTCTGGTTTGGCCAACAGACCAGTGGACTTTTGAGTACCTAAGACCATCAGGTGGAACAGGACGTCACCAATCTTAGGATGTTTTAGCCAAATCAGGAAATGTAGTATTTTTGTATAGAAACACAGACACCCTTTAGTTGCTGGGTGCTGCGATGAAACCAGTTGGACTCTGTGTATTGACCGTTCCAGGTTAGGGGTCTTGTTTTAGGGGATTTTGGGTGATCTGAGCAATGTAACACATTAACCCATTGCAGTAGATTGTCACGGTTCCCAGATCCCACCACGCAGCCCTTAAAGCCCAACACTCCACAGAGCCAAAAAGCTACCAACAGAGTAGCCGTAGAACAACCCCTAACTGTCTGGTCCTTAGAATTGGCCAGGTATAAGTATACTAGCTAGACAGAAAGGGTTAAGCAAAGACAATGTCGTAATACAAAACCAGGTCAGCAACGGGGGTAGTCAGACGAGCCAGAATCCAGGAATACCGAGTATAGAATAGTCAAATGGAATAGCTGGGTCGATATCAGTGCAGTAGCGTAGTACAAGGAAAATAGTCTAGGGAAACGGAAGGTAGAATGGTCAAAAAACAAGCAGAGGTCAATAACAGGTTAAATCACGAGAGAATTCAGGTACAGGGAGCTCAGGTATGGATAACCACGATCTGGCACTGCTGAGAAGGAACTGTGGGTTTTTAAAGACCTTCACCAGACACCTTCACCGCGCCCCCCTCTCAAGCCGCGCCTCATACAGCCACCTCCCTGCCTGGCTCTATTTAAACCGGGTGTTGGTGAGCGAGCAGCATCAGACATGCTGCCTTCAAGCACACTGGAGAGGCTGGAAGCCCCCAACGTTACATAGATAAGGCAGAGGATGACATGGCTGTCACTGAGTCCTGGAGGGTTGATGGAAACGTCCAGGAGATGTTCCACCCTTTATGCCGGAGATATAATACAAGACGCGTAGCCGCAGGTCACCTCGTGCCCCGGGCCCCATACCCTACCTGCAGGTTTCAAATCCATAGCTGTACGCTGCCTGCACCTGCACCTTGCTGGCCAGGGTCAGCTCGAGCTGCTGGCACACGCTTTCTGCCGTGGTGAAGTTAAACTTGTAGGTGTTGTCCTTTGGCGTGGCCATCACCACCCCAACGAACCTGCAGCGTGCCACATTGAGATCTGGAAGAGAAGACGAGAACCCTGGGTTAGAGATTTCAGTAGCTCCAGAAAACAAGCCAGGGAATAGCAGACAAACACCATCCCGCCGGCCGGGCGACGCTGTGGGGTCAGGATCAGAGCCGTCCATGTCTAGGCCCTCAGGCCGCTGTGTGAGCGAGGAAAAGGGGGATTAACAATAAATAGCTTATCACGAAGTCGCCACCTTGTGTACAAGGATAGAAATGACATGTGTGTGTTTTATTTCACATAAAGTTCAACGTTTTTATTTTGCTAAAATCGAAACAAAGAAATTTGTAAATAAGACTGTTTTGACCCATCGTTTCTATCTGCGTCCACAAGGGGGCAACTTTTATACAGCATAACAATAACCAGAGAAATAACTGGCCAAAATAATGGGGAAAAGGTCTTCACATAGAGCAGCATTTTGATGCTCGAAGGTTTACTTATACACACTGTTCAGCGAATAAACCCCTTAACATTCAGCGAGCAAACCCCTTAACATTCACCTACATTACTTTATAATCTGTTGCTCATCAAATCAGTGCCCAAAAATGCACCTATATGTGGTCAAAGACTCAGCAAGGTTTGGTGGCACCTACCCACCCCCCCCCACAAACATGTCGCAAATGGTTAACTATCTGTGCATTTTCACCAACCTCATTCTCTTTCCACAGCATTCTCTCTCAGACTGACCTCTACTTCTCTACCTCTGCTATCCCAACCCACCCAGGCGTGGTCCCTAACTTCAGCTCTCCTTTCCAGCTGTCTCCACTTCTCTCTCTAATTACTCATTAAGCCCAAACCTCTGGTCCTTCTCATGCTATCCCTACGATATTTCTTCTGTCCACCAGCTTCACCTTCTCTCTGCTCTCATTTGTTTCAGTTACAACCTGTCCCTTAGATTGTAAGCTCTTGGGATGTCTGACTGAGCACTTGGTCTAAAGTGCTGTATTACCTGGACAGTTATCCTATGGGCAGGGTTGCCTTTTCTCTTGTATCATGTACGTTTCCTGTTTGTGCTTCCCCATTGTACAGCAAATCTGTTGGCGCTGTATAAGTAACTGTAACTGGTTATAAAGTTACTGAATTAAGAATGTGTCCGGTTTATCTATTTTTTCCCCTCAAACGCTGCATTTTATGCAAGAAAGATCATTCAAAAACCCTGGAGCCTTATATAATGCATCATGTGTCATTTAAAGTAACCAATAAAAAGCAGTGCGGGAACTTTTTACTATATCACTGTTACTGCCCCCACTGGGAGGCTCTTCCATGTACAGGTGAAACTCGAAAAATTTGAATATTGTGCAATTATTAGCCCAGGTGAGACGCTTCTGACGTTGTTTGTTGTTCAGGAGCTGCTTGACAAGAGGAATACGACATTTGAAGCTCATGTCCAGGATGCGTCTGTGTGTGGTGGCTCTTGGTGCACTGACTCCAGCCTCAGTCCTCTCCTTGTGAAAGTCCCCAACACTTTTGAATGGCCTTTTCCTGACAATCCTCTCCAGGCTGCGTCATCCCTGCTGATTGTGCACCTCTTTCTTCCACACTTTTCTCTTCCACATAACTTTCTATTAATGTGCTTTGATACAGCACTTTGGGAACATCCAACTTCTTGTGCAATTACTAGGGATGTGCGTTTCGGGTTTCGGAATTTCGGAATTTTCACGACATTTCCCGATTCGTGTCTTCGGATTCGGCCGAATTTCCGAATCGGATCGGACCCGAAAACCGACAGATCCGAAAAGTTTTCCGAGCCGAAACGAAAAATTTTTGGATTTTTCGAATGGACTTGAAATGTGTCAAATCAAAATTTATTTTTGCTCTATTCATGATTTCGGTTCCATTCGTGATTTCAGTTCCATTTCGGTAATGCTGGACATCGTATATTTAACTATTATCGGTTATATCGCTGATTCTGTAAATTTTGTATTTGTAAATGAGTATCACTTGTTTCTTGTGGCATTCGCGTCAGTTTAGCGTTTTTTAAATCGTTTTGTTCATTTTTTTTGTTCCTTGGCTTTCATACCATTTTAATATGATTAAACAAAGTTGTGAAATGTATATTCAATTATTCATAAGAAAAAAAGGATCTTTATTTAATAAAAAAAAAACACGATAGAATCGCCAGAATTATCGTATCGACAGAATGAATTATCGGATCCGAAAAACAAACCAAAAATTAATTATAAAAAAATATATAAAGTATAAAAAAAGTAAACCATAGTAGTTTACGTCAAAACGAATAGAGTTAGACACTTTGAAATGAGGAGAACAGACATTCCGAAAAAAACGAAAATTTCCGAAATCACAAAAAGTCGATACAAAAAACGAGCAGAGTGACCCGGAAACACGAAAAATGGTCGATATTCCGAAAAAAAAATGTATACGAAAAACGAGCCGAACCGAACCAAATCGAAACAGAAATCGGCCGAAATGAGCTAAATCCAAATTTTAAATATCCGAACGAATCGAACCGAAAAAAAAAATCGGTGCACAAGTCTAGCAATTACCGATTGAGGATTTCCCTTTCCTTTTATGGAGGGGGTCAATGATGGTTTTCTGCACAACTGTCAGGTCAGCGTCTTTCCCATGATTGTGATTCCTACTGAACCAGACTGAGAGACCATTTAAAGGCTCAGGAACCCTTTGCAGGTGTTATGGCTTCATTAGCTGATTAGAGTGGGACACTTTGAGCTTAGAATATATTGCACCGCATCACAATATTCTCATTTTCTGAGATTGTGGATTTGGGGTTTTCATGACAAATCACGGCTTGAACTATCTTGCTCTGCATGTAATGAGTCTCATATATTAGTTTCACCTTTTAAGTTGCATTACTGAAATAAATGAACTTTTGCACAATATTCAAATTTTTCGACTTTCACCTGTATGTACTGCCCTTTCTATATCACTGTTACATGGAATAGCCTCCCAGTGGGGGCAGTAACAGTGGTATAGAAAGGGTAGAGGATACATGGAATATCCTCCCAGTGGGGGCAGTATCTACTACCCTTTCTATATCATTGTTACTGCCCCCACTGGGAGGCTATTCCATGTATCAGTGGTATAGAAAGGGTAGTAGATACAAAGAATAGCCTCCCAGTGGGGCAGTATCTACTACTCTTTCTATATCACTGTTACTGCTCCCACTGGGAGGCTATTCCATGTATCTACTACCCTTTCTATATCACTGTTACTGCTCCCACTGGGAGGATATTCCATGTATCTACTACCCTTTCTATATCATGGTTACTGCCCCCACTGGGAGGCTATTCCATGTAACATGGATATAGAAAGGTTAGTAGATACTGCTCCCACTGGGAGGATATTCCATGTATCTACTACCCATTCTATATCACTGTTACATGAATAACCTCCCAGTGGGAGCAGTAACAGTGATATCGAATGGGTAGTAGATACATGGAATAGCCTCCCAGTGGGAGCAGTAACAGTGATATAGAAAGGGTAGTAGATACATGGAATATCCTCCCAGTGGGAGCAGTAACAGTGATATAGAAAGGGTAGTAGATACATGAATAACCTCCCAGTGGGAGCAGTATCTACTACCCTTTCTATATCACTGTTACTGCTCCCACTGGGAGGCTATTCCATGTATCTACTACCCTTTCTATATCACTGTTACTGCTCCCACTGGGAGGTTATTCATGTATCTACTACCCTTTCTATATCACTGTTACTGCCCCCACTGGGAGGCTATTCCATGTATCTACTACCCTTTCTATATCATGGTTACTGCCCCCCCCACTGGGAGGCTATTCCATGTATCTACTACCCTTTCTATATCATGGTTACTGCCCCCACTGGGAGGCTATTCCATGTATCTACTACCCTTCTATATCACTGTTACTGCTCCCACTGCGAGGCTATTCCATGTATCTACTACCCTTTCTATATCACTGTTACTGCTCCCACTGGGAGGCTATTCCATGTATCTACTACCCTTTCTATATCACTGTTACTGCTCACACTGGGAGGCTATTCCATGTATCTACTACCCTTTCTATATCACTGTTACTGCTCACACTGGGAGGCTATTCCATGTATCTACTACCCTTTCTATATCACTGTTACTGCTCCCACTGGGAGGATATTCCATGTATCTACTACCCTTTCTATATCATGGTTACTGCCCCCACTGGGAGGCTATTCCATGTAACATGGATATAGAAAGGTTAGTAGATACTGCTCCCACTGGGAGGATATTCCATGTATCTACTACCCATTCTATATCACTGTTACATGAATAACCTCCCAGTGGAGCAGTAACAGTGATATCGAATGGGTAGTAGATACATGGAATAGCCTCCCAGTGGGAGCAGTAACAGTGATATAGAAGGGTAGTAGATACATGGAATATCCTCCCAGTGGGAGCAGTAACAGTGATATAGAAAGGGTAGTAGATACATGAATAACTCCCAGTGGGAGCAGTATCTACTACCCTTTCTATATCACTGTTACTGCTCCCACTGGGAGGCTATTCCATGTATCTACTACCCTTTCTATATCACTGTTACTGCTCCCACTGGGAGGTTATTCATGTATCTACTACCCTTTCTATATCACTGTTACTGCCCCCACTGGGAGGCTATTCCATGTATCTACTACCCTTTCTATATCATGGTTACTGCCCCCCCCACTGGGAGGCTATTCCATGTATCTACTACCCTTTCTATATCATGGTTACTGCCCCCACTGGGAGGCTATTCCATGTATCTACTACCCTTTCTATATCACTGTTACTGCTCCCACTGCGAGGCTATTCCATGTATCTACTACCCTTTCTATATCACTGTTACTGCTCCCACTGGGAGGCTATTCCATGTATCTACTACCCTTTCTATATCACTGTTACTGCTCACACTGGGAGGCTATTCCATGTATCTACTACCCTTTCTATATCACTGTTACTGCTCACACTGGGAGGCTATTCCATGTATCTACTACCCTTTCAGTATCGCAGTTTTTGCCTGAAGTACAAGTGCTGCAAAAGTGACAAACATAAAAGAGATATATTCAAACGGCGGCATACGGTTCCACAGTGAATCTTCTCCTGCTTCTGTATATAGTTCCCTTTTTTGAAATGCTGAAGTTTATCGCGATGGCAACAACGGTGATATTATTAACCCCTGGTCTCCTGCCTTGGTTTGACTATTGCGCAAAATTTACTGAAATCATTAATGTGTTCCTTTCATTCATGGGAAATGATAACAATGAAATCATCACCAACATCCACCTGTTAGAAAACTGAGGAACGCCACCGACATTTAACCTGTTCATTGTGTTCAGAGGCAACAGAAGAAGACCTCTGACGGACAGACAGATCTCTGATTGACCGTCACCTCAATATACAGACCTGTTATATTGAAGGAGCTGTGAGCCACGAAAATCCATAGGGAGGTCGACAGAAGAACATGGAGAAATCCAAACCCGTGGGACATCTTCATGTAGGATGGAAACTGAAGGTAATAAGGACCAGCCTGGACCAGCTCGGCAGAGCTAAATGATCAATGGTGGGATGGTCGACAGATGGTGGACGGGTGACAGTCAGCTTCAGGGTTTGTTAGACTGTAGGTCTTTATTTGGTGAGATGATCAATAAATGATGAGATGGTCCTTAGAAGAGTCTATCCAGATGAGTGATCAATGGGGAGATCCTGGTTATGGATAAATGGCAGGATCCCGGTGGTCAATAGATTGGTGATGCTCTGGTTGTCTGTAGATGGTCACACAGTTTATCAGATTCTGGTGGGTGGCGGATGTCCAGATTCCGGCAGACAATAATTTGGCTGATTCTGGTTGTGGACAGTGAAGGTGAGGTTTTGGTGGGTGCTGGATGGATGAGATGCTGGTGGTAGTTGGTCACACTTTAGTGGGCGATAGTCAATAAATGATCAGATACAGATGGTCAATAGTTGATGATTTTCTGAAGGCTGATTTAAGAGGTCAATAGATGGCCAGATTCTGGTGGTTCAATAGATGAGAGACAGGCAGAAATAGTAAATTGCCAGGTTCCCGTGGTTGATAAATAGTGAGGTTTTGGTGGATGATGGATGGTCCGCTGCTGATGGTCTGAATCTGGTGATCATTAGAGGGTCAGATTCTAACAGTCAATAAATTGCCAAATTCTTGTGGTCAATAACCGGTGAGGGTCTGGTGGTTGATAGATGGTTAGATTCTGGTGGTGGATCGATCGATTCAGACAGTGTTCGCTTGTACGCTTTGTCTTGTCTTTTGGCCGCAATGAATCTACGACAGGTTTTGCAGTTGATAAACCCCGTTCTGGTCCTGGTGATGGACAGTGGGTGGAAATCTGTGACGTTCGAGCCCCCCCCCCCCTTCTTTAATTCCTGTTCTGGAGGCTGTTTTGGAAAATAGAAGAATTGCTGATTCAGGACTCAGTCACACTGAGGAAACAAGATAAGAGGGGGCTCCTAACCAGCCGGCAAACCCTCTCATTCATCCTCAAACTGGACAGGGAGCCGGAATCTCCAGTCCTGAGACCTGGATGGAAATCCTGATACCCGTCACCACCATGAAGAGATAAGCCCAGAATTCCTTCCTCTTCCATCTGAGTCCTTGGAAAAAAATGATGATCTCTTTCCATCGTCTCATTTTGCTTTGGCCACAATAATCATCAAATGCTTTAATGATCAGAGCGAGTGCGGGAGGTGACACTCCTGGGAGAAGGGGGTCTGTTACCTCTGCCTGTGTCTCCAACTAAAGGAACAGTGTTACCAGGGCCGGTGCGCCCACTTGGCAAACGCCTAGGGTGCACTGCCGCCCACGGGCGCAGCCGGCCCGAACTCGGGTTCCATTGTTACCCGTTCCTCATTGTGCAGCTCGTGTAGCCGGGATTGGCGGCTCGCAAACCCGACATTGTCTGTTCACGGACCCCCGTTAGCGGCGCAGAAGGTGAGTATCTTATGGTGACGCACAGGCGCCACCAGATGACATGTGGGCACCACCAGAGGCAGAAGAAAGAAAATAAAGGGGCCTATCCTTGGCCCAACCAGCAGTGGGGTAAGATGGGCATCAAACAACTGTGTGCGACCCCTGTGCACAGTGTGTGTGTGTCCCCATACGTCACTTCCACTCACATGACATCGGATGTTCATGACCAAAATGACACAATGCACCACAGAATGGAAAAGCAACGTCACACTGACGTGTCAGTGGTAACATGTGTGTGACGTCTCCTGCGCATTATGTGGCCGAGGCGCAGCGCGCAAGTATGAATCAAAGTGTGTGACGTCTCCCGCACATTATGTGGCCGAGGCACAGCACGCAAGTATGAATCAAAGTGTGTGACGTCTCCCGCGCATTATGTGGCCGAGGCACAGCACGCAAGTATGAATCAAAGTGTGTGACGTCTCCCGCGCATTATGTGGCCGAGGCACAGCACGCAAGTATGAATCAAAGTGTGTGACGTCTCCTGTGCATTATGTGGCCGAGGCCCAGCGCAAGTATGAATCAAATTGTGTGACGTGTGTGTAGGGATGAGCCGAACACCCCCGTGTTCGGTTCGAACTCAAACAATTTCAAAAGTTCGGGTTCGAACGCGAACACGATTCGAACTCAATGGGACTCAAAAGTTCGATTTTTAGAGTGCCCTCCAAGAGGGCATATATGCAAGATATTTGCCATAAAAGGTGTATGGGGGTCCGGGTAGTGCCCTGGGAGACAGGAAACAAGGACAAAAAGTTTAAAAAAAATGTTTTTAAAAGGAACAGTGAGTTTTCCATGAAATAAGGGTTAAAAATAAAAACGAAAAATTCCTTCAAATTTTGTGCCTAGGAGGTCCCCATAACCTGCCCGTGAAGTGGCGCATTTGTAGGATGTATAGAAACATTTAAAAAGAAAAAAATGACATTTCAAATGGCGGTAAATGGTTTTCCTTTAATCTATTCATAAACAACTGCTTGGGGCGGCAGCCTGTATGAAAAGAGGAGACGTTTTAGGACACGCACCACAAGTTTAGTGATTTTTTTGGCTAAATTATGGTGAAACTTACGCAGGCTTTGGATGAAAGTAACAATAGGTGCTTTAAAATTGGGCCTTTAGGCTGGTGTCAGACGAGCGTAGTGTTCACGTCCGTGATTGCGCCTAAAAGTACGTCCGTGATAGCATGAAAGAAAGTCCATTGGAGCCTGACACATGAAGTACGTCCGCACTGAACTGCGGACGCACAACGGCCGCGACAAACGGACGCAGGTTAGGCAAGAACGTAATACTGCTAGAACGGACGTGCGGAGTGCGCTGCGTCCACAACGTCTGCATAGCTTTGTGTGTGAGTGATGGAGCGAGGTCAGACGGACTGCATTTATACGTCCAGCATTTTTGACGGACAGAATGTTTTTTCATTGTAATTTATTTTTCCCTCCTACATCCGTCAAAAATAACTTCAGTGAAAAAACGGACTGTGTGACCACTACTGCGTCATCCGTACTGACGATGTCCGTACTGCACGGACGTACAGTCCGTAGAAATCACGCTCGTCTGTCCCCAGCCTTAGTGTCAGCAACAGTGCCATCACACCATAACCCCTCTGTGATTTTGTGGAAGAGTGCAGGGTTGGACCCTGCGGTCAAATATTAAAATGATATGAATCTGGTACAGGCGTTAGTGCACCCAAATATTTTGCCTTTGGTGGCAGCAAGTGCCTTCACACCGTAACGCCTCTGTGGTATTGTGGAAGAGTGCAGCGGTGGACCCTGCGGTCCAATATTAAAATGATATGAATCTGGTATAGGCGTCAGTGGCAGTGCACCCAAATATTGTGCCTTTGGTGGCAGCAAGTGCCTTCACACCGTAACCCCTCTGAGGTATTGTGGAAGAGTGCAGTGGTGGAGGTTTTGGTAATGCAGAAGAGATCCCCGATCTATTCAGTTACATCAGCAGCAATAACAAAACCGAGTCAGCAATGTTTAGGCACTTGTACTTCGCTACTGTATATGGTGAGAATCGTCTCACACCAGTAGCAACAGAAAGCAAACAGAACAGGCAGGGAATACACAGAGAGAATAGTCAAATGGCAGGCAAAGTCGGCAACAGATCAGGTCCTCAGAACAAGCAGGGTCAGTAACAAGTATACAAACTGATTCGGTAAGCTAGCGATGCGGGAATAAAGGCTGAGACACACTGAGCGTGTAGCGACGCACAGCGAAGCGAAGAGAAGCAAACATTTTGCAGGCTTGACTTCACTCCACTCCGCCTCTCAGCGTGTCTACACTGCATTACGTTTGCTTCTCTCCGCACTGGACAGGAATCCACTAACTAAATTAAAATGTACACACAACCGTTTTATTTTCACAAAGCACATGTTATATAGGCAAAATAAGTTTCTACTGAATAAAATACATCAAAAATGACTGTTAATTTAATAGGAATAGTATAAAAATATAAAAAAAAGGTAACCCCATATCCTATATATTATAGGAACACGGAGCGCTGTGTATAGAGTAGGGATGCATTGATACCACACACATATACGTATAGATCAACACGCAGACCTATATATACTGTGATGTTTGGGGGCCCACAGAGCACGTGCACAATGTCTTTCACAAACAGAACAGCTTTATTCACCGTTTCAGGGCAGGCAAAAAGGCAACATAATAAGTACACTCTTGGGTTCAGCGAAATTAAAGCAAAGTCCTGATCTTCAGCACAAATAAACAGAAAAATAATGGTGTCTCACCAACGCTTTAAACAGTTCCAAACCTGGGGAATCCTTTCCCCAAAAGGTAGAAGCCTCTCCAGCAAAGCACAGGACGTCTCCTGCTTTTGGAACACACACACCCAGCTTCCACTGATTACTTTCCTTTTTCCTTAACTCCCACAATCCTGTCTGGGAGTTGCTGGCTTTTAAACCTCTTCCTGGACAGGAAGATTAACCCTGTGGTTGCCCTTAAAGGGAACACAACACAAATAGGGGTGAAACATATTGACCATCCAGGACCCAGCCCTGCCGACCTCTACAATATGTATATATCAACATGCAGATATATATATACACCCACCCACAGACCTCAGACCATTTATACACATACGCACATGAGGGGTGGCATGTGGACAATCTCAACTAAATGCCCCCCCCCAAATTTGGCTGATCCCTCCAGAAGTAATGTTGAACCCGACAGAGCAGAGAATATATATATTATTCTCTGCTCTATCGGGTTCAACATTTCTTCTGGAGGGATCAGCCAAATGGGGGGGGGGCAATTAGTTGCCAAAATGTGTGTGTAATACAAGTCTGGATATATATATTTATAAGAATATAGATATATATCTTATATATATCATACCTGCCCTTACCTTCCCCTATAAATTTGCTAAAAATATACAGTCAGGTCCAGAAATATTGGGACATGGACACAATTGTAACATCTTTGGCTCTATACACCACCACAATGGAGTTGGAATGAAACAAACACAATGTGCTTTAACTGCAGACTGTCAGCTTTAATTTGAGGGTATGTACATCCAACTCAGGTGAACGGGGTAGGATTTACAGCAGTTTGCAATTGTCCTGTTGCATCACCCATCCTCTGCGGAGCTTCAGTTGGTGGACAGATGGTCTTACGTTTTCCTGCAAAATATCTTGATAAACTCTGGAATTCATTTTTCCATCAATGACAACAATCCGTCCAGGCCCTGAGGCAGCAAAGCAGCCCCAAACCATGATGCTCCCCCCGCCATGTTTTACAGTGGGGATGAGGTTTTGATGTTGGTGTGCTGTGCCTTTTTTTCTCCACACATAGTGTTGTGCGTTTTTTCTAGGGATGTGCGTTTCGGGTTTCGGAATTTCGGAATTTTCACGAAATTTCCCGATTCGTGTTTTCGGATGCGGCCGAATTTCCGAAAAATTTTAGATCCGAAAATTTCAGATCCGAAATGTTTTTCCGAGCCGAAACGAAATATTTTCGGATTTTTTCGAATGGACTTGAAATGTGTCAACGAGGAGAACAGATGTTCTGAAAAACGAAAATTTTGTAAAAACGAAAATTTTCTGAAAAACGAAAATTTTTCGAAAAAACCAAAAGTCGATACAAAAACGGGCAAAATGACACTAAAAATACGAAAAATGGTCGATATTCCGAAAAATGTGCAATTCCGAAAACCAAAAATTTTCCGAAATTACGAAAAGTCGATACAAAAACCGAGCACAGTGACACGAAAATACGAAAAACGGTCGAAATTCCAAAAAAAATGTACCCGAAAAACGGGCCGAATCGAATCGAATCAAATCCGAAATCGGTCGAAACGAGCCGAATCGAAAAGTTTAAAAATCCGAAAAATCGAACCGAATCGAACCGAAAAAAAAATCGGTGCACAAGCCTAGTTTTTTCCAAACAACTCAATTTTGGTTTCATCTGTCCACAGAATATTTTGCCAGTAGTGCTGTGGAACATCCAGGTGCTCTTTTGCAAACTTCAAATGTGCTGCAATATTCTTTTTGGATAGCAATGGCTTCCTCCGTGGTGTCCTCCCATGTACTCCATTCTTGTTTAATGTTTTCCTTATTGTAGATGTGTCAACAAAAATGTTAGCATGTGCCAGAGATTTCTGTAAGTCTTTAGCTGACACTCTAGGATTCTTCTTTACCTCATTAAGCATTCTGCGCTGTGCTCTTGCAGTCATCTTTACAGGACGACCACGCCTAGGGAGAGTAGCAACAGTGCTGAACTTTCTCCATTTGTAGACGTCTGTCTTACCGTGGACACATGAACATCAAGGCTTTTGGAGATACTTTTGTAACCCTTTCCAGCTTCATGCAAGTCAACAATTCTTGATCGTAGGTCTTCTGAGAGCTCTTTTCTGCGAGGCATGGTTCACATCAGGCAGTGCTTCTTGAAACCAGTAAATCCAAAACTGGTGTGTGTTTTTAAAGGGCAGGACAGCTTTCAGCAACACATCCAATAATATCACACTGATTGGACTCAAGGTTGGCTCACTCCTGGCTCCAATTAGCTCTTGGAGAAGTCATTAGGCTAAGGGTTCACATACTTTTTCCACCCTGCACTGTGATTGTTTACATGTTCTGTTCAATAAACACATGAAAACATATAATGTTTGTGTTGTATTATTTTAAGCAGACTGTGTTTTTCAAATTGTTGTGACTTAGATGAAGATCAGAGCACATTTTATGACCAATTCATGCAAAACTCCACGTAATCCCAAAGGGTTCACATACTTTTTCTTGCCACTGTAATATATATAATTAAATACATTCAGCAAGGTAGAGAAAGAAAGAAAAAAAGTTTTATTTTTTGTTCCCGGGGATATTTAAAAATGTCCTCGGATATTTATTTTTTTTAGAAATGTGTTGCCTTACCTTAGCCAGGTGGTCAGTGGGGGCTCCCTGGATCCTGGTTGTGGGGGCTGGGGGGTCTGCCGTGGCTCCCTCCCTGCGCCGCCTGTCTCTGCCACATGCACCCGGGCGGCTAGCCGCAGCTCTGTCATCCGGCAGCCGCATGCTCCTCAAGGGGATCCTTGGGAGACCCCGGCAGGCTGCCCTCTACAGTGCCTGATTAGAGGGCCGTGTCTGCCTGATGTTTTAGTAACAAGAATGTTTTATCCCATAGGTTTCGATGTTAAAAATATTCCCCTTTTAACACAATATCTAATAAACCGTTGCTTATAATATTCTGCAGTAAAGAGTCACTTTATTTCTAGATTTCTTTGTATTCTTTAAGCATTTTTTATCCTTTTTTTTAAACTTTTGGCGAACGTCCCAAAAAAGTTTGAAGTTCGCAAACTTTCGAACGGCTGATGTTCGATGCGAACTCCGAACAGATCTGAACCGAACGCTCATCCCTATGTGTTACATCTCCTACGCATTATGTGGCCGAGGCGCAGCGTGCAAGTATGAATCAAAGTGTGTGACATCTCCGGCACATTATGTGGCTGACGCGCAGCGCAAGTATGAATCAAAGTGTGTGACGTGTGTGTGACTTCTCTTGCGCATTATGTGGCCGACCCGCAGCATGCAAGTATGAATCAAAGTGTGGGACGTGTGTGTGACTTCTGCGCATTATGTGGCCGACGCGCAGCACGCAAGTATGAAACAAAGTGCGTGACGTGTGTGTGCCGTCTCCTGCGCATTATGTGGCCAAGGGAGCGCAGCACAAGTATGAATCAAAGTGTGGGACGTGTGTGTGACGTCTCCTGCGCATTATGTGGCCAAGGGAGCGCAGCGCAAGTATGAATCAAAGTGTGGGACGTGTGTGTGACGTCTCCTGCGCATTATGTGGCCAAGGGAGTGCAGCGCAAGTATGAATCAAAGTGTGGGACGTGTGTGTGATGTCTCCTGCGCATTATGTGGCCAAGGGAGCGCAGCGCAAGTATGAATCAAATTGTGTGACATGTGTGTTACATCTCCTGCGCATTATGTGGCCGACGCGCAGCGCAAGTATGAATCAAAGTGTGGGACGTGTGTGTGACGTCTCCTGCGCATTATGTGGCCAAGGGAGCACAGCGCAAGTATGAATCAAATTGTGTGACATGTGTGTTACATCTCCTGCGCATTATGTGGCCGACGCGCAGCGCAAGTATGAATCAAAGTGTGTGACGTGTGTGTGACTTCTCCTGCGCATTATGTGGCCGACCCGCAGCATGCAAGTATGAATCAAAGTGTGTGACGTGTGTGTGAGACTTCTCTGCGCATTGATGGCCGACCCGCAGCACGCAAACGTATGAAACAAAGTGTGTGACGGTGTGTGACTTCTGCGCATTGATGGCCGACCGCGTAGCACGCAAGATGAACACAAAGTGCGTGACGTGTGTGTGACGTCTCCTGTGCATTATGTGGCCGAGGCGCAGCGCGCAAGTATGAATGAAAGTGTGTGACGTGTGGGTGATGTCTCCTGTGCATTATGTGGCCAAGGGAGCGCAGCACAAGTATGAATCAAAGTGTGGGACGTGTGTGTGATGTCTCCTGCGCATTATGTGGCCAAGGGAGCGCAGCGCAAGTATGAATCAAAGTGTGTGACGTGTGTGTGACGTCTCCCGCGCATTATGTGGCCAAGGGAGCGCAGCGCAAGTATGAATCAAAGTGTGTGACGTGTGTGTGTGACGTCTCCTGCGCATTATGTGGCCGAGGCGCAGCGCGCAAGTATGAATGAAAGTGTGTGCGTCTCCTGTGCATTACGTGGCCAAGGGAGCGCAGCACAAGTATGAATCAAAGTGTGGGACGTGTGTGTGACGTCTCCTGCGCATTATGTGGCCAAGAGAGCGCAGCGCAAGTATGAATCAAAGTGTGGGACGTGTGTGTGACGTCTCCTGCGCATTATGTGGCTGAGGCGCAGCGCGCAAGTAGGAAGGAAAGTGTGTGACGTGTGGGTGATGTCTCCTGTGCATTATGTGGCCAAGGGAGCGGAACGCAGCGCAAGTATGAATCAAAGTGTGTGACGTCTCCCGCGCATTATGTGGCCGAGGCGCAGCATGCAAGTATGAATCAAATTGTGTGACGTGTGTGTTACATATCCTGCGCATTATGTGGCCGAGGCGCAGCGCAAGTATGAATCAAAGTGTGTGATATGTGTGTGACGTCTCCTGCGCATTATGTGGCCGAGGCGCAGCGCAAGTATGAATCAAAGTATGTGATGTGTGTGTGACGTCTCCTGCGCATTATGTGGCTGAGACGCAGCACGGAAGTATGAATCAAATTGTGTGACGTGTGTGTGACGTCTCCTGCGCATTATGTGGCCGAGGCGTAGCGCAAGTATGAATCAAAGTGTGTGACGTGTGTGTGACGTCTCCTGTGCATTATGTGCCTGAGGCGCAGCACGGAAGTATGAATCAAATTGTGTGACGTGTGTGTTACATCTCCTGCGCATTATGTGGCCGAGGTGCAGCGCAAGTATGAATCAAATTGTGTGACGTGTGTGTTACATCTCCTGCGCATTATGTGGCCGAGGTGCAGCGCAAGTATGAATCAAATTGTGTGACGTGTGTGTGTGACGTCTCCTGCGCATTATGTGGCCGAGGCGCAGCGCGCAAGTATGAATCAAATTGTGTGACATGTGTGTGACGTCTCCTGTGCATTATGTGGCCGAGGTGCAGCACGCAAGTATGAATCAAATTGTGTCACGTGTGTGTTACATCTCCTGCGTATTATGTGGCCGAGGCGCAGCGCGCAAGTATGAATCAAACTGTGTGACGTCTGTGTGATCATGTCTCCCGCACATTATGTGGCCGAGGCGCAGCGTGCAAGTATGACGATGATTAAAGTGTGTGTGACATCTCCCGCACATTGGGCCCTATTACATTCTTCACGCAAAACGCCTGCACAACGCGTGAATTTTTGCGCGAAGCGTTAAACGTTAACACGCGTAAAACAACGCTGGTATTACAATCCTCGTGCATTTTTTCATCCGTCAAAAAATAATGCGCGTAAAATTAACGCACACAAACGCGCGCGCAGCAACGTTGCGCACAGAAATCAGTGTGCGGACTTTTTTTTCACGTGATTCAGCCAATCAGAATTAAGAACCACAATTGTCTCCTGTTAAGTTTTTGCACCTGTCAAAGTCAATCTGCGCATATATGCTGCATCAATAAAAAAAACAAGAACAGCTTCTCCATTTTATTGTTTGGGTATGAATAGAATGTGTAACTATACTGCGCTGTGTATCTTTTTGGGCTGGTGTATTTGGGTTCGGCAGGTTGATAGAATTTGCCATTAACACCAGCTTTTAGGAGTTGCTAAAATTATGCGCACAAAGGCTGTGCGTTACAAACTGCGCATAGATTGTAATACCATCCGCGTACCAGCGCACAAACGCATTTGCTCTCACAATGTTAAGTATGGGACACGCGCAGTACAGTAAGCTTCACCCGCGGTAGATGATTATGCGCGTTTGTTGCGCTGACATTGTAATTCGACGTTCAGAGCAAAGGGTTTTGCCTCTCGCGTTAATGCATTTTTGCGCACGCGTTAACGTTTGCGCGAAGATGTAATAGGGCCCATTATGTGGCCGAGGCGCGGCGCAAGTATGACGATAGTCAAAGTGTCAGATTGTGTGTGATCAGACCCGTAAGTGTTATTATATGATGCAGTAACGGTAATGTCACAAACAGAAGCGGCAGCGCATTAAACATGCTCACTGCAGGGTGGCTCGATTCATGCAAAACAAGAATAGAGCATATGCATCCAAAATGATGCTGACAGGAGTGAGGGATCTATGTCGCCAATGCATACACAATTGTACACCTTTATTAATTAGCACATACAAAGTGACAAAACCACATAAATAATGTATACTGAGTATGTTACAGGCGGCGAGTTGGCCCGTTTGGATTTCAGCCATTACCACTGATCTAGTGGTTCTAAGACCTTTTTGCTTGTTGGCTCTATTCATGTGCTGCCCATATGTGTCCATGAGAACACGGCGGGTCTGGTGATATCCTGAAGGCCGCTCTCACTCGCTCAGCACCGGATTCTCCGCTGTTTTATGTATTTTGAATAGTTTGCCGGCCGGCCCTGCAGGAGCTATTAAATAATGCATGTTCAGGGCTGTGGGTGCTGTGGTTTGGGGGGGGGGGGTTATATGTGACGTAGTGAATTCGGTCGCAGAGATCGGTTTGAATATTTTTCAGTTCCTGCTGTTTGGAACCAAATTATGTGAATTGTTTTTTTCACTTGGCAAAAACCCGTTGTTTAGTGAATAAACCCCTGAGGTGAAGCTGTAGCTATTTTAGGGTTAATCTCCCTCCACCCCAATACCCCAGGTGCCCCTGATTAGTGTCTATTAAGGCATATATATATATATCCCAGGCTGGTAGAGTAGGGACAGCAGTGAGGAGGTCCTGGCTGAGGTGGGTGATCTGGTGAGGACGTGGTTTGGCTTGACATATTATGGTTTCCTGCAGAAGGGGAGCACAGGCTAAAATGCTGCCCTGCAACATGTATAATTCATATGCTGCAGGAAATCAAGGCAGCTTCATCTGGGATTTTTACCTTATTGCAGTGAATGTATTATACATGCTGCAGGGTGGCATTATTCATGCAGTGCCCAGGAACGTATGATCTGGAGCCCAGTCCTGTGAGCTGTTTCTATGGGTTAATGTATGGGGTGCTTGCTGGCCTGGCTGTAATTCCCTGCACAAAGTGATGCCCTGCTGTATGTATGGTTCATATGCTGCGGGAGGGAAACCTCTAATTCTGACTTGGCTTTCTTTATACTAAACCTAATCTCCCTCCAGAGCTGACGATTCTGTGTATTGACCGGCCGTGCAAGCATCATTGTATACAGGTATCTACACGGTGTTCGTGGATTACTTTATTTATCTTTTTGGGTAGATTAAAGCCCTGTCTGTCCCTGCTGTCAGTGACCCACAAGGGGCTTATTCACTAAACTGATTAGCTTTCATAGGGTGCAGGTTTCAAACTCTGCTCTGTATAAATGCCCCTTGTGTTGCCGGGTGACTGGCTCCATGTGCCACTGATTGCTGTGTATTTGCTATAGCGCCTCCTGATTAACATCCAAGGTGGTGCTGGATTCAGGCCTTCATGCTTCTGGAGTGGCCCTTTGCCTGCGCCATTACCAGAGGCTGCCTGGACCCTTTATTGCCTAGGGATCAGATACAAACCAGACGCCCATGGTGCAGCATCTCAGGACACCCAGCCCCCCCCCCAGTGCATTGGCCAACGGGTTCTTGCTCATGGTCTATGCCCTTATCAGCTGCAGCAGAGGAGCTCAGTCCTTCCTGTCTGAGCTCATGACTTTTGTGCTAATCGTGTATATCATGTCCTGTCAGAATGCTGCAACATGAGCCTGACGTCCCTCGGGACGCGGGAAGGAGATGGTGACTTGGTGCATCATTCTTCTGTCTCAGTGCAGTGTTTTTTAGCTTGTTTGGTATCATTGGCCGTGCTCTGGCCTTTCCAATGACGCCTCATGACCCTGTAGCTGTTAACATTAGGTACAGGGTTCAAACCCTCATCGGTGAAGTTTGTCTTCTCAGGGCCTTGAGCTGCAGCTTCGCTAGCCCCGCTGTTAATCCAGCCCTGGTTTCAGCTGATTCAGGCTGCTCAACAGTGACTGGGAAAATGAGGACCTGGTCACACCATGGCTCAAATCACCATTTCGGCTTCGCCAGCGGCCCCTGTTGCAGATGAAACATCACTGCATAATGCAGTGGGTTTTAAAATAAACCCATGGTGTGACCATCTCTTTATTCTGCACCAATTTCTTGTCTTGGCAACAGACCCGTCACCTTGATGTGGTTCAGGGCCTCATGGAGCCCATATCCAAACTGACGTTAAACTCCTCAATAAGACCATATCGTGTCCCCCCAATGCTGGGGCCTTAACGCTTCACATGAAGGGGTTAAGGACTTGGATAAACATGTTGCCTTGTCGGCTATAAAGATCTTGCCTGCTGTCATGCCTTGTATATAACCCTCTTCTGTCTCTGGGCAGATGGCAGGAAATAAGTGTGACGATGTCAAATGGAGCATCTACTGGCTCCTTGTCCTCATCTTCCTGGCGTGGCCCCTCAGCGTGCTCCTCGGGGTGCTCTATGGCCTCCTGACTCCCATCACCACTTTACTGGGACTCGAAGAAGCAACAAAACTTCTCCTCAGAGGCCTAACTCTAGGCAAAACCTGCATGGAAAACGCCATCTATGGAGAAAGGCCTACATGACGGGACCATGGACACCTTGAGGTAGGCCGCACAGGTTTCCCCCCCCCCCCCCCCCCCTCAGATCCATTGCATGTTGTGGGGTCTTACCTGGTCACTAATAAAGCGCTATACCCTAGAAAGTCTTTTTCAGGGGGTGACTACCACAGCCAGGGTCCCTGAACATGTCATGAGTTAAGGTCACTCCTTGATGCCAGCAGACCTCATGGGCAGGAGCTGGTGAGGGCAATTGGCGCAGCAGGAAGAGATGCTAAACAAATGCTCTCCCAAGGACTTGCCCCACACCCTGTGATACAAGATGACTAGACTGGAGGCAAACCTTTCCTTATTACCGCAATGGGCACAGGGTGACCAGCGGGTCCATGAGGCCCCAAGACTTACTGTTGGCAAATAATGCCTGTGTACATCAGATGCTGCTTCCAGGTCATAGGAACAGATTTGATCCACATTGCGGAAGTTATTTAGTTTTGGTGCTGCCGAGGACTGAATGTGTCATGTGATCTGCTGGATCATGAGTGGGTCCAGATCATAAGGGCAGGTTCTGTAACCCTCTGCTGTGATCTCAGTGATAAGGCTGACACAATGTGCTTTTTTTTTTTTCCTTCTAGATCTGGACGCAGAGACCCGTCGCCTCGTGGATTCATTCGCTGTTTTAAAGTGATCCCTGAATTTGTAAAAATAAAAAAAGTTAAAGTCATTGGTTTGTGTTTGTGCTGAGATTTCAGACAAATGATGCTGGTTATATTGTAGTGATTGCATTGTAACAAAGCACTGAGATTGCAGGTGCCATATACTGATCAGGGGGTCAAGTCACAGGTGTGGGAACTCGCTGAGATTTCAGCTTATCCTTTCACTGAGGGTCAATGACCACTAGATCCAGGCTGACTTAGGGAATTGCTATGATTAATATAAAACATATTGTGACTAAGGGTTTTTTCTTGTTTTCCCCTGACTTTTAAGGGTGTTCACTCTGCAAAAGTTCTTGCCCCCCCCCCCCAATTCTGACACTTTGTCACACTGCACTTTAGTGACATTTGCCAAAAGAATTTAGTTCAGTAATCTGAAACCCACTGAATCGGCAAATTTGATAGGTCTAACCTCTCGCCGGGAGTTGACATCTTTAAATGTGTCCTGATAAAGTGATCCCATGTAACACTTTAAAGCACATCATCCAAATATATAATGGACTGACTTTTTGTGTCAGTGGCATTCTTTGCGTTGTGTGAATACACTGTCTATAGCAGAGCTCAAGCTGGGTTTGCAGGAGATGCAGCACAGGTGATTTTGCTGCTCGGATTGCAGGATTAAGGAAATCCTTAACCTGGGGTTGGACAACCTTGAATAAATGTGAATTTGTCACCTTTAATGCAGTTTGGTGAATGGACACCTTTGCTGCGCTTAGACTTGGCAAACTGACAGCTTTTGCATTGCCTCGTTATGAAATGTCACAGCGGTGACACTCTGCTATTTGGAGTTTAATGAACTAATGTCATGGGGAAATCAAAGGCCGAGGCTTCCCAGATTCCCCTGTTATCATGACGGGGAATCATAATTAAGACATGGAGGCTCTTCTAGCTTTTCTTTACTTAGGCCAATAGCAGCAAAGAACAATGTATTTAGAGTGGGAAAAAAATACATTAACCCCTTAGTGACCGGGCGGTTTTACACAAATCCGTCTTTTAGTGACCGCTGCTGTTTTTACGTTTCTGCGCTGTTAGTGTTGAGGTAAAATTTTCCTTACTCGTTTATTCAAACCACACACCCATTTTCCTGCTTTTAAATGGTATTTCTAGAAAGTCCATTATTTCCATATCCAATAATTTACTATAAAAAAAAAAAAGCTGGTAAAACACACTTGTAATTTAATCCCCAAAATCTACAACCACCCGAAGACTCCGGCTAAATAGGTTCAAAATTTTGTCCCGAGACTAGAAATACCCAATTTTTACATGCGTTTGCTTTTTAACCCCTTCACTGCTGAGACTGTTCACCTATGTGCGCTGCGCTCATTCTGACCATTTTGTGCTAATTATTTTTAGACAGCCTAGGTCCTATTTAAACCCCCCCCCCCCCAAAATATGACCATCTAGCTGCCATGGATCGGGAGATATGGGGATCCTTAGGATCCCACTGACATCCTCACACATATGGTGGGGGGGGACCTGGAGGCTTGGCTGACATCCAAGATGTCAGCCCCCCTCCAGGTTCGAATCCTGTTTTGGTGCTGAAATGTGATCCGGCAGCGAAACAGTTAATGCTATAGACCACTGAAAAGGGGAGACTCTCCCCTTTTCAGCGGTATAAAAAGCATCTCCCTAGCTGCAATGGTTGGATAGAGGGCTCTGAAGGAGTGCGCCCCCCCCCCCCATTGCTTTGCATGGGGATGCCTGCTGATGTCACCACGCAGCGTGGCAACATCAGCCTCGCCTGCCCATGTAAATCACATGGGCAGGCTTCCTCCCTGCCAGATTGCCGAGGGAGATGAGTATCAGGTGGGAGGGGGATTAGGTGCCGCTGATGTACCCTGTATGTCTGCAGGTCTAAGGGAGACCTGTGGACAGGACGTACAGGGTACGTCAGGGGTCCTTATTTAACCCCCTTCAATGCGGTGGACGTGCTCAGCATGTCCAACCGCATTGCTACTTGGCTGCGGAGGATGCGCTGAGCATGTCCTCCCTTTGCAGCCAGCGATCAGCTGGTATTCTGGCTGATCGCTCGGCCCCCCGGTGTGGGCTGACATCGATGTCAGCCCAACCTCCGGGACCCTGGCGGGCACGATAGGCGTCATCACGCATGCGCGATGTCTATTTCAGGCCCCCGCCATTGCAGGGAAGGTGGTTGAATGGGAGGGAGAAGTCCCCATCCATGCATGCCAGCGGTTAAAGGCAGGCACCGCCTGGAAGGGCACAGCCTGCCCTTCCAAGCGGCGGCTGTCTTTAACCCCCTAGGGGGCTGGATCGCGATATGGTGCCATATCGCGGTCCCCTCCCAGAGCTGGCCGACATCTTGGATGTCGGTCAAGCTTCCGGGATATCCCCCAAATGACTGGCGTCATCGCGCAGAGCGCGATGGCGCCAGTCTTCAAATTAACCCCTTGCTGCCACCTATAGTGGAGATAGCTGTCACGGATGGGGGGGGGGGGGTTCCAATAACCCCTAGCTGTCACGGATCGGGAGATGGGGGGGGTTCCAATAACCCCTAGCTGTCACAGATGGGGGGGGTTCCAATAACCCCTAGCTGTCACAGATGGGGGGGTTCCAATAACCCCTAGCTGTCACAGATGGGGGGGTTCCAATAACCCCTAGCTGTCACAGATGGGGGGGTTCCAATAACCCCTAGCTGTCACAGATGGGGGGGTTCCAATAACCCCTAGCTGTCACAGATGGGGGGGTTCCAATAACCCCTAGCTGTCACGGATTGGGGGGGGGGGGTTTCAATAACCCCTAGCTGTCACGGATCGGGAGATGGGGGGGGTTCCAATAACCCCTAGCTGTCACGGATCGGGAGATGGGGGGGTTCCAATAACCCCTAGCTGTCACAGATGGGGGGGTTCCAATAACCCCTAGCTGTCACAGATTGGGGGGGGGGGGTTTCAATAACCCCTAGCTGTCACGGATCGGGAGAGGGGGGTTCCAATAACCCCTAGCTGTCACGGATCGGGAGATGGGGGGGTTCCAATAACCCCTAGCTGTCATGGATGGGGGGTTCCAATAACCCCTAGCTGTCATGGATCGGGAGATGGGGGGGGGGTTCCAATAACCCCTAGCTGTCACGGATCGGGAGATGGGGGGGGGGGGGGGTTCCAATAACCCCTAGCTGTCACGGATCGGGAGATGGGGGGGGGGGGGGTTCCAATAACCCCTAGCTGTCACGGATCGGGAGATGGGGGGGGTTCCAATAACCCCTAGCTGTCACAGATGGGGGGGGTTCCAATAACCCCTAGCTGTCACGGATTGGGGGGGGGGGTTCAATAACCCCTAGCTGTCACGGATCGGGGGGGGGGGGTTCAATAACCCCTAGCTGTCACGGATCGGGAGATGGGGGGGTTCCAATAACCCCTAGCTGTCACGGATCGGGAGATGGGGGGTTCCAATAACCCCTAGCTGTCACGGATGGGGGGTTCCAATAACCCCTAGCTGTCACGGATCGGAGATGGGGGGGTTCCAATAACCCCTAGCTGTCACGGATCGGGAGATGGGGGGGGTTCCAATAACCCCTAGCTGTCACGGATCGGAGATGGGGGGGGGTTCAATAACCCCTAGCTGTCACAGATGGGGGGGTTCCAATAACCCCTAGCTGTCACGGATGGGGGGGGGGGTTTCAATAACCCCTAGCTGTCACGGATCGGGGGGGGGGGTTTCAATAACCCCTAGCTGTCACGGATCGGGAGATGGGGGGGTTCCAATAACCCCTAGCTGTCACGGATCGGGAGATGGGGGGGTTCCAATAACCCCTAGCTGTCACGGATGGGGGGTTCCAATAACCCCTAGCTGTCACGGATCGGGAGATGGGGGGGGTTCCAATAACCCCTAGCTGTCACGGATCGGGAGATGGGGGGGTTCCAATAACCCCTAGCTGTCACGGATGGGGGGTTCCAATAACCCCTAGCTGTCACGGATCGGGAGATGGGGGGGGGGGGTTCCAATAACCCCTAGCTGTCACGGATCGGGAGATGGGGGGGGGGTTCCAATAACCCCTAGCTGTCACGGATCGGGAGATGGGGGGGGGGGGTTCCAATAACCCCTAGCTGTCACGGATCGGGAGATGGGGGGGGTTCCAATAACCCCTAGCTGTCACGGATCGGGAGATGGGGGGGGTTCCAATAACCCCTAGCTGTCACGGATCGGGAGATGGGGGGGGGGGGTTCCAATAACCCCTAGCTGTCACGGATCGGGAGATGGGGGGGGGGGGTTCCAATAACCCCTAGCTGTCACGGATCGGGAGATGGGGGGGTTCCAATGTTTACTATCATTGGAACGGCCAGAGCGTGGCCGTTCCAATGATACCAAACAACATGACTGTAAAAAAAAATGTTTTTTTAGATTTATTAGTGCACTATTGTTCCCATTTTCAATTTATAATGTGAACAATGATGCTGCACTAACGATTTTTTTTTCTATGGGGGGCGTTTGCTAAAAAACATGTAATTTCCCCCAAAAAAGTAACGATTCCTCATTTCAATTTTTTTTTAACAAGCGCACCCCATAGAAAATATAACCGCAAACGATTGCATTTTAAAATGTGAAAAAAAACACACATTGTAAATTATTGAATTCAAATTTCATTGCATATTTTGTTATAATATACAGACATGACAACATATACATATAATAATGACATATTATGAATCTGCACAGTCTGCCGGAAAGAACGATATATAATATGTCTGGGTCATATATTAAAATAAGCCTTCAAAACGCGGTTAAACATGATGAGCGAAACCGGTAAAAATGACCTCAGCACACAGGCGGGAAAAGGCTCAGCAGCGAAAGGGTTAAACTGTGTGTGTGTGTGTGTACATACACCAGTCCAACTCCTCCAATCCTGACGACTGTTGGCCTCTTCTCTTCTCTTTTCTGATTGATGCGAGACATACTGATCTTTTAACCAAACGGAAGAACTCCATTCCTTCATGGAAACCTTGAACATGGGTTGGAATTTCTCACAGGATTCAACTACAAGGATTAAGCTTCAACGTAGACTCCAACTTGAAGCTCAAGCATGGACGAATATTCATCCTTCAACGAAAACTCCAACACGAAGCTCACGCTCTTCTCCAACGAACAGAACAATGGAAGAACTCTTCCTCATCCAATGAAAGCTTCGACAAGAAACTTCTTGTCGAAGCTTTGGCTGTCGGAACATAAATGTATTAAAGGTCACCAAGAGCTTATAAGGTTTGAAAAAAATCCGTAATGACTATTGAAACATCAAAACCTTATAGCCAAATATAAAGGGTGGGAATAATTCAATTATCGGGTGGGATAATACTCGCCTCAGTGTCTTTATTATAATTATGATTCCCGTCACAATCTACACCAGCTCCTGACTTGATCCATTTAACCCACCTATTGAGTGTGGTGGAAGTTACAGAATTGTATGGATATGAATAATCGTTGGGATTAGATAGAAGACCTCTGACAATGAAGTCTGTGTCCTATGGGAAAATTGAACATTTCTCCCCGTGTCGGGTAAAACTTCTTCCCGTTAAGTTTAGGGCTTGAACGTGTGAGACTCTATTGTAGGAAGTCAAACAAAGTAAAATGGCCAATTTCACAGAAATCCGTTTAATAGACCTAGTTTCATTCTCGGGTCACTTATCCAGAAATTAACTAGAATGACATCCCAGATGTTAGAATAACGGGAACGAGGGGTCGTTTACACTGTATACCCTTCAAAAACCTACATGTAATGGGGTGATTCCCGGCAGGAATACTAGTAAAACCCTGATGTGAAGCAGGTGTCGCTGACCTGAGGTTATTAATCGTACGATACGCTTTACTATCCCCAAATAGATGTGTGAAGAACTAAACAAGTTACTCAAGGAAACTGATATGGAATCAACTTGATGTTCCATGCACCAAAAAACCCATGAGTTCCTTGTGCTACCATATCTCCTCCTAGTAGAGGGGCCCAGGAACTCGGCCAAAAAAGTGGCAGATGCATCCGAAATGTTGACTGAAGGCCAGTGACCTTTGATATTACACTTAACAGCTTAAAAAATTAGTGAAGACTCAAAGAATTCTGAAGCGTTCCCTCCGGATCTCCCAGGGTGGACGATGGGACACGAATTAGCCTGGAAATGTCCACAGACGGTTTCAGGAGGTGCGGGAACCATGCTTGAGACCTCCATAAGGGTGCTATAAGCACTATTGTAGCTAATTGTACTTGTACTAGTCATATTAATGTTGAAATCAGAATGGAGGGAAAGCGTAAAGCGTCCAGGTCTGGACCAGAGCATCCGTTGGCAAAGCCATGGGTCTGGTCTCCAACAGTAGTATTGTGGTAAAGGAATATTAAGGCTAGAAGCCAATAAATCTATAGCGAAGGGACCGCAGAGGGATGACAAACTGGCAAATACCCTGGCGTCTAATCTCCAATTGCTGGAGTCTATCAGATACTTTGAATTCCAGTCCGCCACTACATTGCTGGACCCTGGAATGTATTGGCCTGGACTGATAATTTGTGAGGCAGGCAAAATCCTCAAAAGACTTTGGTGTCTCTGCTAACTGTTTAGACCTGGGGACACCTATAAGGTTGATATGACGCACAGTGGACAGGTTGTCCATCTCCAGGCGTATAGAACTCGTCTGGAAATGCTTGATAAACTTGAATAGTAAACAATCCTGCAAGGATTTCTAAACAATCATATACAATCCTATCTCTCTGGAATCCCAACTGACACTTGTGGAAAAAGATCCACAGCGCGCCCCAGCCAGATCTGCTGGCGTCTGACTCTATGACCAACTCTGGAGTTGGATAGATGATGGCTTTGCTGTTCCCTGACACTAAATGATCTAGCAACCACTGCATCTCCAATTTCGACTCGTCGTCCAGAGAGATGCAATCTGGATAAAGCCATCCCCTCCGCAGAAATCGTGCTTTCAGACATTGAAGAGCTCGACAATAAAGCAGTCCTGTAAAGACCACTTGTATTGCTGCAGAGAGTAGGCCCAGAAGGTGAGCTAACCATCTCAGAGAGAATTGTTCTGCAGATAGAAGACATCTGATCTCTCTGTGAATCAGCCGAACTTTGAAGGCAGAGAAAGAGCCATCTCCATCATAGTTACGGTGACGTCTAGAAATTCGATAGACTGTGTCGGTGTAAGGACCGATATTTTGTAGTTTTATTGGGATTGTCAGATAAGCGTCTTTTAGGTCTATATTGACCATCCAATGTTGTGGAGATAAACTCCTTTTAATGACGGAATGTCTTCCCTTTTGAAATGATTGTACACATCGTACTTGTTTAGGTGTTTTTTCCCAAATTGATACTGGGCGGAATTCTGCGCCTTGGATAGTTGGTGTGAAACCATACTCACCAAAATTCCTGATCTTCTTGAACCCCTTTAACCACTTTGACGGTGAAATTATGGTCTATCTTGGTACTCTAGTTAAGAGGATTTCGAGGAGCCTCTTGAGGTGGAATAAGGAATGACGAAAAACCTATTTTGAGAAAACCTTCCTGATATTAGTCTTTATCTTACCTGTGGTCAAGAAGGACCTTGTATATTCGGTCATCTCCTTGAAGATGCCTTCTCCAAATAACAGACCCTCAGCGTTGGAACCAGGCTCATAATTATTATTATTCTCATTGATATAGCGCCAACAGTTTATTATGCGCTAAGGTCGCCACTTTAGGGTGCATCCTGAGGAGAATAGAACGTCTCCTTTTTGCTTGATAAAGCTGTGTTATGTTACCAAAAACACAGACTAATCTCTGTACTCGGCCCCTGTGTTCAAACAGGTCTGGTTTCATTAGTGAGGAAAAACCTCAATCGAATTCATTAATTTTTGCCAATGGACCTACAAAATCAAACAATATATCATGACACCCCTTAAGGTGGCCTCTACTCCTCTTTTTCGGGACCAATTTGACTCCTTAAGGATGTGAATAATCTCCGGATCTAACTCGGGGTTACATTAAGCTTATGTGGCAAAGTTGGGGCTGGACACTCAGCCCTCAAATTACTTCTGGTTTGTTTATCCATTGACATACGGATATGCTGTTCTATATAACGAGCCACATGCTCTATGTGTGTCCATTCCACTGACCGGGGATGTTTTAATTGCTCTGGTACAAACATTGAATTTCTTACAGCATCTACCGGATCAATAAGCGGTTTTTAGAATCAGGTGAGGAAACTGAATGTGAGGCCTCAGGAGAGGAGACCGGATCGTACTCCGGGTCAGAGGAATTCACCTCAGAATCTGACATTGCTTCCTCTCTAGAATGTTCTGAGGAGCTGTCGGTATCTTTGCGCCTCTAGCGCGCTTCCACTTTCTTTGTCAGCCGGAGTTAACCGGCTCCTTTTTTCGTCACAGTGATGTGCTGTGGGAATTCATTACAAGTACGGGTAGACGTAGGTTTTATGAGGGATATATTTTGGGAGTTTCTCTTCTCCCTCATTGAAGTCTCAGGGACCTCATTATCCTGTCAGGAATCACTAGATAAAAATCTATCTGAAGTTGGGGAAATTATAAATGAACGTCTGGCTGAGAGATTCTCTAGACATTTTAACCATATTATACTCCAAGTATGAGGAAAAAACGTGGGTATAAGAACGAGGGCACCTGAGGCAACAGGCAGGTTCGGGCCAGTCATAAACCACTTCTTTATTTAATTTATTTATTTTAATCACTTATATAACTTAGTTTACTAATTTTATTGGGAAATTTCCCGAGGCAACAAGCTGCGGCATTCCGCGCATGCGCGAACCGCTGCGAGCGTTACCTCAGAGCAGTGGCGCGAAGCCGCGCCTCTCCTCAGGAACAGCTGAGAGGGGGGGGCACCAAATCCCCACAGAAACCGCCGGAGAGACGGACCCGTCTCCCCGGAGAAAACAATGGGAACAATTAAATTAAATAAATTTGAGAGAACTCGCTGTTTAACCGCTGGTTCATTTTCAAACGTATATCACCTGAGGTAAAACTCGCCTTTAGTCGTTGCGAGCGTTTACCTCAGGCAGCGGCGCGAAGCCGCGCCTCTCCTAATGACGGAGATACAGGGGAAGCGCGAAAACACACTAGAAAGCCGCCGTAAAGACGGACTCGTCCCCCGAAGGCAAAAAAACACTGGAAGCAGAAAAATATATATATATACAATCCCCCAAGAGACAATTAAACCAAATAAAGGCAAAGCCTAGCCCCTGCACATAAGTCCCTAACGGGTTGACAATAAGTACAAACAAACACAAGCTAACAGTGTGTGTGTATAAACAATATGCTAAATTAAAATATATATATATATAACACTACAATAAAATGTAGTGAAAATGTCAATTAATATAGAGCTTGCTGCCAGTGGCGTAACTAGAAACCTGAGGGCCCCGGTGCAAGAATCCATGAAGGGCCCCCCCAACCCCCCAAAAAAAGATCCATATTTTTACCTTTTTTTTTTCTGCAATATAAAAAAGATAGTATTGCCCCCAGCTCACATGGATATATATATTGCCCCCAGCTCACATGGACATATATATTGCCCCCAGCTCACATGGACATATATTGCCCCCAGCTCACATGGACATATATTGCCCCCAGACCACACATGGATATATTGCCCCCAGGCCACACATGGATATATTGCCCCCAGGCCACACATGGATATATTGCCCCCAGCTCACACATGGATATTTTTGCCCCCAGCTCATGGAAATACTGCCCCAGCACATGGATATACTGCCCCAGCTCATGGATATACTGCCCCAGCACATGGATATACTGCCCCAGCACATGGATATACTGCCCCAGCTCATGGATATACTGCCCCAGCACATGGATATACTGCCCCAGCTCATGGATATACTGCCCCAGCTCATGGATATACTGCCCCAGCTCATGGATATACTGCCCCAGCACATGGATATACTGCCCCAGCTCATGGATATACTGCCCCAGCTCATGGATATACTGCCCCAGCACATGGATATACTGCCCCAGCACATGGATATACTGCCCCAGCTCATGGATATACTGCCCCAGCTCATGGATATACTGCCCCAGCACATGGATATACTGCCCCAGCTCATGGATATACTGCCCCAGCTCATGGATATACTGCCCCAGCACATGGATATACTGCCCCAGCTCATGGATATACTGCCCCAGCACATGGATATACTGCCCCAGCACATGGATATACTGCCCCAGCACATGGATATACTGCCCCAGCTCATGGATATACTGCCCCAGCTCTGCCCCAGCTCATGGATATACTGCCCCAGCTCTGCCCCAGCTCATGGATATACTGCCCCAGCTCTGCCCCCCAGCTCATGGATATACTGCCCCCAGCCCAGCTCTTACCTGCTCTGCTGGCCCCAGGCCCAGGGCAGGCTCCGTCGGCGTCTTCTCCTCCTTGGCGAGCAGCCGCTGGAAACATGCAGCTTGTCCGTTCGCCGGAAACCACCTGATCAGCACGAGGTCTCGTGCGCTGGTCAGGTGGTTTCCCTCCCACGTGAGCGGCCAAGCTGCATGTCAGCGGCCGCTCGCAGGGAGAGGGACGGCCAGCGCGCGGCTCCCAGATTCCGGCGCTGATTGCCGGAATCTGGCGGCGGCGCTGGGCCCCCCTCCAGTGGCGGAATGCCAGGGCCCGGTCGCAACTGCGACCGCTGCGACCCTGGTACTTCCGCCACTGCTTGCTGCTAATACTCATCTCATCTCGGCGAGCAGCAAAGAAAAGAGAAGAGGCCAACGGTCCTCAGAGGATTGGAGGAGTTGGACTGTACCATTGTTATGCTGGACTGTACCATTGTTATCTGTTATGTATATATACTGTTTAATGTATTTTTTTCACTCTCTAAATACTTTGTTTGGTATTTGAGAGATTGTTCTTTGCTGCTATCGGCTTAAGTAAAGAAAAGATAGCATAATAAGAGCCTCCGTGTCTTGTGGGATAATTCAAATTCCTCTTAACGACCTTTTCTTATAAAATCGAAATGAATACACTAACTGTAAACACTTCCACTATTTCAAAACCCTGACATTATCGTCCTGAAACATAAATTTGAGGGAAGTTGCACAATTTGTTTACACGATTCAGTTTATATTTTGGAAGAATTTATAAAACTGGATTTTTATTTTTTTTTGGCCAAAGACCGTGATTTGGTTTATTGGAAAATCTGGAAGTGAATTTGCTCCTGGATCAGGGAAGATCAATTCAAGGCAGTGCAAGGACTTCCATATAAACTGACTATGCGGATTCCAGCTCACCGCACCCAGGCAAGAGCACTTGCACCGAATAAAAACCCTGGAGTCACTGAAAGGCAGAAATCCAACACACGCTCACATTTCACCCTAGCATTGCCAAATTATTAACCACTTCAGCATCCGCTGTGCAGCATAAATAGATTTGATTTTTAAACTGGGTTTCAGTGACTATATGCAATATCTTAAGCACAAACATTCAGTTTTAAAATCTATTACTGTAGGTGGAGCTTCAACTATAATGCGCAATATCGCTGCAACCAATCCGGCACAAACAAATGGTACGTTTAAAATTTAACTTGTGTAGCGCTGCTTTAAAAACACTATTCTGGTGCATTGAACTATTGCTGCCACCAGGGGGAGACAGACATTGTTAGACTATGCTGGACAGAACTACACCGAGCATCATCCTTTGCGTGAGGACCAGAAGAGGAAGGAGATCAGCAGCCTCGTGCAAAGGCAGAGCAGTGAAAGGTGGAGGACGCACGCGAGCGCTGTCAAGGATCGCGACAAGGCCGGAGTACAGACGCTCTCACTGGTGCTGGAGGTTGGGACAGTGACCGTGCTGAGACCTACCTACGCAGCGCTGAGAGGTCTGGATGACAAGCTGGTTCCGGCTGGACCCCGAGTTAGGAGACCGCGCTGATCGATTGGGAGGGCAGGCGGTGGATCGTTGTTCCAGTTGCGGAGATTCAGCAAGCAGGGAGCAGATGCAGTGGCACAGATTCAAAGTGGGCAGAGTTTGGTCAAACTACCCTGGCACTAACGGTCTTTATTCAGGTTTTACATACTGGTGTCAACTGCCCACAGCTTGAGGTAAAATCCCTGACGAGCCGAAGGCCTCAAACGTACATGGGATGTGTGATGCTTGCATTGCAGCATAATATACTGATTTAAGACAGTATTTACCTCAGCTGGTTCCCACTATGCCTTCGAGGTAATGGCTTGATCTAAATGGTTCCCAGCTGCGGTCCTCTACCCATACAGGCCAGGTTTGCAGGATATGTGAAGCACAGGTCATTTGCTGCTCAGTGATTGCAGGATTCAGTCTGCATTTTCCCCAAGGTGATCTGTAAAACCTGTCCTGTTAAAGAACTACTGATCTAACGGCAGCTGTGTGTTAAGGGTAAAATTCTTAAATTACCTTCCCTCCCAAACACCCCCTGCAATCTCTATAAATAAAACAAAGTATTGGACGGTTTGAAAAGGTCACGTCTTTTAAGGCCAGAATCATTGCCTTTATGGCAGAATTATAAGCGAACCTCGCTTTCTCATAGTTAACACTGGCAACCGCAATGCACCACCAGCATTGCCCAGAAATAGCGGCCGGCCCCACGTGGCTAAGCTAGCGCGACCACACGCTGCTCTCTTTATAGCAGGCCGAGAGGATCTGTAAACCAGGAGGCACCTGTGTTTGGCTGCACAAACCACCACACAGACCCCCTAACCTACAGACCCTCCCCCTCTATCGCCTCTCCACGTGCCAGGGCCGTATATCTCACCACAGATCATACTAACCATGTTCGTTATAAACACAATCCCCCGGTTCTGGCGGCAAAACCACTAACTGGCGTCATGCAACACGGCAAACTATACTATTGGGCATGGTTTAGTTTAACCCTTTCGCTGCTGAGGCATTTCACGCCTCTGTGCTGAGCTCATTTTTACCGGTTTTGCTCATCATGTTTAAACGTGTTTTGAAGCCTTATTTTATTATATGACCCAGACATATTATATATCGTTCTTTCCGGCAGACTCGGCAGATTCAGAATATGTCATTTTTATATGTATACATTATGTCCTGTCTGTATATTATAACAAAATATGCAATAAAATTTGAATTTTCAAAAATTTACAACGTGTAAAGTGTTTTTTTTCACATTTTAACATGCGAGCGTTTGTGGTTATATTTTCTATGGGGTGCGCTTGTTAAAAAAATTAGAAATGGGGTCTCGTTACATTTTTTTGTGGGGGAAAATTTCGCTATTTTTAACAAACGCACCGCATACAAAAATCGTTAGTGCAGCATCATTGTTCATATTATAAATTAAATGGGAACAATATTGCTGCATTAACAAAACAAATAAACTTGTTTATAAATATATATATATATATATTTTTTTAACCAACCCTTCCTGCGGCAGGACGCGCTGAGCGCGTCCTCCGCAGCGAAGTGGTTAATATAGCCATCATTAACACCATTCCCCAGCTCTGGCTGCAAAACCACCAGCCAGCGTCAAGGTAACATTATATACTTGCCAATAACTCAACCATGTCTTTAACCCTTTTGCTGCTGAGGCTTTTCACACCTCTGTGCTGAGGTCATTTTTACTGCTTTCGCTCATGTTGAACCGCGTTTTGAAGCCATGTTTTAAATTATGACCCAGACATATTATATATCGTTCTTTTCGGCAGATTCATAATGTCATTATATGTATACGTCATGTCCTGTCTGTATATTATAACAAAAAATGCAATAAAATTAGAATTTTCAATAATTTACAATGTGTAAAGCTGTTTTTTTTTTCACATGCGATCATTTGCGGTTAGATTTTCTGTGGGGTGCGCTTGTTAAAATAATTAATGGACTCGTTCACTTTTTTTTTCTTTTTTTGGGGGAAATTTCACAATTTTTAACAAACGCACCACATACAAAAATCGTTAGTGCAGCATCATTGTTCACATAATTGAAATGGGAACAATACTGCTGCATTAAAAAAAAAAAAACTTACAGGGTAATTCAAAGAGATTCGAAAAGTCAACGCACGTTCGGTGACTTTTCGTTCTCTTCAATTCGGTTCCTTTTGCCGATCAGATTTCGGTGACCCTGCGGTGTATTCAGCAAGCACCACAGAGTCCCCGAATTGCAGGGAAAAGCAGCCGCAAACCCGACGAAAACTAACCGCAAAACCTGGCGAATGCACGCCGAAAAGCCACAAAAACATCTAGATTAACATGCCGAAAACCACGGAAAAACCCTAGTAGGAGCCAATCGCAGCCGCTGGAAAAAGCCGACACCGCAGAAGAGGCAGTGAATAAATTAGAAAAACAGTTTGCATGAATGTTTGAAAAGTGAAACGCTGTTTGCAAAGAAACTACTGAGCGAAAATGTCTGAAATTTACATATAAAATCCAATGAATGATAATAAAAAGGGCTGTTACAGAAAAGAGAAGTAAAGTTAAAAAAAAAAAAAAATCGGACTTTTAAAAAAATAAATAAATAAATCCAGAAAAATGCTTAATATCCTAAAAAATCTATAAATAAAGAGACTCTTTACTGCAGAATTTTATAATGAACGGTTTATTCAATATTGAATTAAAACGGGAATATTTTTAACATTGAAGCCTATGGGATTCCTCCTGAATAAACTTGCCGAATTAAACCACCGAATGGCAGGGCATTAGGGGAACCTTTCACTGCTGGTTTGTGTTCTCTGAATAGCTGAAGCATTGCTTTTCTATGGGGATTTCACTGCCCTCGAACAGGCACCGTATGTGCAGGCAATTCGTCAGGATTTGGCAAATTGCCTGCTCGCTGGATAGCGGAATGGCCAAGAAAGGTAACCGAACACTGAATTTCAGCGTTCGGTTACCTTTCTCAAGCAATTCGGATCTCTGTTAATATTTAAAAAAAATATATATTTATTTTTTTAAACTTTAAACTTTTTAGCACAGGAGAACCACTTGGCTGGACACGCTGAGTGCGTCCATAGCAGCCAAGTGGTTAATCAAACCAATCCTCCAGCTTTAGCCGCAAAACCACCAGCTGGCTTCATCTCCTGTGGAGATTGGAAGGAACAGAGAAGGTTCTGCAAGCAGGAGAAGTAACGAGTTTCCGGGCTTCAGTCAAGTTGAACGGATCGCAACCAGGGCCCTATGTGGTACTGGAAACCGATTTTAATCATGGGAGTGAAGCCGGAGTAGAAGTAATCCCTGAAATAATCTCCACTAAAGCTTTGAAAAGAACACGAGGAAGAGTCTCAGTCAGCGTGTGCAATGTGTCTGATTCTCCAGTAGTCCTTAAAGCACGAATGCCTATCGGGCAAGTAGCGTCCGCTACGCCCCTCTCTCAGGGCCGGATTAACATAGGGGCAGATGGAGCAGCAGCTCCAGGCCCATGCCCCAGAATAGGCCCACAGAAAGGATAAATTTGTCTGCATTGATGGGCATTTGGACCCCTATATCTCCACCTTTGTAGCAGCTACAGGGTCATGTGAGGTATCACCGGAAAGGCCAGAGCATGACCTTTCCAATGATACCAAACATGGCCAAGTTTTATGTAACAGTAAAAGTAAAATAATAAGTATTTCTTTATTTTTTCTTTTTCTTTCTAACACCGCAATATTTTTCAATTTTCAATTATAAAGTGAACAATGATGCTGCAGTAACTCACATCTCATTTTTCATGTCACTAACAAGTGTGGAGGGGATGGTACAATCCATTATTACAAATTGTTATAACAAGAACCTAAACCGCCGCACTGCAGAGAAGTGCACTGGGGGGGCTTTGGAACCTTACGCCACTAATCTTTGACACCTCAGTTGACCTTGGGAGGTGTAGACAGGACAGAGTCTGGCCTTTGCTTTGATACCAAACATGACAATGTAAAATCTAAAAAGAAAAAAGAAAACCCAAAAAAATAATCTTATTTATTTTTTGTTCCAAAGCGATGGTATTGTCCATTTGTCACGTATAAAATGAGCGATACCACTGCCATTACTCACCTTCTCTTTTCCCACGCTGGGAGCAAGGTCAGTGTTTTATACTAACAGGGTTATTCAGAGAGCGTGAAAAGCAGGAGAATGACTGGAGAATGGCTGGAGAATGAAAAATTCTAGGTCAAAATAGCCGATTTGGAAAGTGAGATGAAATGTCTGTGAGAATTTTTCTGGTTTGGCTATTTTGACCTAGAATTTTTCATTCTCCAGTCATTCTCCTGCTTTTCACGCTCTCTGAATAACCCTGATAGTCATATTATTCATAAAACACCATTATCCAAAGCACATGGAAAATATCTAAATTGCTTTGGTTAAAATTGTATATTTTCTCAGAAAAATGCAGTAACCGGTTCCCATTTATTTTTTTTTAACAAGAATTCCCTATAGAATATATGACCACAGAGGTTTGGATGATAAAATAGGAAAAAATAATTTTAAACGCTGGGATGATTGAAATCTGAATGGAAATTTCCTCACACAGTATCTGCCTGGTTAGATATACCTGTATCTGCCTCGTTAGATATATCTATATCTGCACTATTAAATAGCCTAAATATGTTGTAATTTCACTAAATTCCAAAAAAAGCCCACCAAAATATTCAGCTCCAGGCCCATAGAGCTCTTAATCCGGCCCTGCCCTCTCTCCTACCGATTTAGGAGGGGGAGTGGATAAAGAGATTCCAGATGAAAGGTTCTACCCCAAGGACGCTCCCATCTCACCTGAATGGAAGAAACGTCTTCAGTCCCAAGTTCCAGAGTGGAGAGACTTGTTCTCGAAAGATGAGTTCGACGTGGGCCTAGCTAAAAGTACTGAGCACCGCATTCGATTACAAGAGGACAAGCTGTTTCGTGAAAGGTCAAGACGAGTTCCGCTGGGAGACTTGGATGATCTACGAGAACAGCTGAATGAACTGCAAAGAACCAAGGTGATTCAAGAGTCCAGGAGCCCATATGCATCTCCAATAGTAATGGTCCGGAAGAAGAATGGTTCTGTCCACCTATGCATAGACTATCGCACGCTGAATCGGAGGACCATCCCAGATCAATATGCTACTCCTCGGATAGAAGATGCCTTACAGTGTTTGTCGGGAGCAAAATGGTTTAGTGTACTAGACCTGCAAAGTGGGTATCACCAGATACCAATGCATCCTGAAGACAAAGAGAAGACTGCGTTCATCTGCCCATTGGGGTTCTTCGAATTTAACAGAATGCCTCAAGGCCTTACTGGGGCTCCAGCCACGTTCCAACGGTTAATGGAGAAGACAGTCGGGGACATGAACCTGATCGAAGTATTAGTGTACCTGGATGACATAATTGTGTTCGGGAAGACTCTGGAAGAACATGAACAACGTTTGGAGAAGGTCTTGAAGAGGCTCCATGAAGAGGGATTGAAACTGTCTCTGGAGAAATGTCAATTCTGTTTACCGTCTGTAATGTATCTGGGACATGTGGTCTCAGCAGAAGGCGTTTCAACAGACCCTCGGAAGTCGGAGGCCGTAGCTTCTTGGCCTAGACCCCGAAACGTTACTGAACTTAGATCCTTCTTGGGGTTCTGCTCTTATTATCGAAGATTTGTAGGAGGATTCGCAAAAATAGCTCAACCACTGAACAAGCTCCTACAGAAGGAAAGCACAGAAGAAGGCCACAAGGTCTCTGACCGAAATCCGTCAGCTCCAGGGCCATGGAAAGCTCGAGAGTCCATCCAGGGAGAATGGACCAGTCAATGCGAAGGTGCTTTTACGAAGCTGAAAGAGAGTTTAACTCGAGCTCTTGTCTTGGCCTATGCGGACCCTCACAAGCCATACGAGCTACATGTGGATGCCAGCAGAGAAGGTCTAGGAGGAGTCCTATATCAAGAGTATGGTGGATTGCTGAGGCCTGTAGCGTATGTGAGCCGGAGCCTTACGCCTTCAGAAAAGAACTATCCTACCCACAAGTTGGAGTTCCTAGCCTTAAAGTGGACAGTGGTAGACAAGCTAAAGGACTATCTGTATGGGGCCGAGTTTGTGATAAAGACGGATAACTGAAAGGTATTTTAATATGATAGGTAGTGTGAATCCACCCCCCCCCCATTATAAGTGTCAAACCCTGCAAGTCTTTTACTTGCATAGGATGTTAGCCTGTGGAATTTAGCCATTTCCTTTGTGTGCAGGAAGGGGTGTGTGAAAAGTGTATGCTAGAAAAAGCCATCTCTGAATCAATATAGTAATTTTTGGCTCACTGTTGGTTAAACTCTGACGTAGAAATGTATCTGTATGCTGATTGGCTATAAGTTCTTTGAAATCTAATAAAAGACCTGTCTAAGGAAGGATATTTCAGACAGGACTGACGCTACATTGCTTTGTGGCTGATTTTGTTGTCTCTCGCCATGGTGAAGCGCCGCGCCCTGTTTTCAACTTTGATATATGAGAAGAAACTTGAAAAAGGTTTATTGAAATTTCATAAATGGTAATTATTATAGGGAGTTTGTTTTGTTTGCTTTAAATCCAAATTTATCAGTTGTTGTCTGAAGTGGGATTTGCCATTCAGATGTATCCTTATATTTAAGTGTATCTTTACATTTGAATATATTCTTACATTTGCTTGTTCAGATTTTGCGAACTTGCCTCCAGGCTTGGTTTCCTTGAAGTTAAAGCTATGGTTCAGAGCTTGTTGATTTTTTTTTTAATTGATTTTTTTTTGGTGCAAGGTTGGACTCTTTGTCTTGATTTGTTTTTGTCATTTTATGTATTGTAGTAAAGGAAAATCGTTTGAGGACCTCACGTGTGTTTGAACTCGCCCGGTGTGCTGAGTATTTGTATTTGCTGGAAATTGAACTCATAAAAAAAGAAACGAGATGTTTCTAGTTGTTTTGTCTCCGTTCTGTGTCTATCTTGTACTTCAATTCTGGTGTTTCTGGGTCGTCCATATCTTGTAATTGTGAGAATTTTATTTTAACTGATTAGATTTTCTTCTTGTATATCAACTGATTTAATCTCCCATTGAGAGACAGTTTTTTTTCCTCTTAATTTTTTATTTTTATTTTCTCGCGCGCTGCTGCCATTTTTTTCTTTATTTTTTTTGATGCATGTGTTTGCGCGCTGATTCTAAAGGATTTGCTAACTGTTTTTTCTTTCAGATTGCATGTTTGTTTTTGTTTTATTTTTTTTATTTTGTTTCTGGCCATTGATTGCATCTGTTTATTTAAATGTTTGTCTTTACTAACTATTAATGTATGTGTTTATCTTTGAGGTTTTGTATTTCGTAGTTTTGATATTATGTTTTTTTATATGTAATTTATGTATAGGGACTGCTTTTCGTAAACCAGGTTTCTTTGTTTCTGTGTCATTACTGCCTTGCCTCGTGTAAAAAAAAAAAAAAAAAAAAAGGCACAGGAAATGGAGACGACAATAGGGCTTTACTTTTACAGTGACTTTCAAAAGCGCCTGCTAACTTTTTTTCTCTTTCTCATACATTCATTTTTTCTCTCTTTGTTCTTTTTTTTATTTAATTAAAAGAAACTCTTTATTTGTAATGTATAATGTTATTATGTGTTTGTATAAGGATTTTTTTTCTTTGAATGCTAGTAGTCTTTTAGCAGTGCAAGTTGGATAATGGAATATGTAGTTATTTTTGTTGTTCTGTGAGTATCTATTTGGGATAATTGAACAGTATATACAAATGACATGTGTCTAATGCCTTGAAAGACTGTAGTAGCAGTTGAATTCTGGAGCTGTTAGTGCTTTATAAAACTGTATCTGTTGTGGAATTGGGCGCGGTTTGAGTGCTTCGGCGTGCGTACAGTAGTGGAACAGAAGAAAGTAATTATGGGAGCTGGATGTACTGTAAATGGATTATAAATTGATGTATGATATATATATAAAAAAGTAGTGTATCAAGGTGATGGGCTCAAAGTTGTACATTTTCCCAAGAGAGGCGTGGTCGGTTATTTTCCTCTGGTCTTTGTTTGAGTCCAGCACTAAGGGATTGACCACACCTTAATATAGGTTATATGTTTTGCCAAAATGGCTGACTGAGATCATTTACAGTTTTGTAACTTGTATAATGGAATATATATGTATGTAGGTTCATGTTTAGTTGTTTGGAATCTAAGAGGAGGAAGTGATATAAAGCTGAAGGATTTGAGTGAAAGTTTAAAGGAAAGCGCCTACAGGTTTAGTAGCGCTGTACAAAGGAATTTAGGCAGATTTCAAATGAGAGAAGGTGGTTTTTTTGGTTTTATTTTAGTTGACTAAGGGAGATGGAAGGTTGTAGTTTGGTATCTGAGTATTGTTTGATTGTTTTCTTTTTCTGCAGTGGTAGCCAGATGTCTAGTATTTTTTTTTGCTGTCTGATGTTTTTGTCTTTTGGTGTGAAGTGCAATAGCGTATAACTTTGCCTCTATTGAATATTCTTGGAGGGAATAAAACAGGTTGTAAAATAGCTGCACAAACACCTCACGTTTGAGTGTTTGTTTTTAACCAATATCCTTAATAAAGATTATTGATGTTTATTAAGAATCTTTTTCTCTGAGTTTCCTCTGAGAACTTTGTGCTAATTAACGCGTCAAGTTTTAAACATGCACTTCTATACTTTCTTTCCCAGTTCATGATATTTTTGGTGTGTTTTTTTATTTGAATTGAAGTTCACATTCTTTTCCTAGTCTCCTCCATTTTGTCTCACTCATGACCCCTCCTCTCCTCCATGTTGTCTCACTCATGACCCCTCCTCTCCTCCGTGTTGTCTCACTCATGACCACTCCTTTTCTTTGTGTCCAAAAAAAAATGTGTTGCATTTTTTTCTCCATTTTAAAAGTATTTTAACCATATGAATTGTAAAGTTTTTGACAGGTTAATAATACATTTTTTTCCCAAGTTTTTACTTTAGGTGAAAATTACCCATGCATGCCAACTTTGCTCAAGCTAGATGGAAGATTATGCGATACCAATATTGATAAAGATGTTGGAATTGAAGGAAATTTACTCAAACACATTATCATTTCACATTGCAATGTTACATCAACCGGATAATAAGGAATTATCAGACACCAGGCAATGAAACAATCTAATTATCGACAACTCATCAATAAATCATGCTATTTATAGAAGATCATTGATTTGGAAATACAACTTAAGACATGTCAGTTTTACAAAACTGTTATTTTCAACCAATAAGACAAAAGACAAAGAAAGAAGATAATGTATTTTTATATTCTGATGTCGTCTAAGTGATAATTATTTTGTGTCTTTTATTATTTTATATTTTGTTATTTTTGTTGTTTAGTTACAATCAATATTGTTCAAAATTCCCTGACACATTTAGGATTATTGAAGATCACATCCAATTAAAATTAGAGTTCATTAATGTATTTAGGAACATATAATTTAATGCATTTGCATAAATACGTTTCATGACATATATAGTGGTAAATGGAAAGTTTTAATTCGATAAAATTAATGCTGTTTTTATTTTTTTTATTTTTTTTATTTCATTTGAGGATTGGTGTGTTTTATAAACGCCAGGTTTGTTTCACAACACCGAACAAGACTGAATAGGATAGTAATTAAAAAAAAAATTAAAAAAAAAATTATATTTAATAAAAGGGTGGAATATGCACTTCGGCTATTTCCCTTTTGAGCCAAAGTTGCGTATATATATTTTTCTCTAACAACGAGTCAGAAGTAGTATAATTTTTTTATTGCGTGAGGCCGACAGGCTTCGCGGGGACATTTTGAAATTTATTATCTGTGTCTCTTCTTGTGTAAATTAACATTTTTATTGTTTTCGTGCATTTGAGAGTGACAATGAATGAATGGATGTATATGATTAGCGGGGTATACCATATTTTCTTTTCTTTTTTTATTTTCTTTATTGTTGCTAAAACCATATCACATCATCAAGAAACCTGACAGTCACAATGACTGCATATGGAACGAATCATGGACATTTTGTGTCAAGGTCAAAGGTCACAGGTAATAAGCAACCAGCGCAAAGAGACAGCTTGTTCAGGAGTCCCTATGGTGGGAGCTCTGATGACATTCAATGATTATGCGTCTCAAGCTGGGATGTTGAAAAAAAGACCACACCCTGATCTCGCACTGTGGACTATGGTATTAGATTATGGAATATTATTTTTTTTATTTAATCCCCTAGATAAGTGTGAGAAAGGATTTAATTTGTGAAAATGAGAATGTATTTCTTGAATGTGTGTATGAATGCAGGTGTATATGCGTTTTGTGGAGTGAAGCTGAACATAGGAAAACACACAGATATAGATCTGACTCATGTTGATTTATTAGATAAATGAACTTTTACATTCAAGTTATTATACTTTTCTTGTTCGGTGAATTATATTTTGGGAAATGGGAATAAATAGTTATTTAATGTCTAGATTAGGTATTTTTGCCTACGCTCCAAATGTGGTTCGCTGGAAGAGTGAATCTAGATAGATAAGTGTATTTTATGCTCATAAAGGGCATCCTTGGGGAATCCTTTTCGTATATCATACAGGTATTAGGCGAGGATACTATGGCCCCAGGTATAATTAGTTTAATTGTCTAGTTTGTTTCATCCCTTTTTGTGATCACGATTGTATATGTGATCAATGAGACGATTGAAAGGTATTTTAATATGATAGGTAGTGTGAATCCACCCCCCCCCATTATAAGTGTCAAACCCTGCAAGTCTTTTACTTGCATAGGATGTTAGCCTGTGGAATTTAGCCATTTCCTTTGTGTGCATCAATAACAATCCTCTTACCTACGTCCTTACTACTGCAAAACTGGACGCAACGGGACATCGGTGGTTGGCCGCTCTGTCAGGGTTTCGGTTCAGCCTGAAGTATCGCCCTGGGATGAATAATCGAGATGCTGATGCTTTGTCGAGAAGACCCTACACTACAGAATGGACTCAGTTAACTCCAGACGGGGTACAAGCTTTGTGTCAAGGGGCAGAGTGCCGGGTCAAGGGAGGGATTGAAGCGGAGGCCATAGGAGTCATGGCTGCGGCTGTTCCGGAGTTCTACTGCAACCCTACGCAGTTGAGGGATGAAAGTCTGCCTACCTTTTCAAAACAGGACCTGAAAGCTGATCAGGCTAGAGACCCTTTAATTGCGTTAACCATAAAGGCCCTAACTGCGAACCAGCGGGAAATTCTGCTGACCAATTCCCCAGATGGAGCCAGATTGGTCTACAAAGAGTGGGAACGGTTGAAGATGTTGGATGGGGTGGTCTACCGAAGGGGCCCCTCAACCAATGCTGAAGAGACCCAACAGTTGTTCCTTCCCACTAAACATAGGGAGAGTGTACTGCGATCGCTACATGATGAGCATGGACATTTGGGCGCAGAAAGGACTTTTAAGCTGGTGCGAGACAGGTTCTATTGGCCTTGCATGAGAGCTGAAGTGGAAAGTTACTGCCATTCATGTCTGAGGTGTATTCAAAGGAAGACCCTACCGACCCGAACCGCTCCAATGAGCCATCTGCAAAGTCAAGGACCCATGGATTTGGTGTGCATTGACTTCCTGTGCTTAGAGCCGGATGCTAGTGGGCAGGGAAATATTCTAATAGTGACTGATCACTTCACACGTTACGCCCAAGCCTTTTCTACAAAAGACCAACGCGCTCCGACAGTGGCGAAGGTTCTGATGGAAAAGTTCTTTGTTCACTACGGCCTAACAAGGAGAATACACTCTGATCAGGGTAGAGACTTTGAAAGCCGGCGTGTTGGGCAATTACTGGAACTGCTGGGAATCCAAAAGACCCGAACTACACCATATCACCCTCAAGGTGATGCTCAGCCCGAAAGGTTCAATCGCACACTACTAAATATGCTGCGGACACTGTCAAACACAGAGAAGCAGAGCTGGAGTTGTCACATAGCTACGCTAGTACATGCATATAACAATACGGAGAGTGATGCAACTGGATACTCACCGTACCGTCTTATGTTCGGAAGAGAAGCTCGACTGCCGGTTGATTTGGCGTTTGGGCTATCTCTGGACCAGACATCAGTAGCTTCCCATAGAAATTACGTGGATAGACTTCGAAAGAATCTGGCCTCTGCGTTTGAACAGGCCCGTTTGACCTCAGGAAACAGGGAACAAAGGAATAAACGGAACTATGACTTGAAAGTTCGGATACAGGATCTACAACCCGGTGATAGTGTTTTGTTGAAGAACTTGGGTGCTGCTGCAAGGCACAAGTTAGCGGATAGATGGAGTTCTCAGGTCTACATTGTCTGCAAGCAACTGCTGGGTCTGCCGGTGTATCAAATCCGGCTGGATGGAAAGGTTGGGCCTTTTAAAGGGGTACTCTAAGCAACATGACCACCTAAGCTATTTTAGGTGGTCATGATGCCCGGAGTATCCTGCCCTCTGTCCCCCCTCCCTCCGCTCAGCGGTTCAGCAGAAAATGCTGAAAACAGCTGAGAGAGGCGGAGGAGTTTACTCCACCCTCCCAGCTGTCAGTCAGCAGAGCGGGAATCATATTTCCCGCTTCTGCCGACTTTGGCCGAGTAGGAGACGTCATCGCGCTTTCAGCGCGATGACGTCTCCAACTCACCGCAGAAGCTGGCGGCTCCCTCTGAGGGTTAGTGTTGCGCGCATCCTCTTGCGCGCAACACTAATCTTCAGAGGGAGCCAGGAGGAAGCCTGGCGATTGGCTGGCTTATGTGAGAGACGCGCATGCGCGCTTCTCACGTAAACCAGAAGGCAAGTCGGATGGAAGAAGGACGGGAGCGGAAGAGGATGGAGGTGAGTATAAAAAAAAAAACACAGCTGGAAACAAGAGGATTTTAGGGTAAGTATTACAGTTACAAGTAAAAAAATAAAAAATAAAGATTTATTAAGGGAATAGGGATAGAAACATAGAAAAATGTAGGCAGATAAGAACCTTTCGGCCCATCTAGTCTGCCCAAATACATGGATACTTTACCTGGATTTATCTTTTGTTTAGGATAGCCTTATGCCTATCCCATGCTTGCTTAAATTCAATTACTGTTTTGGCCTCTACCAGGATAGGTTAGGATTAAAAAACGGGGGGTGATTTTTTTATTAGAGTGTTCCTTTAAGAACTGGCACCGGAATCATTTATTACCTTTGAGAGAGGCTGTGAGGATACCAGTTGGGGACGAACTTTCTCTACTGAATCCGCCTGCTCCACGTTTGACTCCCGTTACTCGGTCTCAGCAGACCCGGGCTATCGAAGAGAGCGAAAGGGACAGTGAGGAAGAAAGTTTTTGTCTGGAATGGATGCGCTCACCAGAGCCTGAAGAGGTTATCTCAGTTCCTGAACGGAGGGAAAGTAATTTGAGGCCTGAGGCTCCTGAATTTCAGTTAGAAGTCCCTGAGACTATTGAAATCCCTGTAGTTCCTGAAGCCGAATCTTATGTCTACAGCTCTATGCCTTCACTGGAAGGATCATATTCCGAAGAGATGTCTGCTCCAGTGGTAGAAAGAAGAACTGAGCCCGCGCCTATAGTACTTCCACCCGAAGAGGAACTGATTGAGCCAGAACCAAAATGCTCTGTTCGACTGCCCCAGCGACTCACCTACGACTCACCAGGACATAGCACTGAAGAGGCCGTCACCATAGTGCGAAGGTTGCCTGAAGTGTCTGCTATGTTAGCTGAGGTAGTCCAAAGCATGAGTCAACTTGAGGAAGTGTATCTAACCCATTGTATGCTTGCTGCTGAGCCTGTATATGTTGCCTAATATATGTGAAAAATGTAATGTAACTGTTGTACCTCCTTGGAGAGACCCAAGAGTTCTAGGAGGGGGAGAGTGTAGTGCTGGTTTTAAATTCCCTGTCGTTGTAGTACTTGTTTTTGGCCACCGGAGGGAGACAAGCGCGATGTAAGACACTGAACATTGGGACTACATTTTCCAGCATGCTTTGTGGGCGGGATCAGGAAGTGGGTGGGAGAGAGACACGGATATCCGCAGCCTCGTGGAAAGAGCTGGCAGAGCGCGCAGAGGAGTGAGAGGAGCAAGACGCAGTGTAGCAGAAAGTGATCTCGACCAGGCCAGAATGCAGGTGCGGCCTAGCGGAGCTAGAGATCGGGTTTTTCCTTTCTATTTAACGAAGACACAGTAACCCACGCTGAGACAGAGTAAGCTGAAGGACTCCGAGTGAGGAGAACCGCAGACCATTTAACAGGGAGTGCAGGCGGTGAGCTGGACATCTTGTGGCCGATACAGAGGAGCAAGACAGCGGATCTGGTGACACAGAGAACCCCAGTCAAAATCGAGCGGAGAGACGTCCTGGGTCGAGCGGTGCACCGAGTATCTGGCGGATGGGTGAGAGGCCTTCCAGGCCACGGTGAAATACTAAAGCACACTACAGTTTGTTCCAAAACCTACAGGGCCCCAACGTAACTAGTCGAAGATACCTCCTAAATAATTCACTGGCCAGTTGAATATTGTACCCGGGTACCAATACACGCATACACATACATTCCTGGGGACATAACCTGTACGAGACTCCCACTCCAACCACTAAGGGGTTAAAAATACTTTTTTTCCTTTTTCCGCTGCGCGTTTCTCGCATTACGAAGTGCTGTATTTTTCCTTTTCCGCTGCGTGTTTCTCGTATTACGAAGTACTGTAAAAATATATACATATACCGTGTTACTCATTATATGCCCGTTTATTCAGTAAACTATATAATTTATAAAATCCACGACGGTGCTGGAGTATATTTATTCCCTAGTGCGGGGAGACTGACCCGAGGTTCAAATTCAGCGGCTCCTCTGGGAGTGAGCGCTACACACATATCAGCAAATGAGCTGCTTTTTGTCCCACACATATCGGGAAATGAGCTGCTTTTTGTTGATCAGTCCATTTGTCTGTATCTAGGCCTGTAAACACAAGTTCTATCAGCTCCCTTTATTTTGATTAATTTTCTGATATGTTCCCTGATTCTAAATCCAGGGAAGGAATGCTCTTTGTGTTGCTGTTTGCTGCCATGTCTCTCTGACCCACTCCTGGTACCATGTGATGAATCCTAAGTATTGGCAGACAACAAGGAGCTTGATAAGAAAAGATTTTACTCAGCAGCATCATCTTACAATGGCTGCCACTCCCCGCCCCCGGATCACATGACTGTTAACTGTTTGCTAACATGCTGAATGAACTAGGCATAATTATGATATATTTAATATATAATATGAAGCATACACATCCTTACAGGGAGCATTCTGCTGCTCGAGGTTTCATTTTGCAGGACCTGCTGTACAAGACTTTGGTGCCGGCCCATGAACAGTCTCCTGAGGATGCTGAGGAGCCCCACCAGTGGCAGAGGGAACTGCACTCTAAGCCCCCCAGTTCGGTTAAGCCCGAGGCCTCGGAGTTTAGAGGCGTGATGGTGGAGCTGAGGTGCAGGACGCCGTTTCCCTGGTCATCTGAGGGGTTTATCATCTTGGATACGCCACCTCGTGAGCTGCGTTCTGGATTGTGGCGGAGGGTGAGCATGGTGTGTGCTGCTGCAGGCTTTTTCCCCTCTGGTTTTAGGTGCAGTGGTTGGTGAGGTGCAACAAGCTGATGGTGCTGGCCAGGCTGGTGAGGACCGGTGTCATACCGGTGGCTGTGGACAGATCGGTGCCCTTACCTAGCACTTCGGTTGGTGGCTTTATGGGTCGGAATGGTCGTTTACAGCGCTCTCTTCCAAGGGGTGGCTTGGATTCTGGATCTGGAGGTTTGCGGTGGATGCCTAATATCAGTGGAGGTGCTGTTTCTGGGCGACCATCACTGGATCCACCTTTGACTGCTGTCCCAAGGGCTGCTGGAGGATCATCCATGCTGGCGGCTGGTGAGTCGGGTTTTGAGGGTGCGGTGATTGGATCGCTGGGCCTTTCGGGCACTGATGCGTCTGGCAGGGCTAGTGGGGTGACGACGGGGTTAATAGAGACCCTGGTTGCGGCTATTAGGCACTGGCAGGATGGGTCGGTTGCTGCGTCACGTGCGCAAGCGTCGCTGGGTTCAGCTGGGCATGCTGTTGCTGGGGGCGCGGCGTCTGTGTCAATTTTGCACCTGGTTCCACTGTGAGTCCGGAGTCTGCTCTTTCAGAAGGTTTGGGGCCTACTTCTGCTCCTGTGCAGGTTCCTGCTGTGCTTGGTGGAGCGGCGCTTGCAGCTGGGGCTTCCCCGTTGGACGTGGTGGTTGGACCTTCGGTACCTGCTGCGGTAAATGTTCCTGCGCCACTCGCTAGTGGTATTCCTGTGCCTGGTGCAGTTGGTCCTCTTATGGGGCTTGTGGTTTATGTCCATTGGGCCTACAGGTCTTTAATGACATTAAGGAGAAAATTTGGAAAGGTGAATATGTTGATGTTATGACTTTGGTTTTCTTCGGATAGGGAGACAATTGATCGTGTGAAACGTGTTGATTCCTTGCCTGGGGGCAAGGATAAGGACCAAGCGAAGACTTTGCCACAGCTGGATTCAAGGTTTTTTCTATCTTACAGCGCATTTTGTGCAAGAGTTTCCCCGACCACAGAGTGTCTTTGTTTGCGCGTTTAGACTTAATATGGGGGGGGCTTGCAAATTTACAGGAGTCTATTTGGTTTTGTTACGACCAACAGTTTTGGCAGAAGATGGTGGTGCGTCCTGGGCTCCACTTTGATTTGCAGGACGCCAATCTGTGGCTCTTATTCATGATGCCAAACTGCCCAGTGGTGTCACCCTTTCCTGCATCCGCGGTGCCCGGAGCCTCTGGAGTGCCCGCGGGTGCAGAGAGGGGGTGATGCTGGCTCTTTAATGAGTCCCATTGCCGTTGGTCCTCTTATTGCAGGTTCAAGCCTGAATGTTCTTCCTGTGGGGGATCCCAACCGGCATTTCGGTGTTTCAGAAAGGGCCATGGCTCGGCCTTTAGGGCTTAAGGTTGGACAGCCTGATCGAAAGGGATCACCCCGGTGATCGTGCGGGCCATGGCTCCTTGGCTAGACAGGTACCCCAATAGGCGATGCGCTGTGTTGTTATTGTTGGTTTTCGTGAGGGTTTTGTTATTCCACATGTGCCTTCTGACTTTCCTCGATTTGGTGGCTGGACCTGGTTGTTTATTGGCAAAAGCAGACATCAAGTCTGCGTTTCGGTTGTTACCGATTCGACCGGACTGCTATCACTTGCTGGGGTGTTCCTTTCGTGGAGGTTTTTATTACGACCGTTGTCTTCCGATGGGCTGCTTGATCTTTTGCTACTATTTTGAGTTGTTCTCTTCCTGTTTGCACTGGGTGGTGTGTCGGCGCGCTGGACGGTATTCGGTGGTCCATTATTTGGATGATTTCCTATTTGTGGGACCGGCGGATTCCGGCGATTGCGCCGCGCTGCTGCAGATTTTTCGGGAGGTTGCCGGGGAATTCGGTGTGTCTTTGGCCGATGATACGACGGGGGGCCCAGTTTAATCGCTTGCCTTTTTTGGGCATTGAGATCTATACCGTCCGTGTTTCCGTTTGTCTGTAGAGAAATTCAGACCTTGTGCGTTTGGTGGGGAGGGCGCGGGGAGTTGCGAAGTTGCGGCTTTCTGATATTCAATCTTTACCGCCGGGGTACGCGCACCTCGCCACTTTGTTCGCATCACCAGTTCCTTGAAGGCGGACCTTGTGCTGTCAATCCTTCTTGCTGCATTAGGATGGGCTGACGTATTAGCAAGAGGCGGACGTGGACAATCAGTCCCTCGAGCTATTTGCCGATGCGTCTGGGGCTCCTGGCTTTGGTGTGTACATTCAGGGTGCTTGGTGTGCCGAAGCGTGGCACCCGCGCTGGGCGGCGTCTGAGTTGGTGAGGAATCTCACAAGTCGGGAATTTTTTCCTTTGATTGTGGCCCTGGAGCTGTGGGGGGAGCGTCTGGCTAATAGGCGAGTGGTGTTCTGGATGGACAACCTGGGGTGGTGCAAGTGGTGAATCGTTTGTCGGCCGGTTCCCCTCCTGTCTTGGGTCTTTTGTGTCACCTGGTGCTGCGCGGTCTCGAGCGGAATGTGTGGTTGCGGGCCTGGCACATGCCGGGTGTGCGGAACGTGATTGCTGACGCTCCCTCCCGGTTCCAGTGGCTCCGGGAGCAGCAAGAAATACGACACCCTTTCCGCTGTGGCTCTGGACCCTCGCTTCGCTGGGCTGAGGATTTTGTTGGGGGGCTCTTTGTCGGGAGCGACGTGGACGGCATATTCTCAGGTCTGGCGGAGGTGGGGGTCACGGGGGGAACGGGGTTGGCATTCTGCGGAGGATCGTAGGGGCAACCTTGATTTATTTCAATTCCCTCCGGGAGTAAAGGGGCTCCGGTTTGGGAGCGGCCAGAGTACTGACTGCCCTTTCTTTTGTGCGAGGCGGTTGGTTGGGAGGATGTTGGTAAGGATTTCCTGCTTTGAAGGATTGTTTCGGGTTGGTGGCGGACTGCGGTGCCTGAGGTTCGGCGCCCAGCTTCTGGCCTCATGTTTTTGGAACTGTTGGATGTTTTACTCGGCGTTTGTCGTGATCTTTTGAGGTCGCGATTGTTTAGAGTGGCGTTTGCCTTTGATGGTGCCCTGAGGGTGGGTGAGCTGGTTGCTCCTAACTCTCAGATGCGTTCTACCTTGCGCCTTGCGCATGTTTCTCTGTCAGCCGATGAGGTGAGGTTTTTGATTGTCAGGTACAAGACGGACCGCTTGGGTAGGGGCATTCTGATTACTTAAATGCGATTGGGGTGATCGGGTGTCCTTTGGGCCTCGCACAGGAGTATTTGGCTATTCGGCCGGATTTCACTGACTCTTTTTTATTTATATTGATGGGGTTCCTTTGACTTGATACTGATTTCCGACAGTTTTTAAGCGATGCGTTCAGGTTTTGGGTTATGAACCGGGGTTGTTTGCCTCCCATTCTTTTCGTATAGGCGCGGCGACTGTGGCTGCGGGTGCTGGCGCGTCGGACAGCATGATTCAGCATCTGGGTAGGTGGGATCAGATCGCTTTCGCTCTTGGGTTCGTCCTAACCTTTTATAATTTCAGGTGCTTCCCCAAGGATGGTCTGGATATTGGGTCATTCCTTCGTGCATTGGGCGGCCATGCGGGCTGAGCATCGGCCGCATGGCAAAAATCTTGTTTTCCCGGCGGTGGTAGCGGAGATTCGCTGGTTGGAAATCCGGGGTTTGCGTTGGGCTCGGGTGTCGAAGGAATGCAATGTTTTGGCTGGGAGGGTTCCCAGGGAGGTTATTTTGGTTGTTCACGCTGGGGGAAATGACTTGGGGACGGTGCGTTCGGTGGTTCTGATTCGGGCTATGAAGCTGGATCTGGCCCACTGTTTTGCTAAATTTGGGGGATTGTCGCTGGTGTGGTCTGACATTATTTCTTGACCTCGTTGGGAGGAGATGGCGGCGCCACGGGCCATTGACAGGGCTAGGAAGAGGGTTAACAGGGAGGTTTCTAAATTTGTTTGGCAGTTACGGGGGGTTTCAATCCGTCGCACGGAGTTGGAAGGCGACAATCGGAATGTGATTCGCGGTGATGGAGTCCATTTGACGGACATTGGTTTGGATATATTTTTAACTGGTTTGATGTCGGGGATTGAGGAGGCGCTGTCTGCGGTGGGGCGCAGGGGCAGCCAGTAGGAGGCCATGGTGCCCCTGGCGTTGGCGTGGTTCCTGGACAGCGGTGCTTTAAAATGGTTAAGCCGCCTTCGGGTGAGGCATTTAACGAGACGAGCCCCGCTTGATCTCGGTCAGGCGGGGTGACGAGCTCCTGGTTTTGGATCGGTTACTGCCTATTACATGGGTAATAGGGCAGATTACGGAGGAAAAGCACTGCTGGATTACATGGTGTAAATATTTAATAAAGCTGTGGCCCTTTCCAGTTAAGGGGTATGGGTCAAGGAGGTCCCAGGTTTAAGCAATCATGTGAGTTCCTACGGGAATAGGGCCCTCATCTCCTCCTGTACTGTTTGTCAAATGTTGTTCATTGTATTGTATTGTAACCCTGTCTATACTGTGCCTATTGTACAGCGCTGCGGAATATGCTGGCGCTTTATAAATAAAGAAATAATAATAAATAAGCATCCACTAAATAAATATGAATATATGTATCTGGCGGCGCGATTGCGGTCGCTTATTGGCATTCAGGTGGTAAATGTCCAATATGGATTATATAGGAGAAAACACAAATTGCAAATAATAGATGACAATAAACTGTTCCACTCACAAGCAAAGAGCCCCGTCACTGGCTCTGAGTGGTTGCAAGCATCTGGGTCCTTTGTCTTCTTTATGATTTTAAAGGAGACCCACTACCTTTTAAAATCAGTATTTTCTTTCATCGGATATGTAAGAAAACCGAAACCTTCTGGTACAGGTCTGCCAATATGTATATAATTAATATGGTTATAATATCAACTCACATTGGGTGGAGCTTATATCCAAGCTCTGGGTAGGAATGCCAGTGGATTTATTGAGTAGGTTAAATCCACGAATACCTCAAATGAATTCCAAAACAGTAGGGACCAAATTCTTCTTTATTTTAAATTAAAGATTTTTCTTTTATAAAGCATAATAAAAATTATATACTAAATTAATATAAAAATGCTCTGTAGATCGCCAGAACACATTTTGCCATGAAATTAGGCTTCTTCAGCTGGTTTCTGAAGAAGCCTAATTTCATGGCGAAACGCGTTCTGGCGATCTACAGAGCATTTTTATATTAATTTAGTATATAATTTTTATTATGCTTTATTTTAAATTAAAGATTTTTCTTTTATAAAGAAGAATTTGGTCCCTACTGTTTTGGAATTCATTTGAGGTATTCGTGGATTTAACCTACTCAATAAATCCACTGGCATTCCTACCCAGAGCTTGGATGTAAGCTCCACCCAATGTGAGTTGATATTATAACCATATTAATTATATACATATTGGCGGACCTGTACCAGAAGGTTTCGGTTTTCTTACATATCCGATGAAAGAAAATACTGATTTTAAAAGGTAGTGGGTCTCCTTTAAAATCATAAAGAAGACAAAGGACCCAGATGCTTGCAACCACTCAGAGCCAGTGACGGGGCTCTTTGCTTGTGAGTGGAACAGTTTATTGTCATCTATTCCACTATTGCTTAAACACCCTGCACTATTATTTGCAATTTGTGTTTTCTCCTATATAATCCATATTGGACATTTACGCTACACACCGTGAGGACCACCTGAATGCCAATAAGTGACCGGAATCGCGCCGCCAGATACGTATATTCATAACTGTTGTCACATTGGTTTGGGGGAAACCTCTAAAGATCTGGTTTGGCATTGGTATACTGGTGGTGGTACATATTTGGGCGCTGACTATTTTTTCTTTTATCCACTAAATAAAACCTACAAATCCATACAAGGGGAAACCCACACCTATCCTTCCAATAAATAATGGAACTAGGAATATATAGGTAGCAGACTTATGATAATAGAGTATGCATAACAGATTGATACAGCAAGTAATACTCAGTCATTTGTTTTCATACGATGATGGGGATGGCAAAATGGAGCTAGCCGCCGCTCTGTCGCTCCTCTTTCAAAAGAAAATTAGCGGCAATACACAAAAATGCCCCACGCACTCTCTTTTCTACCCCCTCTTCCCCTCCCTCTCACTGCTTATCTCCCTATTGTATCCAATCACAAAAAGCCATGCTTAAACTCATAGAACAAAGGCACCCATGCTTGATCCCATAGAACAAAGGGAACTCACTCCCTTTTACCTCTTGTGTAATTCAGAGATAATCCTTTAAACCTCCCGCTCTCCTATAGTCCTTCTCTCGAACAACAGGGTGGGAAAAGAAAAAAGGTTAGAACTGATCTTCAGCCTCGTGCATTCTCTTTTTACTACCCCCTTTCTGTTATCTGAGTCCAATCCCAGGAACAAAGGGAAACACCTCCCAATTTTCTGCTTCTTGCTCAAAACATATCTGCCCTGAGATCCAATCCCAGCAACATCCTGGGAACAAAGGGAACTCCTCCCAACTTTCTACTCTAGGCTAAAAATCACACACACACACACACACACACACACACACACACACACACACACACACACACACACACACACACACACACACTTTTTACATTATATTATACCTATTGCCCTACTTAGTTATTCAGTATTTTTTTTTAAAATGTAATACTTACCCTAAAAACCACTTGTTACCTCGCTGCAGAGGGATTTAGATAGATGAGATTTAATCTAGATAAGTGCAAAATTATGCACTTTGGAGTGAAGAACACACAAGTAATTTATACCCTAAATGGTACGGAGTTAGGGAAATCCAAGCAGGAGAAGGATTTGGGAATAATCATAGTTTGAAGTCTAAGTAACAATGTGCAATGTCAAACAGCAGCCGCCAAGGTCAGCAAGGTATTGGCATTAAAAGGGGAGTTCACTCACGGGATGAAAACATAATTTTGCCTCTGTATAAAGCAATGGTCAGGCCGCACCTTGAATATGCCGTGCAATTTTGGGCACCTGTCTTAAAAAAAGATATTATAGCGCTAGAAAAAGTGCAGAGACGGGCAACTAAATTAATAAGGGGAATGGAAGGGTTAAGTTATGAGGAAAGACTAACAAGCTTAAACCTGTTTAGTTTAAAGAAACGGCACCTTAGAGGGGATCTGATAGACAGTGGCTCGATCCTCATTTTCCTACAGAGCACCGCAATTATGGAATAACCTCCCAGACACCATCAAATCTTCCCCCAGTCTAAAGTTACTCAAGAGCTCCTTACTAACATACCTCAATACAGAATGCACCTGTAAACATGTAACATAATGACTATCCTCCTACATATTTATTTTCTGTTAATCTGTATATTCGTGTTGTTAATATCTTACATTGTATTACTTTGTATTTCTGTAACTGTAACATTTCAATGTTCTTGAACCCAGGACATACTTGAAAACGAGAGAAATCTCAATGTATCCTTCCTGGTAAAATCCTTTATAAATAAATAAAATAAATATGGGGCCATTATCAACCATTGTCTGATAACCTATTCATTAACAGGACTATACATAGGACAAGGGGTCATCCATTTAGACTGGAAGAAAGAAAAATTTAGCTTAAAGCATAGGAAGGGTTATTTTACGGTGAGAACAATAAAGCTGTGGAATTCTCTGCCTGTTGAGGTGGTTGGGTCAGAGTCTGTACAGACTTTTAAAAAACGACTGGATGACTTCCTGTAGACACAGAATATTAAGGGTTATAATATTTAATATGTGGGTAAAAGCTTCTTGATCCAAGGAGAAATCTGACGCCATTCTGGGGTCAAGAAGGAATTTTTTCACAGTATGTTGCATATTGGCGAGCATTTCAGACTGGGTTTTTTGCCTTCTTTTGGATCAACAGCAGTAGGTTATGTGGGAGAGGCTGAACCCGATGGACGCATGTCTTTTTTCAGCCTATGTAACCAACGTTTTTTTTTTTCTATACACTCACCTCCCTCCTCTTCCGCTCCCGTCGTGGTAACTCAACTTGGCTAATGGTTTACGTGAGAAGCGCGCCTCTCACGTAAACCAGCCAATCAGCAGGCTTCCTCCCGGCTCCACCTTCTTTGATTAGTGTTACGTGCAAGAGGATGCGCACAACACTAATCACAGCCGCCAGCTACTGCGGTGAGTTGGAGGAGACGTCATTGAACTTTCAGCGCGATGACGTTTCCTACTCTGCAATAGTCAGAAGCGGGAAATATGAATCCCGCTCTGCTGACTGACAGCTGGGAGGGTGGAGTAAAGTCCTCAGTATCGCTCAGTGGATCGGTTGGAGCGGAGGGGGGGGGAAGCAAAGAAGAGGACATACTTAGGTGGTCATGTTGCCTAGAGTATCCCTTTAAGCTTCGTCGCTCAGTACTAAAAGATCCTGACAACAGTGGTGAACCCCGTATGTTACGGCTTGTGAAACTTACATTTAACCATTTTTACACTTGGTAACATTTTATAGTTCACTTTACTGGCAGTTACTGTGATTAAAAGGCAATAGCAGCTTTATAGATTACAGCTGTTTTAATATTTGGCTCTAGCCTCATTCTCCTACAAAGAATGAACTAAACTGGCCGTCGCTGGAATCTAGACGCCCCCTTCACCTTTCCAACTTTGTGTTTAAGAGCTTTTCTGGGAAGCTGCTTCCCCTCAGATCCAGGACTGGCACCTTACATGCAATAAGAAAGTGGCTCCATCATTTTCCTACAGAGCACCGCAATTATGGAATAACCTCCCAGACGCCATCAAATCTTCCCCCAGTCTAAAGTCCCTTAAGAGATCCCTATTAACATACCTCCATACGAAATGCACCTGTAAACATGTAACATAGTGACTATATACAGAATGCACCTGTAAACATGTAACAGTGACTATATACAGAATGCGCCTGTAAACATGTAACACAGTGACTATATACAGAATGCACCTGTAAACATGTATCACAGTGACTATATACAGAAGTCACTGTGTTACATGTTTACAGGTGCATTCTGTATATAGTCACTGTGTTACATGTTTACATGTGCATTCTGTATATAGTCACTATGTTACATGTTTACAGGTGCATTCTGTATATAGTCACTGTGTTACATGTTTACAGGCGCATTCTGTATATAGTCACTATGTTACATGTTTACAGGTGCATTCTGTATATAGTCACTGTGTTACATGTTTACAGGTGCATTCTGTATATAGTCACTGTGTTACATGTTTACAGGTGCATATATACAGAATGCACCTGTAAACATGTAACACAGTGACTATATACAGAATGCACCTGTAAACATGTAACATAGTGACTATATACAGAATGCGCCTGTAAACATGTAACACAGTGACTATATACAGAATGCACCTGTAAACATGTAACATAGTGACTATATACAGAATGCACCTGTAAACATGTAACAGTGACTATATACAGAATGCGCCTGTAAACATGTAACACAGTGACTATATACAGAATGCACCTGTAAACATGTATCACAGTGACTATATACAGAAGTCACTGTGTTACATGTTTACAGGTGCATTCTGTATATAGTCACTGTGTTACATGTTTACAGGCGCATTCTGTATATAGTCACTATGTTACATGTTTACAGGTGCATTCTGTATATAGTCACTGTGTTACATGTTTACAGGCGCATTCTGTATATAGTCACTATGTTACATGTTTACAGGCATTCTGTATATAGTCACTGTGTTACATGTTTACAGGTGCATATATACAGAATGCACCTGTAAACATGTAACAGTGACTATATATACAAGTGCACCTGTAAACATGTAACATAGTGACTATATACAGAATGCGCCTGTAAACATGTAACACAGTGACTATATACAGAATGCACCTGTAAACATGTAACATAGTGACTATATACAGAATGCACCTGTAAACATGTAACAGTGACTATATACAGAATGCGCCTGTAAACATGTAACACAGTGACTATATACAATGCACCTGTAAACATGTATCACAGTGACTATATACAGAAGTCACTGTGTTACATGTTTACAGGTGCATTCTGTATATAGTCACTGTGTTACATGTTTACAGGCGCATTCTGTATATAGTCACTATGTTACATGTTTACAGGTGCATTCTGTATATAGTCACTGTGTTACATGTTTACAGGTGCATTCTGTATATAGTCACTGTGATACATGTTTACAGGTGCATTCTGTATATAGTCACTGTGTTACATGTTTACATGTGCATTCTGTATATAGTCACTATGTTACATGTTTACAGGTGCATTCTGTATATAGTCACTGTGTTACATGTTTACAGGCGCATTCTGTATATAGTCACTATGTTACATGTTTACAGGTGCATTCTGTATATAGTCACTGTGTTACATGTTTACAGGTGCATTCTGTATATAGTCACTGTGTTACATGTTTACAGGTGCATATATACAGAATGCACCTGTAAACATGTAACACAGTGACTATATACAGAATGCACCTGTAAACATGTAACATAGTGACTATATACAGAATGCGCCTGTAAACATGTAACAGTGACTATATACAGAATGCACCTGTAAACATGTAACATAGTGACTATATACAGAATGCGCCTGTAAACATGTAACACAGTGACTATATACAGAATGCACATGTAAACATGTAACACAGTGACTATATACAGAATGCACCTGTAAACATGTAACACAGTGACTATATACAGAATGCACCTGTAAACATGTAACACAGTGACTATTTTGCTACATATTTATTTTCTGGGTTAATCTGTATATTTGTGTTTTTAATATATTGCATTTTATTACTTTGTGTTTCTGTAACAATTCAATGTTCTTGAATCCAGGACAAACTGAAACGTGAGAATCTCAATGTGTCCGTCCTGGGAAAATACTTTATGTCAACATATGTAACACAGTATTTGGTTGTAGAGAAACATTGCCGCCAAATTGTCTACACATTCTTTTTAATGGGCCTGGTTTTATAGTGGTGACACGTGCACGTTAGAGCTGCACAAGTCGGGTAGAAATGCTTCATGAGGTCCAGGAGTCTGAGCTGAAGGAGGAGCAGCGCCAGGGACAATAGTGCAATAAAAATAAAGATGCTCTTATGTAGAGACACAACAGGACCGAGCCAATTATTTTATGAAGTTCGGTCTCACTTAAACGAGAAACGAGCGACATTATAGATCTAGAGAAAAAAACAACAAATTGACCATTTTATAAAAAAAGTTTTATTTCATTGTAAGAAACTGGTGCACAGTCTGTTGTGTCCCTCAGCCTGGAAGGGGTTAATTATGCCTGCGGTTGGTGCGGTGGTTTGGAATTTCCACCACCCCGAATTCCTCGCGAGGATACAGTGTACGCAGGGCCATACATACAGTGCTCCTGCCCAGGTCAGCTCCTCTCAGCAGCAACACCATCGTTTTGTCAAGACTGGGGTAAACGGCCGAGAGGGGGTTCAAGAGTCCATGAAGTCCCCCGAAGAACATGCTGAGGGGCCACGTCATTAAGACCAGGATACTGAGCCAGCTGAAGATCCACAGCAAGTGAATGCTAAGAGTAATCACCTGGAGACAGAGAGGAAGGAGTTAATGAAGCAGGAAGACAAGAACCATTGCTACAACATCATGGGCTCCGCGCCCGCCTGCGCCATCAGATTCTGCTGCCGAATTTGGGTCAATCTGCTGCACTTTGACGTTTTAGTCAAAAGAGCAAAAATAGACAGGACCCGAGAGGGGAACAGATTCACTACCCCCCATGACCAGGCATCATGGGACATGTAGTTCCAGAGCACGCCGGGTCACCAAGGTTCAGTCACTTGATCCTCTGATGTCATTTAAAGGGGCCAGTGATTACAGGCAATTAATCAGGGGATTTAAAACACAGGGTAAAGTCGCCAGAATGGGCCAGTGTCCTGAAAGCTCTTCCCTGCAGTATGGAGAATTCAGATGCTGCAGGAAGGAAAGACTTTCCAATGACAGCAATAGGGTTTCATTCTAGTAGTGAAAGTGCAGGTTCACACGCGGTTACTTCCTGCAGCATCGGAATGCTGTGTACTGCAAAAACCTGTACATCCTACATCAGCATGACAGCCAGGGTTCAGCGACCTTTGACCTCTGGAGCCTTGTTACCCATAATGCCCAGATGGGCCGAGCCTCATGGGAAATGGGATTCAAAATAGCCAAGAGCCAAGGCCGCTGATCCAGAGAACGTGACACCTGTTCAGGGAGTAACACCTACAAATATGGGGGGGGGTCTGTACCAAGAAGCAGATTTTAAAGCGGCTGGAACTGGGGCAACTCGCACGAGACATTATGGTCTGCATGGTCTCGGGTTGCCAGGTTGGCCAGGTTTATCCTGGACCCATAATCACCATTTCATACAGAGGGGAGCACAGGGAAAAGTGCTGCCCTGCACCATGTTTAAATCACACTGCAGGATCGAAATCAAGGCAGGCCACCTGCAGTTTGAGTTATACATACTTCAGGGTTGCATTGCCCGTCAGCATGAATTCTACACATCCAGGGGAAAAAAAAATAAAAAATGGCAAATCTGTTAAGCCCAGCCCAAACCTACCCAGATCATAACTAGGGATGAGCTGATTGTTCAATGCGAACAATGAACAGATCCGAACCAATCAGCCGTTTGACAGTTTGCGAACTTCAAACCTTTTGGGGCGTTCGCCAAAAGTTCGAACAAAATATTTTTGAAAAAGGTATATAAAAAATGCTTAAAAAAAACACCACTAAAAAAAATCTAGAAAGACTCTTTACTGCAGAATATTGTAAGCAACGGTTAGTTAGATATTGAATTAAAAAAAAAAAAAAAACAGGAATATTTTTAACATTGAAGCCTATGGGATAAAACATTCTTCTTGTTACTAAAACAATCAGGCAGACACGGCCCTCTAATCAGGCACTGTAGAGGGCAGCCTGCTGGGGCCTCCCAAGGATCCCCCCTTGAGGAGTATGCGGCTGCCGGATGACAGAGCTGCCACTGTGTGGGCTAGCCGCCCAGGTGCATGTGGCAGAGACAGGCAGCGCAGGGAGGGAGCCACAGCAGACCCCCCCCCCAGCCCCCACAACCAGGAAGCCCCCACTGACCACCAGGCTAAGGAGAGAATATTTATATATATATATATATATATAACAAACCAAGAAGAGAGCACTCCAAACAACATGCACAAACAGTACAGAAGAAACCACAACAGCAGCTAAATTCATTTAAAAACAGGAGATTTAACCAGGTTTAACCCTTTAAATGCCTACAAACAATACTTATTCCCTTCAAATGCACTATAGATCTTAACCCTTGAATGTTGAGCTGTGTTGAAAATGGTGGAAGTTTAGTTTGCAATGGATGGCCATGGATTGCGTAAGCCTGCCAACAGCGACAATGTATTCCACCCTTGTCGCTGTTGGCAGGCTTACGCAATCCATGGCCATCCATTGCAAACTAAACTTCCACCATTTTCAACACAGCTCAACATTCAAGGGTTAAGATCTATAGTGCATTTGAAGGGAATAAGTATTGTTTGTAGGCATTTAAAGGGTTAAACCTGGTTAAATCTCCTGTTTTTAAATGAATTTAGCTGCTGTTGTGGTTTCTTCTGTACTGTTTGTGCATGTTGTTTGGAGTGCTCTCTTCTTGGTTTGTTGTATTATACTGTCTTGAGATGCACCCGCACTGAAAGCGTAGTTTAGGTTGAGTGCTGCCCTTCTTGTGTAATATATATATATATATATATATTATATATATATATATATATATAACAAACCAAGAAGAGAGCACTCCAAACAACATGCACAAACAGTACAGAAGAAACCACAACAGCAGCTAAATTCATTTAAAAACAGGAGATTTAACCAGGTTTAACCCTTTAAATGCCTACAAACAATACTTATTCCCTTCAAATGCACTATAGATCTTAACCCTTGAATGTTGAGCTGTGTTGAAAATGGTGGAAGTTTAGTTTGCAATGGATGGCCATGGATTGCGTAAGCCTGCCAACAGCGACAATGTATTCCACCCTTGTCGCTGTTGGCAGGCTTACGCAATCCATGGCCATCCATTGCAAACTAAACTTCCACCATTTTCAACACAGCTCAACATTCAAGGGTTAAGATCTATAGTGCATTTGAAGGAATAAGTATTGTTTGTAGGCATTTAAAGGGTTAAACCTGGTTAAATCTCCTGTTTTTAAATGAATTTAGCTGCTGTTGTGGTTTCTTCTGTACTGTTTGTGCATGTTGTTTGGAGTGCTCTCTTCTTGGTTGTTGTATTATACTGTCTTGAGATGCACCCGCACTGAAAGCGTAGTTTAGGTTGAGTGCTGCCCTTCTTGTGTAATATATATATATATATATATATATATATATATATATATATTCTGCGTGTTGATATATACGTATATATAGGTCTGTGTGTTGATATACATGTATATGTTTGTGTGGTATCAATGCATCCCTACAATAGATCAGGGTTTTTGTTTTTTTTAGATTTTCATACTATTCCTATTAAATTAACAGTAATTTTTGATGTATTTTATTCAGTAGAAACTTTATTTTGCCTATATAAAGTGTGCTTTGTGAAAATAAAACGGTTTTGTGTGTACATTTTAATTTAGTTAGTGGATTCCTGTCCAGTGCGGTGAGAAGCAAACGTGTAGACACGCTGCGAGGCGGAGTGGAGTGAAGTCAAGCCTGCAAAATGTTTGCTTCACTTCGCTACACGCTCAGTGTGTCTCAGCCTTTATTCCCGCATTGCTAGCTTACCGAGTCAGTTTGTATAGGTGTTACTGACCCGGCTTGTTCTGGAGGACCCGATCGGTTGCTGACTTTTGCCTGCCATTTGACTAATCTGTATTCCCTGCCTGCTCTGTTTGCTTCCTGTTGCTACTGGTGTGCACACCGATTCTCACCATATACAGTAGTGAAGTACAAGTGCCTAAACATTGCTGACCTGGTTTTGTTATAGCTGCTGATGTAACTGAATAGATTGGGGATCTCTTCTGCATTAACAACCTCCACCACTGCACTCTTCCACAGTACCAGAGGAGTTACGATGTGAAGGCACAATATTTGGGTGCACTGACGCCTATACCAGATTCATATAATTTTAATATTGGACCGCAGGGTCCAACCCTGCACTCTCCCACAATACCACAGACGGGTTACTTACGGTGTGACGGCACTGTTGTCGACACTAAAGGCCCAATTTTAAAGCACCTATTGTTACTTTCAGCCAAAGCCTGCACAAGTTTCACCAGAATTTAGCCAAAAAAAATCATCACTAAACTTGTTCTGCGTGTCCTAAAACGTCTCTTTTCATACAGGCTGCCGCCCCAAGAAGTGGTTTATGAATAGGATTAAAAAGGAAAACCATTTACCATCATTTGAAACGTAATTTTCTTCTTTTTAAATGTTTCTATACATCCTAGAAATCCGCCACTTCACGGGCAGGTTATGGGGACCTCCTAGGCACGATATTTGAAGGAATTTCTCATTTTTATTCTTAACCCTTATTTCATGGAAAACTTTTTTTTTTTTTTTCCTTTTTGTCCTTGTTTCCTGTCCCCCAGGGCACTACCCGGACCCCCATACACCTTTTATGGCAAATATGCCCTCTTGCAGGGCACTCTAAAAACCGAATTTTTGACTCCCATTGACTTGTATGGAGTTCGGTGCGAGCTTTTGAAATTGTTCAACTTTGAACCAGGGGTGTTCGGCTCATCACTAATCATAACCAGCGTCAGTGACCCGGTTATACCAGGCGGGAATCTCTGCTCTGAACACAAAGGGAATTGTAGTTATAGGTTATACATGTGCCCCAGCATAGCACCCCCCGGGTCAGTGCACGGCTCACGTGGCCTTGGTATTTTTTGGAGATGGAGCCAAGGAGAATTACCCTCATGGAGATCTTGGAAGTCACAGAATGTGCAGGATCAGCAGATCTGGGGAGAAAAATGATTGTTATAGGTTACAGTTACTCAAAGTGCCCCCCCCCCCCCCGGTACTGCAGCACCAAGGAACACTTTGTCATTGAGAAGCGCCGGTGTCCCCCCCCCCAGTATTCCCATATATTAATGCCCCCATAAGAAAGCAGGGGGTCCCGGAAGACTCACACCATCAGAGCCACGTTCAATACCTCAGCAGCTGCTGAATTGCTGCAGCGCAGCAATGTCGTTGAACGCTTTGGATGCGAATTTTGAATCCAAAATGGCTGACTATTTTTTAATGAAAGATGCAGATGGTTTTTCGTATCACTCGGACAAAATATGATAAAGAGAAGCAGTCGGCACAATGCGTTTTGTACGCACACAGCACAAATGATAGTTTATTGAATAAATGTTTACTTCTGAAACAAAATCTAAATTGAGCTGTAATATATGTCTGTGTGCCGGGGGAAATAAATATTTTGTGCTTTGGTGAACAAAAACCTCAAAATTAACATTGCTGTACGGAATGGTTACTTGCTTCGTGGTGGCGGCGGCCATCTTGCTGTACGGAATTGTTGCTTCATGGCGGCGGCCATCTTTAATACGTCACACTCAGCTACTCGCAGCATCTCCTCGGGTCGCTGCAAGTGCTAAGTTAGCAGTGCTAAGCGCTGAGCGGCAGAACGGCGTTCAATGGCAATTTGCTAACTTGGCTGAGGTATTGAACGCGCCTCAAGTTACATTAAGCCGCTGAGCAAAGCTCAGCCTTCCCAAAAATGGAAGATGATCACCTGCTTGCATGACATGGGAGTGCTCCCCTGCAGGATACAGGATTCATAGGACAAAGAAAAGAACGATATTGAAGGGAGCCATAAAGAGGAGCCACAATGAGGGAGTGACGTCACCCCCCCTCCTCCCACAGAGGGGATACACGAGAATCCAACCATCCCACCCACAACATTGAGTTACCCCAAAAACTGACAATGGGGGGGGGGGTCTAACTCACTAGCCCCGAAAAGCATATACCAGGGCAAAAAATCCAAACACCCCAGAGAAGTCAGGACACAAAGCGCAGCCCGTCCTGTGCCACGGTCCTGAAGTCATTATTAGAAGTCTACTAGTATTGCGCCAACATACTCCACCACACAGTACATGTAACACTACCCCAAAGCGAGCTCTCCTGTTTCTGCAAACCTCACCTTAGCCCCTCTCTCCAGGACCTCCTCACTGCATGAGCTGCCCAAGAGCCAGACCTGCAATTTATAGGCCTTTCAGGGCGCTCGTTATGCTCACCTGGAGGTGCTGGGATGGAGGGATTAACCCTATCAGGGCTATTCAGAGAGAGGTGAAAACCTTGAGAACGGGAAGGAGAAGAGAACAATCTAGACCAAATAGCCAATTTGGAAAGTGAGATAAATGGGAGAATTTTTCTGGTTTGACCTAGATTTCTATTTTAACCTAGATTTTTCACTTCTCCAGTCATTCTCAAAGTTCTCACCTCTTTCTGAATAGCGCTGTATATGTGACATGAGCCTCATCCTGCAAAGTGTAGGGCCTTGGCAGCTGTTTCTGTGTATTCATGTGTCGCCCTTCGGGAGGCGTAAGAGAAATGTTTCCAGTAAAAACATGTTTTATTTGACCTACATAAAAATATTCTCCATACCAATGGGTGGAAGGTGAAAAGTGCTGCCCGGCAGTGAGTAGCATTAACATGCTGAAAGGGTTAATGGTTTAAATAATGGGGGCTACGTTGGTTGCGCTCCTTGGCTCGTCTCACATCTTCCCTGGAGCATCTGAATGGTTCATACCGCACCACTTTTCATGTGCCGCCCATCAGACTGTATAAAATGATACAACATATACTACAACTTCATATAGAGGGGGAGCGCAGGAAGGAGCTGCCCTGTAACATGCAGAGGGGGAGCACAGGAAGGAGCTGCCCTGTAACATGCAGAGGGGGAGCACAGGAAGGAGCTGCCCTGTAACATGCAGAGGGGGAGCACAGGAAGGAGCTGCCCTGTAACATGCAGAGGGGGAGCACAGGAAGGAGCTGCCCTGTAACATGCTTGCAGAGGGGGAGTGCAGGAAGGAGTCGCCTTGTGACATGCACAGGGGAAACACAGGAAGGAGCTGCCCTGTGACGTGCAGAGGGGGAGCACAGGAAGGAAGGAGCTGCCCTGTGAGGATTTGTAGTGATCAGAATGAGATTATTAGCAATGCAATATCTGTATGTGCCGCATAATGCCTGTGCATGGCAATTACAGCAACGCCTTGTATCTGTATGTGCCACATAATGCCTGTGTATGGCAATTACAGCAACGCCTTGTATCTGTATGTGCTGCATAATGCCTGTGTATGGCAATTACAGCAACACCTTGTATCTGTATGTGCCGCATAATGCCTGTGTGTGGCAATTACAGCAACACCTTGTATCTGTATGTGCTGCATAATGCCTGTGTATGGCAATTACAGCAACACCTTGTATCTGTATGTGCTGCATAATGCCTGTGTATGGCAATTACAGCAACACCTTGTATCTGTATGTGCCGCATAATGCCTGTGTATGACAATTACAGCAACACCTTGTATCTGTATGTGCTGCATAATGCCTGTGTATGGCAATTACAGCAACACCTTGTATCTGTATGTGCTGCATAATGCCTGTGTGTGGCAATTACAGCAACACCTTGTATCTGTACTGTACAGGGATTTACTCTCATTATAACCCCCTGAATCTTATCCCTGTACAGCAGCGACCGACACCACAGCTTCTCAGGGGCCACTATTTCTGCAATAAATAGGGGTTTTATTCTGAATATTTTTAGGCCATTTTCAACTTGATTCCATGTTCTTGGTGTTTAGGGTCACAGTCTGTTCACTCTTTGCCTGCATATAAGTCGTGTGGACAGGGAGGGGGGGGGGAAAAACACCTCAGTTTTTATTGATGCTGATCTTGTCACTCAGTCCTAAGACAGCCGTGATTGGCTGTCATAGCGCCCGGATGGCCGGCCCATTGCCAAAGTGCTGCAGCAATCACCGTTTCCACGATCACTGACCATGTGCTTATGCCTGGTAAAGCATGCTTCACACTGCACCTGGCCTGCAGCCAATCAGAGTGGATCACATGACCAACCCCTCCCTATCGGTGGGTTCGGCGTTTTAAGAGGGTTATTCACAAAGCACCAAAATTGCTTTACATTTCGTCACATCTCGCTCACTTCGGTGATTCCAACTCGCCGAAAATTAGAATTCACTGTCGAATGTTCACTATGTTGCCGAATTAGTTATTGGCAAAAAGCGGTAAATTGACCTCATGGAATTCCACTGAACTGCACGAAAAGTCTAAAAAGGGTTAAACCAATAAAAATTAAAATGTAGAAATGAGAAAGCGATTGCTCTATGGGACAATTTACTTGCCGCTGAATTGTGGCAACATGCACCGTATTTCTCGGTCATTTCACCTGTATTTGGTTAATTGGCAGTTTTTTGTAAACAAATTTGCTGGAAATATCTGAAATTCGCTGTGCGTTGCAATTCGGGCCTTAGGGTTTACATTTCTAACCCCCCCCCCCCGGAGCAGTTCTGGAGTAAATGGTTTAAACTGATTGCGGGGGGGGGGGGGGGGGGGTGTCAGCTGGAAACCCTATGGTTTATCACAATTCAAATATCAAAAGCAGGAAACCTGAATAATAGTACAGCTCAATCACGCCAGTTATTAAAGCCCACACGCGTAAAGCTGCCGAACGCTACGTCCTGCAAACCCGGCTTGTCTGGTGTTAGCCCAGAAGTAGGTTTAGTGGGGGGGGGGGGGGTGTTAAAGGTGGATAAACCAAACAGTAATGACCTGACGGTTAGGAAGCGAAATGGGGAGCAGTGGCTGCTTCAGGAGGGGAGATCAGTGATTGAATAATAACCCAGAGTTTACAGCAGCCGGTGAATTTCATCTTCCTGCAAATCTCTAAAATACAGGCACATTGACCGCAAGATGCAACATGGCAGCACCAAAATGGTCTACTGGTCCAATCACAGAATTTCACCTGTTTAAAACCTATTCAACAAAATGCCAGTTTAATGTAAATATTCATTTTCGGAAATCTATAAAAACATGCCACAAGTAAAGAGCATTAACTTGTATCAGACCAGTGTTACTTTTTAAAGGATCTTTAAGTTTTTTTTTTTTTTTTTTTTTTAAATTAAATTGACAAGACACCTTGGCTTTAAAATCCAGTTTACCAGTGTTCAATAACAGCTTCAGTGACTGCCATTTGACTGAAAAGTGATCAGGTGATTGAGAGCGTGACTCGTTTTAGGCAAAAACCCAAAGTGCTCAGCACCAAAAAAAAAAAAAAAAAAGTATTTGGGTACATTGTGAATGAGCTGTATTTTTGCATTACCAGAGTTTGATATGGATGTGAGATCCAGCACTAAGGGATACAGAGCAGGGCGTGAGATCCAGCACTAAGGGATACAGAGCAGGGCGTGAGATCCAGCACTAAGGGATACAGAGCAGGGCGTGAGATCCAGCACTAAGGGATACAGAGCAGGGCGTGAGATCCAGCACTAAGGGATACAGAGCAGGGCGTGAGATCCAGCACTAAGGGATACAGAGCAGGGCGTGAGATCCAGCACTAAGGGATACAGAGCAGGGCGTGAGATCCAGCACTAAGGGATACAGAGCAGGGCGTGAGATCCAGCACTAAGGGATACAGAGCAGGGCGTGAGATCCAGCACTAAGGGATACAGAGCAGGGCGTGAGATCCAGCACTAAGGGATACAGAGCAGGGCGTGAGATCCAGCACTAAGGGATACAGAGCAGGGCGTGAGATCCAGCACTAAGGGATACAGAGCAGGGCGTGAGATCCAGCACTAAGGGATACAGAGCAGGGCGTGAGATCCAGCACTAAGGGATACAGAGCAGGGCGTGAGATCCAGCACTAAGGGATACAGAGCAGGGCGTGAGATCCAGCACTAAGGGATACAGAGCAGGGCGTGAGATCCAGCACTAAGGGATACAGAGCAGGGCGTGAGATCCAGCACTAAGGGATACAGAGCAGGGCGTGAGATCCAGCACTAAGGGATACAGAGCAGGGCGTGAGATCCAGCACTAAGGGATACAGAGCAGGGCGTGAGATCCAGCACTAAGGGATACAGAGCAGGGCGTGAGATCCAGCACTAAGGGATACAGAGCAGGGCGTGAGATCCAGCACTAAGGGATACAGAGCAGGGCGTGAGATCCAGCACTAAGGGATACAGAGCAGGGCGTGAGATCCAGCACTAAGGGATACAGAGCAGGGCGTGAGATCCAGCACTAAGGGATACAGAGCAGGGCGTGAGATCCAGCACTAAGGGATACAGAGCAGGGCGTGAGATCCAGCACTAAGGGATACAGAGCAGGGCGTGAGAATCCAGCACTAAGGGATACAGAGCAGGGCGTGAGATCCAGCACTAAGGGATACAGAGCAGGGCGTGAGATCCAGCACTAAGGGATACAGAGCAGGGCGTGAGATCCAGCACTAAGGGATACAGAGCAGGGCGTGAGATCCAGCACTAAGGGATACAGAGCAGGGCGTGAGATCCAGCACTAACGGATACAGAGCAGGGCGTGAGATCCAGCACTAAGGGATACAGAGCAGGGCGTGAGATCCAGCACTAAGGGATACAGAGCAGGGCGTGAGATCCAGCACTAAGGGATACAGAGCAGGGCGTGAGATCCAGCACTAAGGGATACAGAGCAGGGCGTGAGATCCAGCACTAAGGGATACAGAGCAGGGCGTGAGATCCAGCACTAAGGGATACAGAGCAGGGCGTGAGATCCAGCACTAAGGGATACAGAGCAGGGCGTGAGATCCAGCACTAAGGGATACAGAGCAGGGCGTGAGATCCAGCACTAAGGGATACAGAGCAGGGCGTGAGATCCAGCACTAAGGGATACAGAGCAGGGCGTGAGATCCAGCACTAAGGGATACAGAGCAGGGCGTGAGATCCAGCACTAAGGGATACAGAGCAGGGCGTGAGATCCAGCACTAAGGGATACAGAGCAGGGCGTGAGATCCAGCACTAAGGGATACAGAGCAGGGCGTGAGATCCAGCACTAAGGGATACAGAGCAGGGCGTGAGATCCAGCACTAAGGGATACAGAGCAGGGCGTGAGATCCAGCACTAAGGGATACAGAGCAGGGCGTGAGATCCAGCACTAAGGGATACAGAGCAGGGCGTGAGATCCAGCACTAACGGATACAGAGCAGGGCGTGAGATCCAGCACTAAGGGATACAGAGCAGGGCGTGAGATCCAGCACTAAGGATACAGAGCAGGGCGTGAGATCCAGCACTAAGGGATACAGAGCAGGGCGTGAGATCCAGCACTAACGGATACAGAGCAGGGCGTGAGATCCAGCACTAACGGATACAGAGCAGGGCGTGAGATCCAGCACTAACGGATACAGAGCAGGGCGTGAGATCCAGCACTAACGGATACAGAGCAGGGCGTGAGATCCAGCACTAACGGATACAGAGCAGGGCGTGAGATCCAGCACTAACGGATACAGAGCAGGGCGTGAGATCCAGCACTAACGGATACAGAGCAGGGCGTGAGATCCAGCACTAACGGATACAGAGTGGAGTTATTGATACAAAACAGACTAGATACTATTCCAGCAGATTTTTATTTTGATACATGAAGTCACAGGTGTTGGGATCAGCCAGAAAGGAAGGAGTTAATGATGCTTGTGATGGCGTTTGTGGTGGGAATGCTCAGGTTCGGTCACCTCAGCATCGTCAGGGGGATACACGCCATAGCGTGCCATGTCTGCACACCTCATGCCCAGGTTGGCGCCTTGCAACAGATACTCCAGCAGTTTGTCGAGACCCAGGAACGTGACCACCGGAGCCAGGACCCCGTAAACTCCACCGAAGAACATGCTGACAGGCCAGGCCAGGAAGAGGATGACCAGCCAGAACAAGGTCCAGGTCACGTGGATGCAAAACGAAACGAGCTGGAGACAGAAAGGAAACGGTTAACAGGGTGGCACCTGAATCACTAATCAAACCCATTGCATGGTGGCCTCTGCCCAGCTTTGGTTCATTTTATACTGGTGCAATGCAGAATCTAGTCACCCCGTGTGAAGGGACAATACGCTCCCATTCATTCAGAACGGGCTGAATCCAGAGGTTTCAGCATCAGTTTAATGTGGGTTAGAAGCTCTAGGTTGTAGTGGTGTCAGAGCCGTCACCCACTGATACTCGTCAGCGCTGTACATGGCGCACAGCCTTTATGGAAAATAAGGAGCACCCAGAGAGCAGGAACCCCGATTTCAGAGCCGAGTGAGAGTTACCTTGACGCTGGGATCAGATTCCATGATGGGACGCGGAGTAACGTGCGGATTAGCAGATCTAGAGGGAAGAGGGTTTAGATTATTACAAAAGAGCGAGTGGCGCATGTACAGGCACGGTCTAGAACAAGGTTTCCCAAAACACTCCACCAGGCCAGATTTTACAGATCACCTGGAGGAAATTCAGACTGAATCATCCCTGTGCTTCACATCCTGCAAACCTGGCGAGGCAGAGGGTCCTGAGGACAGGTTTGGGAAACCCTGTTCTAGAAGGTCAATTTACGCACAGATACAAAAAGCAGATTATATGAAATTCTTAAAGGGCCACTACACCGAAAGAAAAAAAAAGTTTGATCGTGCAGATATGTTACATGTGCGCAGGTAGCCTGGAAACAACAATAGACCTCCTGTCCCTTATCTAAAAAAGGGTTACCTCATTAACAGGTAAACTCTAGAAGATAAAGCACAGCCACAAAGTAAAGCTGACAGATTCTGGTAAATGTTGCACCATGGGAAAAAAAAAATCCACAAGATGGAAATCTAGCTAAAAATCTTATATGGAATTACTGCAAAGCGCAGAATTTCTCATTTCATAATGTGGTTCTCTTTGTGGGGAGCCAGTAATCTAGATACAGCGGGTGTCCCTTTAATGTCTGGAGCGACAGGTCTTACTAAAACAGAACCTGAACCGTGTAGCGAGAAAAGGAACAGCGCAATCACATGGCGGCAGCAGGTCACCAGGGCGGAGGAGTCCAGCACACAAGATTAGGGGTTAAAAATAAAAACACGGTGTTATAGGAGTCAATGTGATCGATTAGGTTTCTATTAATTCCCAGCAGAAGAACAACATCCAGGTTTACTCCAGGGTTCTCAGGACAAACCCACAGACCAGCACCACCACCTCACTGCCCGATCCACACCCAGGAGCGCCCGATCCTTCAGGTTCTCCTGGACATTATTCATGCTGATGCACCCCGGAGCATGTATAATTCATAAACTGCAGGTGAGGAATCCCAGGTGACCTGCTTTGAGGTCCTTCCTGCAGTTTATGAATTATACAGGTTGCAGGGCAGCACTTTTCCCTGTGCTCCCCCTCTGCATGAAGTAGTAATATGTGTCCAGGAAAACATGGCCGACCTGGCGATTCTACACATATAAACTGCTTTAAAAGCAAGTAATGTCCCCACACAGCACAAACACCCACCTCAAGCCAGGACCTCCTCACTGTATGATCTCCATCACCCAGACCTGCCATTTATAGGCCTTTCAGGACGCTCGTTATGATCACCTGGAGGTGCTGGGGTGGAGGGATTAACCCTATATGTGACACAAGCATCGTCCTGCAAACTGCAGGGGCTGGGCATCTGTTTCTGTGTATTCATGTGTCGCCCATCGGGAGGTGTAAGAGAAACATTTATAGGAAAACATGTTGGTTAAATAATGGCGGCTCCATTGGTTTCACTCCTTCATTGCCTCACATCTTCCCTGGAGCATCTGAATGGTTCATACCGCACCACTTTTCATGTGCCGCCCATCAGACTGTATAAAATGATACGACATTTACTACAACTTCATGCAGAGGGGGAGCACAGGAAGGAGCTGCCCTGTGACACGTAGAGGGGGAGCACAAGAAGAAGCTGCCCTGTGACACGTAGAGGGGGCACACAGGAAGGAGCTGCCCTGTGACACGTAGAGGGGGAGCACAGGAAGGAGCTGCCCTGTGACACGTAGAGGGGGAGCACAGGAAGGAGCTGCCCTGTGACACGTAGAGGGGGAGCACAGGAAGGAGCTGCACTGTGACACGTAGAGGGGAGCACAGGAAGGAGCTGCCCTGTGACACGTAGAGGGGGAGCACAGGAAGGAGCTGCACTGTGACACGTAGAGGGGGAGCACAGGAAGGAGCTGCACTGTGACACGTAGAGGGGAGCACAGGAAGGAGCTGCACTGTGACACGTAGAGGGGGAGCACAGGAAGGAGCTGCACTGTGACACGTAGAGGGGAGCACAGGAAGGAGCTGCACTGTGACACGTAGAGGGGGAGCACAGGAAGGAGCTGCCCTGTGACACGTAGAGGGGGAGCACAGGAAGGAGCTGCCCTGTGACACGTAGAGGGGAGCACAGGAAGGAGCTGCCCTGTGACATGCAGAGGGGGAGTGCAGGTAGGAGCTGTCCTGTGACACGTAGAGGGGGAGCACAGGAAGGAGCTGCCCTGTGACACGTAGAGGGGGAGCACAGGAAGGAGCTGCCCTGTGACACGTAGAGGGGGAGCACAGGAAGGAGCTGCCCTGTGACACGTAGAGGGGGAGCACAGGAAGGAGCTGCCCTGTGACACGTAGAGGGGGAGCCCAGGAAGGAGCTGCCCTGTGACACGTAGAGGGGGAGCACAGGAAGGAGCTGCCCTGTGACACGTAGAGGGGGAGCACAGGAAGGAGCTGCCCTGTGACATGCAGAGGGGGAGTGCAGGTAGGAGCTGTCCTGTAACATGCAGAGGGGGAGTGCAGGAAGGAGCTGCTCTGTGACGCGCAGAGGGGGAGCACAGAAAGGAGCTGACCTGTAACATGCAGGTAGGAGCTGTCTATATAACATTAAGTGCATAATGCTCTCTGTATAACATGCTCACTGCATTCTGTGCTCTGCACATTGCTCTCTGCATTCTGTGTTCTGCACACTGCTCTCTGGCTCTGCATTCTGTGCATTGCACATTGCTCTCTGTATTCTGTGCTCTGCATATTGCTCTCTGTATTCTGTGCTCTGCACATTGTTCTCTGTATTCTGTGCTCTGCACATTGTTCTCTATTCTGTGCTCTGCATATTGCTCTCTGTATTCTGTGCTCTGCATATTGCTCTCTGCATTCTGTGCTCTGCACATTGCTCTCTGTATTCTGTGCTCTGCATATTGCTCTCTGTATTATGTGCTCTGCACATTGCTCTCTGTATTCTGTGCTCTGCATATTGCTCTCTGCATTCTGTGCTCTGCACATTGCTCTCTGTGCTCTGCACATTGCGATCTGTATTCTGTGCTCTGTATTTTGCTCTCTGTATTCTGCTCTGTATTCTGCTCTGTATTCTGCGCTCTGCATATTGCTCTCTGTATTCTGTGCTCTGTATATTGCTCTCTGTATTCTGTGCTTTGCAGTTTGTTCTCTGTATTCTGTGCTCTGCATATTGCTCTCTGTATTCTGTGCTCTGCACATTGCTCTCTGTATTCTGTGCTCTGCATATTGCTCTCTGTGTATTCTGTGCTCTGTATATTGCTCTCTGTGTATTCTGTGCTCTGCACATTGCTCTCTGTATTCTGTGCTCTGCATATTGCTCTCTGTGTATTCTGTGCTCTGTATATTGCTCTCTGTATTCTGTGCTCTGCACATTGCTCTCTGTATTCTGTGCTCTGCATATTGCTCTCTGTATTCTGTGCTCTGCACATTGCTCTCTGTGTATTCTGTGCTCTGCACATTGCTCTCTGTGTATTCTGTGCTCTGCACATTGCTCTCTGTGTATTCTGTGCTCTGCACATTGCTCTCTGTATTCTGTGCTCTGCACATTGCTCTCTGTGTATTCTGTGCTCTGCACATTGCTCTCTGTGTATTCTGTGCTCTGCACATTGCTCTCTGTGTATTCTGTGCTCTGCACATTGCTCTCTGTGTATTCTGTGCTCTGCACATTGCTCTCTGTATTCTGTGCTCTGCATATTGCTCTCTGTGTATTCTGTGCTCTGCACATTGCTCTCTGTATTCTGTGCTCTGCATATTGCTCTGTGTATTCTGTGCTCTGCACATTGCTCTCTGTGTATTCTGTGCTCTGCACATTGCTCTCTGTATTCTGTGCTCTGCACATTGCTCTCTGTGTATTCTGTGCTCTGCATATTGCTCTCTGTATTCTGTGCTCTGCACATTGCTCTCTGTATTCTGTGCTCTGCATATTGCTCTCTGTATTCTGTGCTCTGCACATTGCTCTCTGTATTCTGTGCTCTGCACATTGCTCTCTCTGTATTCTGTGCTCTGCACATTGCTCTCTATTAGAGCTATTCATAGAGAAGTGAAAACCAGGAGAATGACTGGAGAAGTGAAAATTCTAGGTCAAAATAGCCAAACCAGAAAAATTCTCCCATTTTTCTCACTTTCCAAATCAGCTATTTGGTCTAGATTGTTCTTTTCTCCTGCCAATTCTCCTGGTTTTCACCTCTCTCTAAATAACCCTGTATGTATTAATCCTATGATCACAAATAACTCGTCAGCTTTTAGCTCTCACTGCTTCCATAACACTGCATGTGTTGGGATAGTAACACTCATAGAGCCCTATTACATTCTTCGCGCAATTTTTAATGTGTGCGCAAAAATGCATTAACGCGAGGGGAAAACCCTTTGCGCAGAACATCGTATTACAACGTTCGCGCAAACGATGCGCGTTAACGCGGATGGACGTGCGCGAGCCAAAAAGCTGGTGGTAACGGCAAATCGGAAAGTTTTGGCCGAAACGAAAAACACCAGCACGAAAAAAAAAAACCGCGCAGTATAGTTACACATTCTACACATACCCAAACAATAAAATTGTGAATTCGTGCGTGTTTCTATTATTGCTGCAGCATATATACTCAGATTGATTTTGACAGGCGCAAAAACTTAAGTGAGTCAATTAAGGTTCTTAATTCTGATTGGCTGAATCCCGTGAAAAATCCAGTCCGTGCACTGATTTACGTGTGCTACGTTACTGCGCGCGTACTACTCTTCGTTTTGCGCGTCGTTTTTACGAACGTTATTTTTGGACGGATGAGAAAATGCGTTCGGATCGTAATACCACCGTTAATTTTCGCGCGATAACCCTTAACGCTGCGCGCAAAAAATTTTTTTTCGTTGCGCGGAGAATTTGCGCGAAGAATGTAATAGGGGCCATAGTCTTACAGCAGCTAGAGATTCCGATTTCTTTCTATATGTTGCAGGGTCTCCTATGTGTTGTTACCAGGCAATATTTTACTGCTCTGAATTGTTAATTTCTATTGATATTGTTGAACCAGAATTTTTTGGTAGGAATTTAATACAAAACATCCATTGAAACGCTTTTATCTTCTTAACATTTTGGTCGTCATATTCCAAAAAATTCTAAAGTTTTTTTTTTTTTTTTTTTTTCCTTTTATGGACAAAATGTGAGAAATAACATATATACACATCATACAGTCCCTCCATATACCGCACATACCAAATACACTGCATATAGAATTCAAGGAAAATATATAATAAAATCGTTTTTTCCGCATGTTTGCCCGTTCTGGGTGTCCCCCTCTGCAGGTATCCCCACCACGTGTCTATTAACAGAGTGTACACACCGCACAGATATGCACCTGTTTCTTTATTTCCAAACTCAGGTAGGTGTCATGTTACAGTACACGGCGGCACGTGGTGCGTGCGATGTTTAACTTAAATAAAATACACAAATAATAAACAGTGACTTTTTTTTTACATTTCCACTTTCAGTGCTGTGCGAGATAAATTAATTCCATGCTGTATAAAAAAATCAAATACATATTTTATCAATGCCGCCTCTTTAAATCGAGATTAAAGAAGACTTTATTTTTACCATCGCGGTATAAAACGCATTAATAAAGTTTAGACATCGGATGGAGTTACAGTGTGCGTTTTATGATCCCCAGGAGGCGGCGCAGAGATTGGATTGCGAGCTCTGGGGTCACAGGACTTCAACAGCTATTTGCAGTCCTACTGTCATACCTGCCAACTGACCCAAATTCCTATGGCCAGTCCCATATCCCAGAATCCCGCAGCAGGGCCGCGCACATTGAAATAAATGCTCTGGATTGCGTTTCATGTTTGATGGAAAATGGATATTTATTTTGTGTTATCTCTTGCCTGTAATTTGCACGGGAACATCGCAGAGATTTATATGATGTGCGCGGGCTGTTTTTCATGGCAGTGACCGATAAGAATGCCTGGAAGATAATGCGTCGGGATGGGGGGGATCCAAAACACCAGGAAATTCCACATTTAATGATGTGAATAACGGGCCCCAAAAGTAAATTACTTTGTAGCTTTTTTAATAGTGATTGATTTGATTGTATCCGTGTTAAATTCCACCTCCGGAATTGTTAAAAATCATCATTTTTAGCAAAATTAGCATTATATTAAACCACTTCCTGTTTGCACAGCGGTATGCGGCAGCTGAACAGAAGACGATTGGCTGCTCGTATCACATGCTCTAAAAATGGCTGCCTCCACAAGATGCAGACAGATCTCTAGGCAGTGATTAAACCTTGAAATCTGTAGCGTGATCAGATGAAACGATTCTGAGCTTTGCATGATGTTTGGAGGGGAACGGGTGTGGGTATATAGGGCGCGGGCAGTGATGACACTTTAAGTAGGTTGGGTGTTGCAATTTGACTCTGCGCCAGTCACTGTAAAGCCCAGATTCTTGCCACCACCAGGACTCGATAACCCAACACATGTGGTGTTAAAAGTGCTTCATAAACCCCAATACAGAGTGAAACATTCCTGTATTATCGGATACAATCTGGTTTAGTCCACTTGATCAACATTTGATGAGGACTAACTCTGACAGGTCTCCATCGTCCAGCACACACTTTGCCCCGAGACCCACGGATTTCGGCGCAAACTCTTCCTGGCACTGGATATAAATTAGTTTTCTTGGTTATCAAAACCTTATAACAGGGCTGTCAAATGTCTCCCCCAACTCAGATGTTTCTGAACTACAACACCTATGATCCTCTGGCCATCTCTTGGATTCAAAGCATTCTGGGAATTTTAGGCCACCAACACCTGTGCGGCCGGAGATTGGCATCCCTGCCTTGTGGGTTGCAGTATTTGTGTTTCAGATCCCAGAACTGGTAAAGCATTGTTCTGTTCCCTCTGCTAATCTCACAAACAGTAAGTGACTGTGGCACGTGGAGGCTGGGGCCTTACTGTAACACTATACATTATCAAAAGACTAAAATGAAGAGTTTTACCTTTCATTCTGTGTTCTGTGCTCTGCCTATAACTCCCCCAAAACTAAAATCCCACCACAACTTCCTTTTATCTTCCAAGATGTGCCTGTAATTCTGCCTCTTGGACCATTGCCTTCTCTCCTACGGGTGACAGTCTGTCAATGTGCCAGCCTCTCTTCTCGGGGCCAGACACCTCATTTGTCCAGATGCAAAGTGAATGGGTGACATCACAAATCCCTTCTAGGAGCAAACTGGGCATGCCTAAAACGGCATCAGATGGGGCTGACTTCATGAAAGCCCCAAGACTATGACATGTTTAGTCAGTCTGAAAATCTTTTCAGATTGTATCAATGAGAGGGAGAGATTCCAGAACGAAAATGATTAAAGAAACAGATTCAAGGGTTTTCTAAACACATTTTCATTTCTATTTCTATATTTTCTACATGTTCTTAACCCTTTGTCCTAAAAAAATCTGAATAGCCTTTACCTATACCAAGTAATGATTGAGTGCGCTGTGCGGCCTTATAACTGATACCCGTATTATTACTGGTGGGGCATTTGTCTCGTCAGGCCATAGGGAAGGTAAACTTCCCCTTACCCAGAATCCTCCCTTGCCTGTAACTGCGAATCCTTTCCTAAACTTCCCCTTACCCAGAATCCTCCCCTAACCCTGAATCCTCTCTTAATGTCCCCATAATCTGAATACTCCCCTAACCCTGAGTCATCCTTCTCTATCCCCGTTTCCTTCCTCATCCCAAAATCCTCCCCTAACTCTAAACATTATTTAACCAGAGTCCTCAAATCCCCCCCTAACCCTAAATGTAGCTGAACTATGAATCTTCTTATGACCCTAAATCATCCCTTAAACTTGGCTTATCTCAGAATTTTCACCTAGCCCTCCCTTAACCTCTGATTGGTCCCGTAACCCTCGCCCTGCCAGCCCGTCACATAACACCCCGGTGGCCGCGTTATTCCAATAACAGTGGCTTCTGGACAATGTGTTACGTTGCTGCTGCACCACGTCTGTCTCCAGGACATTTTACCACTTGTATTTTTCGTTTTGATATTTTTCAACGCGTAAGTCCTGACCTTAGTGACCTTAATATAAGGCGTATGCGCGCGCTGCTGTCACTTTGTGGAAGGCACCGCTCACCCTGTATCACTGGGGCGTCTCGTGCCAGTACTGCCTGTATATTCCGACCTGGCGAGTGCAGTGTGGCTCATGGCGGCTTATATCAGCCAACCCTTGGATTACAAAATGACCAGTCATACCTATCAAACCCGTGCCTGTGCCGTATAACCCTGTAACATGCCACATCTCGAACCCGTGCAATCCTGCAACGGCAGGAACCTGTGCCTGCCGTGCAATCCTGTAACCCGCAGCACCATGAACCCGAGCCTGCCGTGCAATCCTGAACCCTGCAGCACCATGAACCCGAGCCTGCCGTGCAATCCTGTAACCCACAGCACCATGAACCCGAGCCTGCCGTGCAATCCTGCAACCTGCCGCGGCATGTACCCGTGCCTGTGACGTATAACCCTGTAACCTGCCACATCTTGAACCCGTGCAATCCTGCAACCTGCCGCGGCAGGAACCTGTGCCTACCGTGCAATCCTGTAACCCGCAGCACCATGAACCCGTGCCTGCCTTGCAATCCTGTAACCCGCAGCATCATGAACCCGTGCCTGCCGTGCAATCCTGTAACCCGCAGCACCATGAACCCATGCCTGCCGTGCAATCCTGCAACCTGCCGTGGCCTTCAGACACTTTAACACTACGCATTATCAGTCACCACCAGCACTGCCAGCCCTGCTGTAGGTACATGGTGTTGGGCAGCAAATGAAAAGTGCTGGCTGGCAGGGTGCAGAGTGAGACTTCACATGGTGCCGGAGGGACCAGACGCGTGAAAGTCAGCAGTTTCTATTCATTCATTTATTATCTCTGGAAGCAGAGAAATTCTAAATCTTGATGGGCAGCGCTCTTCATTCATCGTCCAACAGCACCATGAAGCAGTCATGGCCAGCCTGCCAGGAACACATGGGCGACGTGTCAAGTCATACAGTAACTATAACGTGGCCACCTGTAGGAATATATTACTCCACCAAACGTATCCTCTCCCGCTTTCCATCGCGTAGTTAATCTGCCCCAGACCACCTGGTTAAATACCCGGATTTAAGCCAATGCGGTAAGAGGTGGAAATTTACTCCACCCACGCGGCTCTGTGACAAAAAAGTTACTTTTCATTAGTAACAATTCTTCTTCCTGATTTTTGTGAAACAAATGACTGTTTAACCCTATGAGGAGCAGAGATGAGGACGTGTTCTCTTACATTTCTCCTAATCACGCCTCAAACCAGAGGTTTTCTTTTTTTACCCTGCCGTCAGTTCAGTAATGAATGCATTCTGCTGGACAATACTTGTCATGTGCCACCATCTGCATGACGCAGAGATATTTGTTCCTGTGAAGCCTGGTGAATCTGACCCTCATACCAGGGACTCGAGAGAACGAGGTTCAGACCAGAGACTGATGCGTGACTCCTTAGCATCTCTCATGCACCCCCAAAGTTTCCCCCCTGATGCTGGACTCGTAGATTCTGTATATTTTACTGCAGCGCAGAATTTAGCAATCTGTTCACATCCTATAGGTGGGAGGTCCATATGGCGGCGCTTGTTCCCATTGGTCGGGCAGATGATGGGAATGTAGGTCGTATTGATACGTTGTTTTCAATAAACATAAAAACCTGCTAAAAACAATCATCCGTAATAAAATATATCTGGTTTGCATTCGATCATACTCATTGGTTGTTGTGTTGCGCAGGGGGCGTGGTTGATTCATTTTGGGTGATAAGTCATGCAATGATCCGACTGTATCTAGCTGTTCTCATTGGTCGATACATTGTGCTGTGGGTTTAGCTGCTGATTTATTTCAACCCCCAAAAAAATGAATCATAAAATAAATTAGAAAAATAGACGCCCAGGCCGCTTTGTGCTCGGTTTGTTTCACGGGAAACCAGCGTGATATACAACATGAAGTGCGGCAGAGCGGGCTGGTCCTCGTGGGTGGAGTCAGTCATTGTCTGTGTGACAGATGGGGCCCGCACTGCGAGGGTGGCATGTGCCAGAAACACTCTTAGTCTATTGCCTGCGCTGCTTCTGCTGCAGTCCCGAGGTGAACCAGGAGTACTTCTGGGTGGCTGAGCAGGTGGCTTTGCTGGAGGGTCCGTCCGGAAGCTCCGCACAGGACGTCAAGGAGTTATACATACTCAGCAGCACCGCCAGTAAGATCACACCCGCTGCCACTATGGAGAAGACATTCCAATGGTCCAGCAGTTTGGGGTAAAGCATGTGTAGGTAATCAATGCATTCTTCAATTTTACTGTAAGAAAAAAATATTAAAATTCATGCTATAATTCCATTCCATGCAGCGACATGAGGTTTATTTACTTTATTATTTAATGTTACACTTTAAATAACCATAAACAGAATTCATTGTATCACATTACCCTGCGTATCACCAGCAATCTCACATGTGTCCCTTTCAGCCAGTGAGAGGCTGTGATCCCACTGCCCTCATCATAGAACGTCTGTGTCTAATTGCCCATAAGGAAAGGGAATGGATGACTTCAGAAATCTCTTAAAAGGTCAGACTGAGCATGTGCAAAGTCACCACAGACAGGGCAGATTATAAAAACTGTCCATAAATTATTATCTTTGCGTTTTATAAAGTATAAAAAGTAACATATTCCAGAGCGCTGTATACATATTCATTTGCATAGTTACTACAGAAGTTTCCCCATCTTTGAGTGTGAATGTACCCGTTCAGCAGAATTTTATATGAATATTTCTTCTTATTGCACTTTTTTAATTTTAAACCAACATTCCCTGGAAAAAAAATGATTGTATAATAAGCGTTTGCTCTGCATGTGCTGCAAAGAGGAGAAAGCTGGCCCTGCTTGTCATTTTTAAAGGGACCTTTGTCCACTTTTTTCCCCATGTTACAGTTAGAAGTATTTATAAAGCGCCAACAAGTTCTGTAGCGCTGATGTTCTTTATCTGGATAGAGATTCATGACAAAGAGCATGAAAATGAACTGAATGGAATTATTTCCTGTTCATTAGTGATCCATGGGTGAACTTCCTAATGATAAGGGCCTTGACGTAGCACCAACATTGTAATATGGCCCTAACTTAACCAGAGCTGTTGTAAACTTCCCAGAGCCATTATAGCCTATGGAGGTTTTAGGTTTACAACAGCTCTGGTTAAGTTAGCACCAACATTGTAACACTGCCCTTATTTTTTGGGGAGGCGCGGCCGCAACTGTACCTATGGACGAGTCTCAAATGGACTGAAAAATAGAGAACATGGGGTCTAATTATTTTAGATAATATTTAAGATACAATTATATATGCGCATTATTCAAATATTATTAATATTTATAATTAATATGTAATTAATGTTACTATAAGTTATAAGTGTAATATTATAAATATTTAAGATATATTATATTTTATTTATATATTATTAAATAATTATTCCCAAATGGGGACTAAACACAGTAATATATTGGATAATGGAAGATAATAGAAGGAGAGCTGGCTCTGTAGTGTGTGAGCCACGCATATTTACACACTTTATCTCAGCTCTCAGAGTATGAGTCACTAGAAGGAGAGCTGACTCTGTGGAGCATGAGTTACTGGAAGGAGAGCTGACTCTGTGGAGCATGAGCTACGGGAAGGAGAGCTGACTCTGTGGAGCATGAGTTACTGGAAGGAGAGCTGACTCTGTGGAGCATGAGTTACTGGAAGGAGAGCTGACTCTGTGGAGCATGAGTTACTGGAAGGAGAGCTGACTCTGTGGAGCATGAATTACTGGAAGGAGAGCTGACTCTGTGGAGCATGAGTTACTGGAAGGAGAGCTGACTCTGGAGCATGAGTTACTGGAAGGAGAGCTGACTCTGCGAAGCATGAGTTACTGGAAGGAGAGCTGACTCTGCGGAGCATGAGTTACTGGAAGGAGAGCTGACTCTGTGGAGCATGAGTTACTGGAAGGAGAGCTGACTCTGTGGAGCATGAGTTACTGGAAGGAGAGCTGACTCTGCGGAGCATGAGTTACTGGAAGGAGAGCTGACTCTGCGGAGCATGAGTTACTGGAAGGAGAGCTGACTCTGGAGCATGAGTTACTGGAAGGAGAGCTGACTCTGGAGCATGAATTACTGGAAGGAGAGCTGACTCTGTGGAGCATGAATTACTGGAAGGAGAGCTGACTCTGGAGCATGAATTACTAGAAGGAGAGCTGACTCTGTGGAGCATGAGTTACTGGAAGGAGAGCTGACTCTGTGGAGCAGGAATTACTGGAAGGAGAGCTGACTCTGTGGAGCATGAGTTACTGGAAGGAGAGCTGACTCTGGAGTATGAGTTACTGGAAGGAGAGCTGACTCTGGAGCATGAATTACTAGGAGAGCTGACTCTGCGGGGCATGAGTTACTGGAAGGAGAGCTGACTCTGTGGAGCATGAGTTACTGGAAGGAGAGCTGACTCTGTGGAGCATGAATTACTGGAAGGAGAGCTGACTCTGTGGAGCATGAGTTACTGGAAGGAGAGCTGACTCTGGAGCATGAGTTACTGGAAGGAGAGCTGACTCTGCGAAGCATGAGTTACTGGAAGGAGAGCTGACTCTGCGAAGCATGAGTTACTGGAAGGAGAGCTGACTCTGTGGAGCATGAGTTACTGGAAGGAGAGCTGACTCTGGAGCATGAGTTACTGGAAGGAGAGCTGACTCTGCGGAGCATGAGTTACTGGAAGGAGAGCTGACTCTGGAGCATGAGTTACTGGAAGGAGAGCTGACTCTGTGGAGCATGAGTTACTGGAAGGAGAGCTGACTCTGTGGAGCATGAATTACTGGAAGGAGAGCTGACTCTGGAGCATGAGTTACTGGAAGGAGAGCTGACTCTGTGGAGCATGAGTTACTGGAAGGAGAGCTGGCTCTACAGAGCGTGAGTTAATGGAAGGAGAGCTGGCTCTACAGAGCGTGAGTTAATGAAAGGAGAGCTGGCTCTGCAGAGCGTGAGTTAATGGAAGGAGAGCTGGCTCTGCAGAGCGTGAGTTAATGGAAGGAGAGCTGGCTCTGCAGAGCGTGAGTTAATGGAAGGAGAGCTGGCTCTGCAGAGCGTGAGTTAATGGAAGGAGAGCTGGCTCTGCAGAGCGTGAGTTAATGGAAGGAGAGCTGGCTCTGCAGAGCGTGAGTTAATGGAAGGAGAGCTGGCTCTGCAGAGCGTGAGTTAATGGAAGGAGAGCTGCTCTACAGAGCGTGAGCCGAGAACGGATCACAGAGACTCTTTCTAAGCAATTAATAGTCTCTGGACATTTTCAAAGCTATTTGAAAGGAAAGTCGCCTCGTGCCGTTCACCTGCTTTTTAACTTGCTTAACCCTTCCTCCTCTTCATCTTCATACTCCGGCGAGCAATCGTTTGGTTTCTCCTCCTCTTCCTCCTTAAACTGCTGAAGGCCTTGGGTTTTCTTTAAACCTTCCTGATACCTTAAACACAAAGTAAAGCAGGAGATCCTGTAACTGCTCTGTGTCATATGTTACATGGATCCCTGTGGACGTGATGATTCGTACCCCTTGTTATAGGCTTCCTCTTCAATCCTTGCTTTAATCTCAGGACTAATCTCTTCCTGGACGCTGCCGGTCATCGCTGGGCCCGGGAGATCACATTCAGCTTCCGCAACGGCTTTTCCACTTGTAAAGTTAATAAAATGATTAGGAAACATAATAAATATCCCATATACATGTGCTTATTATAATAACATACATTAAAATGTGCTAATATGAGCAGTTCCTGCAGAATACGTTGTACTTTCCTTTCAGTGGGTGTGAAAACCTTCAATTCCCCGGCCACCTTGTTAACCAGATATCACCCCCCTCCACTTCTTCCTATGGGGTTATGTTAAAGATGTTGGGCCATATTACATACTTGGTGCTAACTTAACCAGAGCTGTTGTAAACTTAAAACCTCCATAGGCTATAATGGCTCTGGGAAGTTTACACCAACTATGTAATATGGCCCATGGTGTATGGAACAAAGGGACGTCACTAATCTAAAGCAGAGGATCACTGATGCCACCATTGATGAGGGGAAGCTACAGCCAACATGGCAAGAAATCCAGTACCGTCTCGATGTGCTCGTACAACTAATGGTGCCCATATAAAGGTGTAATAAATGAGGCGAAAAAAAACTTAAATCTATACGTCTCATTTTGTAATAATTTTCACTTAACTGTCTTTTCATTTGCCTTTGGAATAAATTATGGAAATTGTAAAGAGACTTTATGGACACCCTATGTATATGCTACGGGTAAAGCCAGAAGTGCGGTTAATCCTAGGATCACCCGGGTAATCCTGACATCACCCAAAACTGCTGGGTAAAGCTGCAAAAAAATGAAAATTTAGGACTTTACCCGGGTTATTTTAGGACTAACCAACTGCCCTTGGGTAACAGTCTGGAAGAGCTGAAAAATTCACACTTTACCCGGATAATGTGCAAGTCTGAAGCGTCACTCGGGTAATCTGAGGACTATCCACAGCTTCACCTGGGTAATCTGAGGACTATCCACAGCTTCACCCGGGTAATATGAGGACTATCCACAGCTTCACCTGGGTAATATGAGGACTATCCACAGCTTCACCCGGGTAATATGAGGACTATCCACAGCTTCACCTGGGTAATCTGAGGACTATCCACAGCTTCACCTGGGTAATCTGAGGACTATCCACAGCTTCACCCGGGTAATCTGAGGACTATCCACAGCTTCACCTGGGTAATATGAGGACTATCCACAGCTTCACCCGGGTAATCTGAGGACTATCCACAGCTTCACCCGGGTAATATGAGGACTATCCACAGCTTCACCTGGGTAATATGAGGACTATCCACAGCTTCACCCGGGTAATATGAGGACTATCCACAGCTTCACCCGGGTAATATGAGGACTATCCACAGCTTCACCCGGGTAATCTGAGGACTATCCACAGCTTCACCTGGGTAATATGAGGACTATCCACAGCTTCACCCGGGTAATCTGAGGACTATCCACAGCTTCACCCGGGTAATCTGAAGACTATCCACAGCTTCACCCGGGTAATCTGAGGACTATCCACAGCTTCCCCCGGGTAATCTGAGGACTATCCACAGCTTCACCCGGGTAATCTGAGGACTATCCACAGCTTCACCCGGGTAATCTGAGGACTATCCACAGCTTCACCTGGGTAATCTGAGGACTATCCACAGCTTCACCTGGGTAATCTGAGGACTATCCACAGCTTCACCCGGGTAATCTGAGGACTATCCACAGCTTCCCCCGGGTAATCTGAGGACTATCCACAGCTTCCCCCGGGTAATCTGAGGACTATCCACAGCTTCACCCGGGTAATCTGAGGACTATCCACAGCTTCACCCGGGTAATCTGAGGACTATCCACAGCTTCACCTGGGTAATCTGAGGACTATCCACAGCTTCACCTGGGTAATCTGAGGACTATCCACAGCTTCACCTGGGTAATCTGAGGACTATCCACAGCTTCACCTGGGTAATCTGAGGACTATCCACAGCTTCACCGGGTAATCTGAGGACTATCCACAGCTTCACCTGGGTAATCTCAGGACTATCCACAGCTTCACCTGGGTAATCTGAGGACTATCCACAGCTTCACCTGGGTAATCTGAGGACTATCCACAGCTTCACCTGGGTAATCTCAGGACTATCCACAGCTTCACCTGGGTAATCTCAGGACTATCCACAGCTTCACCTGGGTAATCTCAGGACTATCCACAGCTTCACCTGGGTAATCTCAGGACTATCCACAGCTTCACCCGGGTAATCTGAGGACTATCCACGGCTTCACCTGGGGTATCTGAGGACTATCCACAGCTTCACCCGGGTAATCTGAGGACTATCCACAGCTTCACCCGGGTAATCTGGAGAGCATCCAACCCCACTTGGGTAACAGTGAATTTTGCTATAATCTATGGATATTATCAATGAAAATGGCAAAAGACAAACATTAAAATGTATTGCGGATATAATGAATATACAGAGTAACAGGATATGTTTCTTATATGAATGTGAAAGAGTTACATGATCTTTATTATGTGTCATATGTGCTTATATATCAATAACATCATGGTTATTTAGTGTGGTTTGTGACTGTGGTTACAATTTCATTAAAAATAACAAAAACCCAATTTTGTTATCAGTCAGATACCAGTTTGCAGCTTTACCCGGGTAATCCTCGGAATTCAGTCACTGTAACCTGCTGAAAACCCAAGAAATTTGGAGAACCCAGAGGCGTTTGGATACCTTACAGATTACCCGGATAAAGTCCGATGTTTTGTTGGATAAAGTGTGATGTGCAACAACACTAGGGTAATGTGCGAATTACCCGGTTAAAATAGAGCAGAAAAGCAAGGTTACCCAGAGGCCTCTGGATACTTTGCAGATTACCCGGGTAAAGTCCGAAATTTTATTTTACTTCGAACTTTTGCTAATAAAACCTGGGTAATGTTAGGATTACCCGGGTAATCCTAGGATTAACCGCACTCCTGCCTTTACCCGTAACATATACATACATGCAGAGACTTTATGGACACCCTGTATTATTATTATTATTATTATTATTATTATTATTGCTAATGTTGTTGTAATTATTTTTATTATTATTTTGTTGCTGGTCAAAGCAAATAATAGAATGACGGAACCAAATAACAAAATAACGCAAAGCAGCTCGGAAACTGAAGGAATAAAAAGGACATTGTGTTCTGAATATACAGTATGAACACACAAATTGGCAAATTCCACCGAACTGGAAAAAAACAAAACAAAGGAAGTCTCCGAATTTCCTAAAAGGAAGTTAAATCAATAAAAATGTGTCTAAATAATAAAAAGGACTGTTACAAAATAATAAAGGATTTAAAAAAAATAAAGAGAATAAACAAACTAAATTTTTCTAATTAAAAAAAGAAAGATATTTTATTGAATCCTATGGGATTCACCTGTTGAATTGAAACATCGAAATCAGAGCATTTTGCCGGAATTTCGGTGCAATAAAGGTTTTCGTGAATAGTAGAAGACGCAATTGTCTTCTATGGGACAGTTTCGATGCCGGTGAATCGCACCATATTTTGCTGTTAATTCATCTGTATTTGGTGAATTTACAGCTTTGTGAAGAGATACATTTCCTTGAAATTGTAACAAACAGTGAAATTCACCATTCGGTGCAATTCAATCAGGGTTATTCAAAGAGATCCGAATGGGAACCGAACTCTGAAAATTACCTTTCTTGGCCATTCGGCTATCCAGATAGCAGACAATTCGCCAAATCCTGGCGAATTGCCTGCGCATACGGTGCCTGTTCGGTCCCTGTTCGAGGGCAGTGAATCCCCATAGAGAAGCAATGCTTCGTCTATTCAGAGAACAAAAACCAGCAGTGAAAGGTTCCCGAAATGCCCTGTCATTTGGTAGTTTAATTCGGCAGGTTTATTCAGGAGAATCCCATAGGCTTCAATGTTAAAAACATTCTCGTTTTAATTCAATATCTAATAAACCGTTCATTATAAAATTCTGCAGTAAAGAGACTCTTTATTTATAGATTTTTTAGGATATTTTAAGCATTTTTCAGTTTTTTTCTTTTTAAACAAAATCCTATTTTTATTTATTTTAATTTTTAATAATTTTTTTTATTTTTTTTAACTTTACTTATTTTTTCTGTAACAGACCTTTTTATTATCATTCATTGGATCTTATATGTAAATTTCAGACATTTTCGTTCAGTAGTTTCTTTACAAACAGCGTTTCACTTTTCAAACATTCATGCAAACTGTTTTTCTAATTTATTCACTTCCTTCGTCTGCGGTGTCGGGTTTTTCCAGAGGCTTCGCTGCCTGTGAACGGCTCCTGCTCAGGTTTTTCCGGCGTTTTCGGCGGGTTAATCCAGATGTTTTTGCGGGTTTGGGCGTGCATTCGCAGGGTTTTTGCGGTGAGTTTTCGGCGGCTTTTCCCTGCACTTCGACGGCCCTGTGGTGCTTGCTGAATACACCGCAGGGTCGCCGGAATGGGATAGCCGAATCGCCCCGAATTGAAGAGAACGAAAAGTCACCGAACGTGCGGTGACTTTGATTCTCTTTGAATAACCCTGAAGGACAATTCAGAGGTTAGTGAATAAGCCCTACAGACACAAGGGAACACCCACAGCCAAGGACACCCCTCGCAGACACAGGGGACACCTTAAATCACAGTTTACCTCCTGCAGAAAATGGAGACAGCTCAGGGGTCAGGTCCAGGGGTTGTGCAGCTGCTCCACTATGTTTTGAGAGGGAACTGCTTCCCATTGGTCCCACACACTATAAAGTTTGTATTCAGGTGCTCGATCATATATTTCCCGGGTAAGTCACAATACACACACATGAGACGATGAGTTCTAACTGGGAGACAGGTATCTTGGTGAGGTTCCACACTTTTTTTTCGTAGGACTTGACCCCTGGCCCGGCAGTTAATGTACGCATTTTGGGCAGGATAGACGCATACAGTGTCTCCAGCCCCCGACAAACAGGGTCATTGTAAGCGGTTTGTGTTACAGTCACAGTGTGTGTGCGTCCCGACACATCCTCTGTGTGTGCGTCCCGACACATCCTCTGTGTGTGCGTCCCGACACATCCTCTGTGTGTGCGTCCCGACACATCCTCTGTGTGTGCGTCCGACACATCCTCTGTGTGTGCGTCCCGACACATCCTCTGTGTGTGCGTCCCGACACATCCTCTGTGTGTGCGTCCCGACACATCCTCTGTGTGTGCGTCCCGACACATCCTCTGTGTGTGCGTCCCGACACATCCTCTGTGTGTGCGTCCCGACACATACCCTGTGTGTTTGTCCCGACACATCCCCTGTGTGTGCGCCTCCTGACTGTCATGCCCCATGATTTAGGATTTATTGTATATTTTTCTGTTTTGTGTTGAATCTGCCTTTGCTGCTTACATGCTATTGATTTCATAGCTATTTTGTCCCTGCTGGGTTTTCTTCGCTTTCTGTATCCAGCTAGTTTCCACCCCTTTGCTCAGTGTCTTGTTCTAAGGGTCTTCCTGGTTACATAGCAGAAATTCTGTGCTCACTGCTGGACAAAACTAATGTCTTTTTACCTGCATTGCTGTACACTATTACAAGATTGTCAATCTGATCATTTAAACTCTTCAACTGGATTCATCTTTCTACGTGTCAGTTTTTCTTAGTTGAAGCTATCTGCCGAACTTCATCGTGTGAGTACTGGTCAAATACAGACTTATCTAGTCTAAAGCATCCATACCTCACAGCTTTGCTTAGGGAAGCAGAATAGTAAAAAGACATTAACAGCAGCTTGCAGGAGAAGTAGGCAGCTTTCAGTGAACCAGCAGTAAAAGGCTATTATAGCAGCTTGCAGCAGAAGTATATAGCTTTCAGTGAACAGAGAGCAGATTCTACTGCATTCCACAGACAGAGTCTGCCTACAGCTGCAGTGTGTGGGCTGTGTAAAACTTTGCCACACAGTGCCTGCTATTCTACTGCCCCTTTCTTATTCTTCTCATCTGTGTAAACATAGCAGACAGAAGAAGCCCTCTAACATCACAGGAAATGCAACTTGTTTCAGATGTGGAAGTAATGACTATAAATCCAATCCGAAGCAAACACAATACAAAACCTACATTGAAGATTACTGAAACACGGACATAAACTATGAGAAATCAAAGCAAATGTCATGACTTTGGGAACAGGTGATGAGTATGTCTCCACCATCACACACCCTGTTTGTGACGTATCCAAACTAAAAGACGTTTTAGGACCGCTTTCTACAGCTCATGCTCAATATCTTGCCCACTGTCACATTTATGTCTCTAATTTAGAGAAGATAAAATCTGAACAGGCTTTAAAAGAAATAGATGAATTAAAATGTCTTAATTCAGAAAGCGACAATTTAGTCCATCAGGCCAGAGTAAAGGTGGAAGAGAGAATTGCTCAACTCCAAGAGACTGCTTCTCACATTTCAGCATCTAGCAAACATTCAAATAGCTCACATCCCTCAAGGTCAAAATCCTCACAATATTCAAAGAGTTCATCAATTAGTCTGCAGTTTATCCAAGCCCGGGCAAAAGCAGAAACTGCCAAGATACAGGCGGCCTTTGCAAAAAGAATAGCCAAAATGGAAATGGATGCCGCTTGCAAGAAAGCAGCTATGGAAATGGAAGAAGCTTGCAAAAGAGCGGAAATGGAAACCCTAGAGAAACAGTGTGAGCATGCCACAGCAGTGGCAACACTGAGGATCCTAGAACAAGCTGCCGGGGGAAGTGAAAGAGACAGCATCAGCTTATGCAACATGGATATGGAAGATTCCGTTAAACGCACCAGAGACTATGTACTAAAGCAAAACAGTGAATCTCTCATAACATCAAATGTTCCTGACAGTTGTGACAACCTTCCAAAACAGGGAAAAGACTCTTTAGCAGTACCCTGCATCCAAGGTCAGTACAATACTCTATTAGCTAATGACCTTGAGCTTTCTTCACACACCCTAGTGCAACAGCAATCCCAATGCATTAACTCTCAGATACAATTCTACCCTCCAGCAATTCATCAAAATCCTAGCAACCATACAGCTATAAAACCATGCCTGCCTTAGTCTATGGATGTTAAACCGGCTCCAGGGCTAAGTACAGATGCAACCGCATACTACCCTATGTCACTTAATCAGAATACTGCAAACACCTTTCAAACTTCATTTCCCTGCCCAAAGTCAGAGAAAGCAGACATGTCTGAATTTGCTAGATACATGACTCGCTGTGAACTCACCTAGACAAGCCTTTCGAACTTCAATGACCAGCCTGAAAACTGCAGAACCTGGAAGGGTGCCTTCAGAACTGCAATTAGTGATCTTGGCATTTCTCCTGCTGAGAAACTGGATCTGCTGATCAGATGGCTTGGTCCACAGTCTACAGAACGTGTCAAGAGACTCAGAGCTGTCCACATCGATAATCCAATGTCGGGCCTCGACGCTGCTTGGCAAAGACTTGATCAAAGCTACGGCAGCCCTGAAGCCATAGAGAACGCTCTGTTGAATCGCCTGCACTGTTTCCCAAAGATTTCCGGCAAGGACAATCAGAAATACTTGGAACTCAGTGACCTTCTCTGGGAGCTGCAGCTGACCAAGACAGACACTTTTCTACCTGGCCTCAGCTATCTGGACACTGCTCGTGGGGTAAACCCAATAGTTTTCAAGCTGCCATACAATATCCAGGAAAAATGGACTGCACTTGGGGCAAAGTATAATAGAGTGAACCAAATCTCCTTTCCACCTTTCTCCTACTTTTGTGAGTTCATAAGGGACATTGCAGAAACAAAGAATGACCCGAGTTTTTCCTACGAGTTCCATGCTTCAGGCTTTCTTCCTCAGATGTCCGACAGCTCGCACTTCAATCACAGAGGAAGCAGGGGTCCAGTATCAGTGAAGAAGACTAGTGTCTTTCCCCCTCCTACCTCAATTCCTGACGAGTGCAAACAAGGTGAAAAGATTGAAAATCCTAACCGCCTTTGTCCTATTCATAAGAAGCCACATCCCCTCAAAAAGTGCATCGGCTTTAGAAAGAAACCACTCCAAGAGTGCAAGGAGCTCCTAAAGACATACGGTGTATGTTTCAGATGTTGTGCTTCTACTGAGCACTTTGACAAAGACTGCAAATTTCCTATCAAGTGCAAAGAATGCGATCGTGTGGATCACGTGCAGGCGCTACATCCTTCTCAGTACATGCCTGCAACGTCAACAGACTTCCAGTCCCCTCCTGTGTTAATGCACGGTGGGGAGACTACAGATCAGGAAGTTACCATAGTGTCCTCTTCTTGTACAGAAGTATGCGGTGAAGATCTTTGCGACAAGTCTTGTGCTAAAATATGCTTAGTTAACGTATACAGTGGCAAGAAAAAGTATGTGACCCTTTGGGATTACGTGGAGTTTTGCATGAATTGGTCATAAAATGTGCTCTGATCTTCATCTAAGTCACAACAATTTGAAAAACACAGTCTGCTTAAAATAATACAACACAAACATTATATGTTTTCATGCGTTTATTGAACAGAACATGTAAACATTCACAGTGCAGGGTGGAAAAAGTATGTGAACCTTTGGACTTAATAACTGGTTGACCCTCCTTTGGCAGCAATAACCTCAACCAAACGTTTCCTGTAGTTGCAGATCAGACCTGCACAATGACCTGGAGTAATTTTGGACCACTCCTCTTCACAAAACTGTTTCAGTGTAGCAATATTCTTGGGATGTCTGGTGTGAATCGCTCTCTTAAGGTCATGCCACAGCATTTGAATCGGGTTGAGGTCAGGACTCTGACTGGGCCACTCCAGAAGGCGTATTTTGTTTTGTTGAAGCCATTCTTTTGTTGAATTACTTGTATGCTTTGGGTCATTGTCCTGTTGCATCACCCATCCTCTGCGGAGCTTCAGTTGGCGGACAGATGGTCTTACGTTTTCCTGCAAAATGTCTTCATAAACTCTGGAATTCATTTTTCATCAATGACAACAATCCGTCCAGGCCCTGAGGCAGCAAAGCAGCCCCAAACCATGATGCTCCCTTCACCATGTTTTACAGTGGGGATGAGGTTTTGATGTTGGTGTGCTGTGCCTTTTTTTCTCCACACATAGTGTTGTGTGTTTTTTCCAAACAACTCAATTTTGGTTTCATCTGTCCACAGAATATTTTGCCAGTAGTGCTGTGGAACATCCAAGTGCTCTTTTGCAAACTTCAAACATGCTGCAATATTCTTTATGGACAGCAATGGCTTCCTCCGTGGTGTCCTCCCATGTACTCCATTCTTGTTTAATGTTTTCCTTATTGTAGATGTGTCAACAAAAATGTTAGCATGTGCCAGAGATTTCTGTAAGTCTTTAGCTGACACTCTAGGATTCTTCTTAACCTCATTAAACATTCTGCGCTGTGCTCTTGCAGTCATCTTTACAGGACGACCACGCCTAGGGAGAGTAGCAACAGTGCTGAACTTTCTCCATTTGTAGACAGTCTGTCTTACCGTGGACACATGAACATCAAGGCTTTTGGAGATACTTTTGTAACCCTTTCCAGCTTCATGCAAGTCAACAATTCTTGATCAAGGTCTTCTGAGAGCTCTTTTCTTTGAGGCATGGTTCACATCAGGCAGTGCTTCTTGAAACCAGTAAACCCAAAACTGGTGTGTGTTTTTAAAGGGCAGGACAGCTTTGAGCAACACATCCAATAATATCACACTGATTGGACTCAAGGTTGGCTCACTCCTGGCTCCAATTAGCTCTTGGAGAAGTCATTAGGCTAGGGGTTCACATACTTTTCCACCCTGCACTGTGAATGTTTACATGTTATGCTCAATAAACACATGAAAACATATAATGTTTGTGTTGTATTATTTTAAGCAGACTGTGTTTTTCAAATTGTTGTGACTTAGATGAAGATCAGAGCACATTTTATGACCAATTCATGCAAAACTCCACGTAATCCCAAAGGGTTCACATACTTTTTCTTGCCACTGTATCACAAGGATTACCCAGGAAAGTCTGTTAAAGTATACACCATCCTGGACGATCAGAGCAATCGGTCCCTCGCAAGAACGGAACTCTTTGATCTTTTCAACATAAAAGGCGATTCCTACTCTTTATACTTTAGGTACATGTAGTGGCATTACAGAGGTCTCTGGAAGAAGAGCCAGCGGATTCATAGTAGCCTCTCTTGGTGGAAATCTGGAATTACCCACACTTGGCGAGTACAACCAGATCCTATCTAACAAGCAAGAGATCCCTACACCAGAAGCTACCCTACACCATCCTTATCTGAAGGTTATAGCTAACGAAATTCCAGCCCTTGACAAGAATGCAGATATCCTAAGAGTACATAAGGTACGGGAACAAATTTAATGGTCCACATGATGCTCCATTCGCTCAATGCCTTGATCTAGGTTGGGTTGTCATAGGCAATGTTTGTGTAAGGGAAATGAAGGTGCCTACGAAGATTGCTTCCTTCAAAACACACATCTTGCCAAATGGTCGCAATACCTATCTTGAACCGTGCCCACACCATTACAGAGTGAAGGAGAAATTGAACAGCAACGAATGTCAACATGACGACCAAGATAAATTAAATGTCTTTCAGTCCTGGGATAACACCTTTGGAGCCATAGTGTTCAATTCTACCAATGATGACAACAAACTAGCACTGGCAGGAGAAGATAGGGAATTCCTCAAGATGATGGATAAAGAATTCGCTCTGGATGATGCCAATAGCTGGGTAGCACCCTTACCCTCTCGTACACCTAGAGAAAAGCTACTTAACAATCTACAGCAAGCAACTGCTCGATTTGCCTCTTTAAAGCGCACCTCGAAGAAGAAAACCAAGGCTGTGAAGAAGATGAACCAGCTCCATGCCAGATGGAATACAGTGCTGGTCTGCGGAATCCGGATATGTTCCAGTTCTGCCAGGAAAGCCCTCTACAAGTGCAAGTACAAAGCCCCAGAAACAAAGATTGAAAGGAAGAAAAGGGAGAAGGCTAGAGCTACCGTGTCAAAGACCGTCGGTGGGGATAAGAATGGCGGCACACGTGTAGTCAAACTGCGTAAAATGCCTCACTATTATCCTACTGAAGATGTTCCAAGGAAGCTGTTAAGCCTTGGCAAGAAGCCTTTCAGCCAGCACAAATGCAACCTGCGCTCCTCCATCACTCCTGGGACTGTACTTATACTCCTCAATGGACACCACAGGGGGAAGCGTGTGGTTTTTCTGAAGCAGCTCCAGTTTTGCCTTCTGCTGGTAACAGGACCACTGGTTATCATCAACTGGGTGCCCCTGCGTAGAGCTCACCAGAGATTTGTTATCGCCACTTCCACAAAAGTCAATATCTCAAGTGGTTTCAAAGCACCTGACTGATGCTTACTTCAAGAAGAAGAGGCTGCGCAAACCCAAGCACCAGGAGGGAGAGATCTTTGAAACAGAGAAGGACAAATACGCAGTCACACAACAGCACAAAGCCGAACAGAAGTTCGTGGATTCCCAACTCCTGCCAATGGGTCTTGTCACTCAGGTTATGCCTATTGACAATCGAAGAATCCGAAAAGTGAAGGTCAAGGGGACTAAAGGAGGTGTGGTACATAGTTTCTTCCGGCCAATCACCGAACCAATACTCCTTCTGCCGACAAATAAAAAGGTCAGTTAAGAATTTCTGCTCTCGGCAGAAGCCTCTCCACAAACAGCCAGTTGGATTACAATTGTGTTGGCCTAGAGCTGCTTCCCCTGCACAAAGATGGGTTAACTTGTTAAATTTACTCCTCGCATCTGGAACTATGGCCTACCTTGAAGACTGTTGACTTAGTTACTGACTATAAAGTGTAAAGTTGTATTATTGAATGCTTTACCCTTGTTTTTCAGGTCTCCGCATTGGGTTTCCAGGAGGACATTTAAAGTTATAGTGTTAGTCAGGGCTTTTTTTCAGGGGGTACTCAGGGTATTCAGTACCGGCACCTCACCACTCAGTACCGGAACCTCACCACCAGCCAGACCTAAAAGGAGAGTGCATGATGCTCCTCCCTCCTCCTGCAGTGGCAGGCAGAGAATTGGAAGCGCTCAGCAGCTTATGTTGCTCCTGAATGCTTCGGCTTATCAGGAGTGTATGTAGGGACTGATAACCCCCCCTCCCCCAGTAAGTGACAAGGGAGGGCTGCTCCCCCTCTCTCTGCAAGCGCTGAAACTTTGAACAGCATGGGGAGGGGGGGGGTGCAGCATGTTTACACACATCTCCCAGAGCTGTGGATTGTCAGGCAAGCGGTGTGATCAGAGGAGCTGGCACTGTAAGGCGGTAGTGAGTTTTATTGCTATGGAACTCATACACACTGTGCATTACTATGAGTATCATTGCTGTGGAGCTCATACACACTGCGCATTACTGTGAGTTTCATTGCTGTGGAGCTCATACACACTGCGCATTACTGTGAGTGTCATTGCTGTGGAGCTGATACACACTGTGCATTACTGTGAATGTCATTGCTGTGGAGCTCATACACACTGCGCATTACTGTGAGTTTTATTGCTGTGGAGTTCATACATACTCCTCAAAACTGAGTTTCATTGCTCTGGTGTTCACAAATGCTAGGGGATTATCCACTCAGTGCCATCGTTGCAAAAAAACAAACAAAAAACAGCTAACAGCCATGCAATACAGATTTTTCTTGCAACAGAGGCACTTAGTGGATAACCCCCATAGGGTTACAACAATAGTTGTAGTTCATTTAAAGGAACACAGTATTAAAAAAAATATGGTTCCCTTTTATAGGGTCTTCCTTTAAGTGAACTACAACTATTGTTTATAAGGACATGAAATTAGTCATAAATAATAATCATTTTTTTCCCCGGGGCGTGAGAGTACCCCCACCTACGCCCTGACACATCCGCTGTGTGTGCGTCCTGACACATCCGCTGTGTGTGCGCCCTGACACATCCACTGTGTGTGCGCCCTGACACATCCACTGTGTGTGCGCCCTGACACATCCACTGTGCGTGCGCCCTGACACATCCACTGTGCGTGCGTCTTGACACATCCCCTGTGCGTGCGTCTTGACACATCCCCTGTGCGTGCGTATGACACATCCACTGTGTGTGCGTCCTGACACATCCCCTGTGTGTACGTCCTGACACATCCCCTGTGTGTACGTCCTGACACATCCCCTGTGTGTACGTCCTGACACATCCCCTGTGTGTACGTCCTGACACATCCCCTGTGTGTGCGTCCTGACACATCCCCTGTGTGTGCGTCCCGACACATCCCCTGCTGCTTGTTTGTCAACTCAGCATTTCCATTATGTGCAGAGTTTCCTGGGGAGATAATCACATCCCACGCTGATCCCTGCGAGACTCGGGAGGGACCTCTTTATTTCCAGAGCAATCGGTGTCCGGTGACCAGAATGGAAATATACACATCACGGTGTGTTCCGGCACACGAGGCGCTGGCTCCATGTGATGCTGAAAAGACCCTCTTATCTCTGCTGCGGCAAGTAAAAATTTCCACTGGGAAAACTTCCTTCATGTAATCTCCTCTTAGATTGTAAGCTCCTCTGCGCAGGATCCTTCTCACATCTTAGAGTGTAAGCTCCTCTGCACAGGATCCGCCTCACTTCTTAGATTGCAAGCTCCTCTGCACAGGATCCTTCTCACATCTTAGATTGTAAGCTCCTCTGCACAGGATCCTTCTCACATCTTAGATTGTAAACTCCTCTGCGCAGGATCCTTCTCACATTTTAGATTGTAAACTCCTCTGCGCAGGATCCTTCTCACATCTTAGATTATAAGCTCCTCTGCGCAGGATCCGCCTCACTTCTTAGAGTATAAGCTCCTCTGCGCAGGATCCGCCTCACTTCTTAGATTGCAAGCTCCTCTGCACAGGATCCACCTCACTTCTTAGATTGTAAGCTCCTCTGCACAGGATCCTTCTCACATCTTAGATTGTAAACTCCTCTGCGCAGGATCCTTCTCACATCTTAGATTGTAAGCTCCTCTGCGCAGGATCCACCTCACTTCTTAGAGTATAAGCTCCTCTGCGCAGGATCCGCCTCACTTCTTAGATTGCAAGCTCCTCTGCACAGGATCCACCTCACTTCTTAGATTGTAAGCTCCTCTGCGCAGGATCCTTCTCACATCTTAGATTGTAAGCTCCTCTGCGCAGGATCCTTCTCACATCTTAGATTGTAAGCTCCTCTGCGCAGGATCCTTCTCACATCTTCGATTGTAAGCTCCTCTGCGCAGGATCCACCTCACTTCTTAGATTGTAAGCTCCTCTGCACATGATCCTTCCCACCTCTTGTGGTTTTACCTTTAAATCTTATGAATTAAAGCCTGACGTAATGTCACAAAGGGTTAATTTATCAAGTCAGGGTCAGACATGTTACGTGACGTACTTTTCTGTCAGCGGAGATAGTCCCGGTGTGATTGGTGAGCCGCTCCTCCCGCCGGGCGATTCCGTCTAAACAAAATAAGGATATTAACATACAAATATATGGAAAAGGGCTCTGTGACCCCAAAGTGCAGTGATAGGGGCTAGGTTCACTTTCAGATCCCATCAGGGGCCGGGTATCCCATCAGGGGCTGAGTATCTCATCAGGGGCCGGGTATCCCATCAGGGGCCAAGTATCTCATCAGGGGCCGGATATCCCATCAGGGGCCGAGTATCCCATCAGGGGCCGGGTATCCCATCAGGGGTCGGGTATCCCATCAGGGGCCGGGTATCCCATCAGGGGCCGGGTATCCCATCAGGGGCCGGATATCTCATCAGGGGCCGGGTATCCCATCAGGGGCCGGGTATCCCATCAGGGGCCGGGTATCCCATCAGGGGCCGGGTATCCCATCAGGGGCCGGGTATCTCATCAGGGGCCGGGTATCTCATCAGGGGCCGGGTATCTCATCAGGGGCCGGGTATCCCATCATGGGTCCGATATGCTATTAGGGGTTGGATATCCCATTGGGGGCAAGAAATCAGGAGGTGCACACCGCTCGGGCCTGGATATCCCACTAGGGGCCGCATATCTCAGTATGCTTTAAATCTACCCCAGGGAATAAGCCCAGGTTTTCCTGTCTATTTGTTAGCAGAAAAAGGTTACAATATATACAGGGAGTGCGCATGTTATGAGCGGGGGAGGGGCGGTGCATGAGACGCAGTCCTGTGTGAGCGCAAGGATGCATCGTGTTAAAGATAGATTAGCAGGCCGGGGGCATTTCATAGCAATACTCACGAGGGACGGCAGCCCCGAGATGGGCGAGGAGCTCGGAGACTGACCAGGAATGTTCAATAAATTAAATTTAGGGACCACTGCGACGCTGACCCTCCGGCGCGGCATGTTCTGCAAGGAGAAAAGGAGCGATGTTATGCAGGAGATAAATGCATTATTTACAGACACTTTAATTGTGTCAATGTGATTAAAGTTGCCGCATGTCATTAATAGAATTCTAAATGACCAGGGATTATTCTACACGGAATCACGTTCATTCATCGGTCACGGAGTAACCGGGGGATGCGGGAACCAAAACATGGGCTTAATGGCTGAATCTGCAAACACAGGGTCACTGCTGAATGATACCGGTACCGGGGATTTATGGAGAGCAGTGTGCACTGTATGATATCGGGAATTTATGGAGAGCAGTGTGCACTGTATGATACCGGGAATTTATGGAGAGCAGTGTGCGCTGTATGATACCGGTACCGGGAATTTATGGAGAGCAGTGTAGGCTGTATGATACCGGGGATTTATGGAGAGTAGTGTGCGCTGTATGATACCGGTACCGGGAATTTATGGAGAGCAGTGTAGGCTGTATGATACCGGGGATTTATGGAGAGCAGTGTGCACTGTATGATACCGGGGATTTATGGAGAGCAGTGTGCGCTGTATGATACCGGTACCAGGGATTTATGTAGAGCAGTGGGCGCTGTATGATACCGGTACCGGGGATTTATGGAGAGCAGTGTGCACTATATGATACCGGTACCGAGGATTTATGGAGAGCAGTGTGCACTGTATGATACCGGTACCGGGGATTTATGGAGCGCAGTGTGCACTGTATGATACCGGTACCGGGGATTTATGGAGAGCAGTGTGCACTGTATGATACCGGGGATTTATGGAGAGCAGTGTGCGCTGTATGATACCGGTACCGGGGATTTATGGAGAGCAGTGTGCACTGTATGATACCGGTACCAGGGATTTATGTAGAGCAGTGTGCGCTGTATGATACCGGTACTGGGGATTTATGGAGAGCAGTGTGCACTATATGATACCGGTACCGGGGATTTATGGAGAGCAGTGTGCACTGTATGATACCGGGGATTTATGGAGAGCAGTGTGCACTGTATGATACCGGGGATTTATGGAGAGCAGTGTGCACTGTATGATACCGGTACCGGGAATTTATGGAGAGCAGTGTAGGCTGTATGATACCGGGGATTTATGGAGAGCAGTGTGCGCTGTATGATACCGGTACCGGGAATTTATGGAGAGCAGTGTAGGCTGTATGATACCGGGGATTTATGGAGAGCAGTGTGCGCTGTATGATACCGGTACCGGGGATTTATGGAGAGCAGTGTGCACTGTATGATACCGGTACCAGGGATTTATGTAGAGCAGTGTGCGCTGTATGATACCGGTACTGGGGATTTATGGAGAGCAGTGTGCACTGTATGATACCGGGGATTTATGGAGAGCAGTGCGCACTGTATAATACCGGTAAACGCCTCTTGTATCACCGCCAGAGCTAGAGGTTAAATGTTGTGTTTGCTGTTTACAGGAACAACAAACACCGAACAAAAATGCCGGAAACTGGAGCTTTATTGCGAACACGCAACACAGGGATTTATGGAGAACCGTGCGCACTGATTGATGGGGTGTCAGGGATTACCTTGCCGATGGTAAGAGACATTGACCGTGATGAGCGAGGCACACCATCATCTAAAAAAGCATAAAACACCCAAAAATGGCAAGTCAAATAAATATATAAAAACACCCGCACACCCTGAATATATGGAGGAACCCCTAAACATACACCCACACCCCTGAATATATGGAGGAGCCCCTAAAAAGACACCCGCACACCCTGAATATATGGAGGAGCCCCTAAAATGACACCCACACACCCTGAATATATGGAGGAGCCCCTAAAAAGACACCGCACACCCTGAATATATGGAGGAGCCCCTAAAAACACACCCACACCCCTGAATATATGGAGGAGCCCCTAAAAACACACCCGCACACCCTGAATATATGGAGGAGCCCCAAAAAGACACCCGCACACCTGAATATATGGAGGAAGCCACTAAAAACACACCCGCACACCCTGAATATATGGAGGAGCCCCTAAAAACACACCCGCACACCTGAATATATGGAGGAACCCCTAAAAAGACACCCACACACCCTGAATATATGGAGGAGCCCCTAAAAACACACCCACACACCCTGAATATATGGAGGAACCCCTAAAAAGACACCCGCACACCCTGAATATATGGAGGAACCCCTAAAAACACACCCGCACACCCTGAATATATGGAGGAGCCCCTAAAAACACACCCGCACACCCTGAATATATGGAGGAACCCCTAAAAAGACACCCGCACACCCTGAATATATAGAGGAACCCCTAAAAACACACCCACACACCCGGAATATATGGAGGAGCCCCTAAAAAGACACCCACACACCCTGAATATATGGAGGAGCCCCTAAAACACACCCACACCCCCTGAATATATGGAGGAACCACTAAAAACACAATAGTGAGGTCTTACCGGATCCGCCGTAATTGCGGCTTGAATTCTGATTGGCCAGCTTCTTGTACTCCATCAGCTCGGCGTGGTCCTTCTCATACGTCCTCTTCAGGTTCTCCACATACTGCATCATGACCTCCGTGGCTCGAGACATGCGTTTCTCCTGGAATCAGCCGACACACTGAGTTTTTTTAATGTACGTTTTGTCGGTGTGAACACACAGGTGTATGTTAGTGGTATTACCTGCCGAACTGCTCCAACCATTTCTGCCCGGCTAGAGAGCCTGGTGGTCAGACGGTGAAGGACGGCGATGTCCTCCAAGAGCTTCTGGTACGCCTCTCTGTGATCACTCGTCTGCCATATAGCAGAGGAAGACTGCGGCGAGAGAGGACAGAAAACACGTTAAGATGGAAAGATTTAACAACGAGGCGGAAAAACATCATTGAACCAAATTTTGTATTGACATCACAGCCCGACCCCTGAGATTCATACCAGCTGCACCGAAACATGAGGCTGACTCCTCCCCAAAAATATCGGCAATTAATCAGTCCTGATTCTTAAAATTAGATAAAAAAAAGCACAAAACTTAAAACATAAATGAACTGATCAAATCCCGTGAGGAGCAAAGGAAGCCCCCGCCGAGCTGGGGGAGAGTAAGGCTTTGAGATCCGTATAAATCCTGCCGTTATCACAATCAGAGAGAACCGATCTGGCTCCGAAGTGTCACCGAACAGTGAATTTCCCCGTACGGTGACATTTCGTGGCAATTCGGCTATCCAGAGAGATGACAGTTCGGCAAATTTTGGCGAACTGCCAGTGAAATCCAGTGCCTTTTCGACGGCAGTGAAATACGATGTCTGTTCAGCGGCAGTGAAATACAGGGCCTGTTCGGTGGCAGTGAAATACGGTGCCTGTTCGGCGGCAGTGAAATACGGTGCCTGTTCGGCGGCAGTGAAATCCCCCATAGAGAAGCAATGGTTAATCTATTCACATTGAACAGCAGAGAAATGTCCTGATGTTCAGTGGTTGCATTCGGCAGGTTTATTCAGGTGAATCCCATAGGTTTCAATGATAAAAATATTCCCGTTTTAATTCAATATCTAATAAACCGTTTATTATTTTAATCTGCAGCAAAAAGTCTCTTTATGGGTTTTTTTTAGGATCTTTTAGGCATATTTCAGGATTTTTTCTTTAAAAATTTTTTTCGCTTTTTTTTAAATCATTTTTTTTTTCTGTAACAGCCCTTTTTATTATCATTCATTGGATTTTATATGTTAATTCCAAACATTTTCGTTCACTAGTTTATTTGCAAACAGCTTTTCAATTTTGACACTTTCAAGCGTATTGTTTGTTTGTTTTTTTTTTACCCAGTTTGTCAGCTTGTCGGCTTTTTCCAGTGGCTGCTCTGCGCTGTGATCAGTGGCTTTTTTCTGACACGTTCGGTCTGTTTTTTTTGTGGCGGTTCCGGTGGTTTTCGGTGAGTGTTCGGTGAGTTTTCGGCAGGATTGCGGTGGGTTTGTGGCTGGTTTTTCCTGCACTTCGGGGACCCTGTGGTGAATGCTGAATTCACCGCAGTGTGGGGAACTTTGTTTCCCCAAAGTGCAGGGAAGTGTGGGGAACGAGAGAGCACCAAAATGTCGCCGACATGTCGGTGCTCTCTGAATAACCCACAATGTCTGCAATGGGCGCTATTTAACGGAACTCAATCCATGATATTTACTGCATTTTTTGTTAAAGTGAGGCCACTTTGGTTCAGCATATTTAATTAAGGGATTATCCTTACTTTGATCCCCGGTACAATACCGGCTCAGTTACCGGCTCTCGGCTTTAGAGATCTAGATTTACAGCTCAAGAGCCTGTAGGAACAGAAATCAGCCGCCCCGAAAAAAAAAAATTGGAAAAATTGGGAGAAGTTATTTTTTTAAATTTTGTTTGGGGTAAACAAAATAAATTTTTAAAAAAATGTGTAAAACCGGTTCACCATGATTAGGGACAGGCCGGCACGGGGGCGGGTAATGAGGGGCAGTGAGGCAAATGATGATTAGGCATGAGGTGCTAAGAGACAATGGTAAAAGTTTGCGTAATTGTAAATCTGGCCCCGGTGCTGTATGGTAATTATGACATCACGGCATTGCCAACAGCAATAATTAATGCATCATTAACCCCTTAGCGCCGTGGGGTGCGCTATGCCATCCTGGCAGCAGGTGGACTTAAACACTGCACAGCGGTATAGCGCGCCCCGCGGCTTTCCAGCCTTCCCCCGGCCCACCTCTCTTACCAGCCGGCCAATCACTTTCAAAATACCAGACACTATCATATGGTGTATTTGACTGGAAATATGCTTTTTTGGCTCTTTATACCGGCTGCTTTTTTAGAAACCTGATCTTTTTTGGTTTTCGGTTATGGTAAAACACGTTCGATTGAATCACCCGATATTAATATCTGTGAAAAGCCGACACTATTTGTCTAGAAATGAATCGCCGATAGGATTAAATCGAGCACAACATTAGCACAACATGTTTATTTAGAATTTTGACAATAAGCGTTAAAAGACTGGAATCTGAGACCTTACCATGACGGCAGCTTTGAAGGCCTCCAGTTCCTTCTCGTTGTTGTCCTCGGTGAGGTTCCTCTCTCTCTCGGCCTGGTTTAGCCGCGAGTCCAGGGTGTAGCTGTCATTCCGGAAAGCCAGCGCCAGCTGGACAAACACATTCTGCGACACAAAGTGGGGGTATAGCAGTGAAAGGAACAGAAACCTTGCGCTGGCACCTTCCTGCCAACCTAGCCAAGCCCTCCAACCCGACTGGTCTCTCGTCAGCACCGGCCCAGAGGAATCCTTAGATTAACGCACACAATGCGGCAGAGCAGGGGATGTCTGCTGACTCTATCCTGCTGAATGTGGGCCGTCCTGCTCACCTATTCAATCCATTAAACCCAATTGGTCTCTCTTCCTGGCACCGCCCCTGAGGAACCCTTAGATAAACACACACTGCAGAACAGATGGGATTTAAACCATTAACAGAGCAGGGGAAGTCTTCTGCCTTGGTCCTTCGTCTCCACCCACTCAATGCATTAAACCCAGCTGTTCTTGACCCCTCCCCAGAGGAACTCCTGGATAAAAGCATCCTGTGTATGAGGCGAGGTTTAAAAGACAAGAACACCAAGGGATGCGCCCATGTACCTTTCTTAACTCCCGGAGACCATTTCCTGACTTTAAACCCCTTTAACCTACAATTTCTACTTTTTTAACTCCACCCACGAGGAGCCCTTCAAGCGTATTCCTGTGAAAGTCTAATGAATGCTCCTCCTGAATATTCTGGGCCCTCAGGAGTTTTATCCTCCAGTTGTAAGTAAGTATGAAGTGTGGCGCGTGCCTGAACATTAAATTCCAAGGCAGATTGCAGATACACAAGTATATATACACCTTAATGCAAAAGCCATCCCAACCACTGGGAGCAAGGGTTATCTGGTCTCCCTCCACCAGCACAAGCTATATGACCTGCAGGAGCAACCCAAGAGGAGACTATAGCTGGTCACTGTGCCAATAACCGCCAAAGAATGAGGGCCCGACGATGCCAGGTCAGGTATGGAAGGGAACAAATGAATTTAGGAGCATGAATCATTCCAGTCCTGGCACCGGGCCTTTCCCACGATTCCGTAATGTGCCGATATCGGACAGTGATCCTTGTTTTGGTGAGAAAGTAGAACTTTAAAGGAAATTCTAAAGGAAAGAAACAATCAGGGGACAAGTCCTAAAAGAAGAAGTGTGCCTCAATTAGCAATGATCATCTCACACTTAACACAGACTCAAATCTGATTATATTTACGAAGATTTAGCAAAAATATTTGATAAATCCTACGTGTCGCGCGAACTAGCATAGATCGGGATGAGCTTTTGTGGGTACATTTCTGGTTATGTTTCTATTCTGTTTACACTACAGTGATCTGTGGCGATCATTGATGTATTGTCTGTTATATTGTAAATGTCTATGCGCCGTCTGTAACCCTATACCAATGTATTACTCCTGGACTCCGGCCACCCCCTTGTTTGAACCATCGTGTCTGCTAAACATTGATACTATTTTTTTCTTACTTGATGTAAACGTTTTCTCAATAAAAAATGAACAGGATTTCCAAATGTAAGAAAAATGAGCTGATTGGAGGAATATTTTTAATGGCTCTCAATGCGCTGTTAAGCGGGTTAACGACATAAAACTGTACACAGAAATTATTGTTTTATGTCATTAACCCATTAAACAGAAATGAAAGGGTTAATGACATAAACCGTTAAACAGAAACGAATGGGTTAATGACAAAACAATAAACAGATGAAAGGGTTAATGACATAAAACTGTAAACAGAAATGAATGGGTTAGCGACACAAAACAATTAACAGAGATGAAAGGGTTAATGACATAAAACGGTAAACAGAAATGAATGGGTTAATCATGTAAAAAAATAAACAGTGATGAAAGGGTTAATGACATAAACCTAAACAGAAATGAATGGGTTAGTGACATAAAAAACAAACAGAGATGAAAGGGTTAATGACATAAAACTGTAAACAGAAATGAATGGGTTAATGACATAAAGTAATAAACAGAGAGGAAAGTGTTAATGAGCTTATGTAACTCACCTCCACCTCCTTCTCGGTGAGGGGCGGGGCGCTAGAAGAAAGAGACGGGGTCAGAGACGTTATGAGGGATTTTATACACAATATCACGCATTACGGCGGGTAACGTGCGCCTGGACGCCGGCGGATTGGGCTCTGACACCGATCACCTCTGGGCTAAAGAAATCTGTGTATCGTGTTAAATCGAGTGATAAACCAATAGCCTGAGCCCGGCCATAATCAGGGGCCACATTATCAAACACTGAATCTGCATGTTTAAAAACATCATCATTTTAATTATTTATTTATTTATAAAGGATTTTACCAGGAAGGATACATTGAGATTTCTCTCGTTTTCAGTATGTCCTGGTGACAGCGCAGTATTTTATTAATTCCCTATTAATTATATTAAATTATGTTAAAGTATTTCCCTCATTTCCTCCATTATTTATTTCCTGCCTTTAAAGAATTCTTTCTATTTAGAAGATGAGTCGGTGTCTTCTCCCGACCGACCAAGGTTTGGGAGAAATTTATGAACGGGTCTGATACACAGGGAGGGGAAGAGATTTCGGAGGTGCTTTTGATTGGATACAAACCATTGAAAAGACTTTTAAACCTTGTCTCGTATGAGGGTCAGTATGCCCATCCATTAATGTATAAACTCATTTTATATCCTGACCCTTCTTGTGACTTTATAATGGTCTGAAAACTAGACATGTGCACAGCACAAAATTTCGTTTTGAACTAATGGATTAGTCCTAAAATGCAATTTATTTAGTTGCTAAAGAAATTCGTTTTCAGTTCTTTAGTATGAAAAGTAATTTCATTCATCCGAAAACCAATGGATACAATTACTATTGTAGTGGCTCCTCAGAGGACTGAGATCGCTGCTTGTTACAGTATCTCTCACTCTCAGCACAATGTGGGCCATATTACATAGTTGGTGCTAACTTAACCAGAGCTGTTGTAAACTTCCCAGAGCCATTCGAGCCTATGGAGGTTTTCAGTTTACAACAGCTCTGGTTAAGTTAGCACCAACATTGTAATACTGCCCCGTGTCAGGCAAAGCTGTTACAATTACTGACTGTTCGCTGCTCATCACAGCGCTCAGAGTTTCAGTAAAACTAGTAAATAATATTTTTATATATAAGAGGTTAGAACAATATTATTTCCTTGTTTTACTGAAACTCTGAGCGCTGTTACAGTCAGTTACTGTAACAACTGAGCCTGATACATTGTACTGAGAGATAATGTAACAAGCACCGATCTCAGCGCTCACAGCCACAGGATTTAAAGGGCTGAAAAAAAAGGATCCTCTCTGTATAATGTTTAGAACATCCTCCTACATTAATACACCTGTCTGTATAATGTTTAGAACATCCTCCTACATTAATACCCCTGTCTGTATAATGTATACAACATCCACCTGCATTAATTAATACCCCTCTCTGTATAATATATAGAACATCCTCCTGAATTAATTTATGTCCCTCTCTGTATAGAACATCCTCTTCAATTTATACCTTTCTCTGTATAATGTATATAACATCCTCCTGCATTAATACCCCTCTCTGTATAATGTATAGAACATCCTCCTGCATTAATTAATGCCCCTATCTGTATAGAACATCCTACTGCATTGGCATGGAGGGTGCAGAACTTCGGATGTTGCACTCTTCATTGCTGGTCTCCTTCACTCAATGTAATATCACAAAAAGGACTGAAACTAAAATGTAGTGCATTTTATTTTAGTTTCTTTCGTTTTTTGTACTGAGCAGTTTCGTTTCTCTTGAGTCATACTAAAACTAAATTATCCCAAAATTCGGACTAAATCGTTTTAGTACTAAAACGAATGCACATGTCTACTGAAAACCTTCTACAGGACCTATTTCCCTCCAACATGGGCCAAAGCCAGGTTTTCAGACCCTACAATGACCGAACATCTGCTGGAGACATCACCCTTTACCTGTTCGGTAGACACTTGTGAATGCGTAGCTTGCGTAATAAGATGTCCGGGATATTGGGCATCACATCCGAGTCTCCTTTACCCTCTTCTTCATCAGCAGATTGAGTGGGAGAAGAACCTAGAAGACGATGACAGAGACATCACAAAACAAGCCCAACAAAAAGAAACCATCAGAACCTATTACAAAAATCATAAGGAACCAATAGATGGATCATAAAAAAAACCACAACAAAGGTCAACCAGAGACCATCAGGAAAGCTGTCAAAAACCTAAAAAGACCAGAAGGACTACTAGGAGAAACCAGCAAAAAGTGAACCAGTAAAAAATATATTTAAGAAACAGCAGAAAGGCCACCAAGAACAAGCAGATCATCAGCCAGCAGAAGGACAACCGTGGGATCAACTGGAGTCAGCAGAAAGTCAACCAGAAACCAGAAGAAAGGCCAGCAGAAAGTCAACGAGCAGAAAAACCAATCTGGATCAGCAGTCAATGCAGTGGAAAGACCATCCATTCCCCATAAGTGGGGAATCGGGCAAGCGGTCCCTCTGTCACCTCACCAAACTAAAGAGGCATCGTATTGAATCTGAAAGCAAACTATATATGGTTTGTCTCTACAGACCTGACGGGTAACGTGAGAGTCGCAAGGAGTTTTGATTTGCCAGTCGGCCATTAGGATCCTATGGCAGGATGAAACCACATCCAACTGAATTCGAGGGATTCGCTTCATCGTCTGGGTGTGGGAACACCACCACACTCACACCATCGCCATGATATGAATCGATGACTATTAAAACAACTTTACTACACTCTGCCCCCCCTGACACATCATCGTCAGTCACACCAAATACAAGACATTCTGAACACAACCCTTGGCCAGCGACCCAACACCACCATTTGCACATACTTTCATTCTGCTGCTTGGGTTCCACCTTGACATTCTTTGCCCCCTGGAATCTGGATTATAGTGTTTGTTTTTGGATGTCATCTCTTAAAATGACGGGTAAATGAATAATAACCAGCCACCATACATGTGAAGTTACATAAATAGTCAACTTGACTTTTGCCGGCGTTACCAAAACCCCCCGATCGCGTTTCTGAAGCCAAGAACGTTCCGCAATTCCGGAATTTTGATAAATGTTAAGAATGTCACTAAAAGTTAAAGAGTTTTTCCAGGAATTGATGGATTTAAAGTGTCTACTTAGCAAAATGCCACATGGACCTCACGGAGGGACACGCAGTAACGTTTGGAGGAAATATAGACAATAAAGTGCTGTTAATATGCAGGAGATAACATCCACTTCCTTCCTCTCTGGAAAGACGAGTTCGTGCAATAAGATCTTTAAACAAATACAGTATATAAGGGCGGTGTCATCTCATTGCCTCCGTGACCACCACAAGCCACACGATCCATTATCTGCTTGGTATTTTTCATTAATAAGACAGTTATGTCCTGATAATTCTGGATTAAATACAGAGTAATTCAGCCCATTCACTTTTATGGTGGTTTTTGCCTCATTTCTAGATGTCTCCAAACTCAACCTAATTTACAATTTTTGGAGAAAATTGTAGAATAATAAATATTTGTCATCATGAAGATTTTGCCTGAAAATACTCAGAGCTACCTCGAATAAATAGTCCCTTTGTGGACACAGGAATCAGACCCCTCGTGAGGCTGTTAAGGAGTGAGCTATACGCTGTGATAAGTGAGTAAAGCCGGGTAAGATAGAAAGCAGAGACCTGTAATGTCCATGGTCCTCGCGGCCGCTGTGCTGGACTCAAGGAATAAGACGCTTGGAGTTTGTTACGTGCAGTGTCTGAGCCGATAAACTGAGGCCAAACCACAGCAGGACGTGAATAAGCGAATTCAGACGTTACAGCAAAATCAACTGTAACCGTTCAACATACGCCCCAAATATACACGAAAGTGAATGGAGATCCGCCGCTGACCAGTGTCTACACAAGACGGATCTAGTATCCTGCTTCTGGCGTCTGAAATCTAGCACCAGCCTCCAAAAACCAGCTCCCAGTCTCCAGAATCCAGCTCCAACCTCCAGTCTCCAAAATCCAGCTCCTATTCACCAAAAAACAGCTCCCAGCCTCCCCAGTACAGCTCCAGTCTCCAAACGCCAGCCTCCAAAATCCAGCTCCAAGTCTCCAAAAACCAGCCTCCCAAATACAGCCCCATGCCTCCAAAATCCAGCTCCCAGCATCCACAATTCTCCAAAATCCAGCTCCACAATGCAGCTCCCATGCTCTAAAAGCTTCTGGAAGCCAAAACATCCATTCTACTATTTCTAGAAAATCCAATGCACAGGGTCATGTCATCTAAAGCCTTCCACACCCACACAGTCTATCGTCCTGCTTCTAGATACCAGACAGTCTATCATCCTGCTTCTAGATACCAGACTGTCTATCGTCCTGCTTCTAGATACCAGACAGTCTATCGTCCTGCTTCTAGATACCAGACAGTCTATCATCCTGCTTCTAGATACCAGACAGTCTATCATCCTGCTTCTAGATACCACACAGTCTATCATCCTGCTTCTAGATACCAGACAGTCTATCGTCCTGCTTCTAGATACCAGACAGTCTATCATCCTGCTTCTAGATACCACACAGTCTATCATCCTGCTTCTAGATACCACACAGTCTATCATCCTGCTTCTAGATACCAGACAGTCTATCGTCCTGCTTCTAGATACCAGACAGTCTATCGTCCTGCTTCTAGATACCAAACAGTCTATCGTCCTGCTTCTAGATACCAGACAGTCTATCGTCCTGCTTCTAGATACCAGACAGTCTATCGTCCTGCTTCTAGATACCAAACAGTCTATCGTCCTGCTTCTAGATACCAGACAGTCTATCGTCCTGCTTCTAGATACCAGACAGTCTATCATCCTGCTTCTAGATACCAGACAGTCTATCGTCCTGCTTCTAGATACCAGACAGTCTATCGTCCTGCTTCTAGATACCAGACAATCTATTGTCCTGCTTCTAGATACCAGACAGTCTATTGTCCTGCTTCTAGACACCAAACAGTCTATTGTCCTGCTTCTAGATACCAGACAGTCTATCGTCCTGCTTCTAGATACCAGACAGTCTATTGTCCTGCTTCTAGACACCAAACAGTCTATTGTCCTGCTTCTAGATACCAGGCAATCTATTGTCCTGCTTCTAGATACCAGACAGTCTATTGTCCTGCTTCTAGATACCAGACAGTCTATCGTCCTGCTTCTAGATACCAGACAGTCTATCGTCCTGCTTCTAGATACCAGACAGTCTATCGTCCTGCTTCTAGATACCAGACCGTCTATCGTCCTGCTTCTAGATACCAGACAGTCTATCTTCCTGCTATTAGATACCAGACAGTCTATCGTCCTGCTTCTAGATACCAGACAGTCTATCGTCCTGCTTCTAGATACCAGACAGTCTATCGTCCTGCTTCTAGATACCAGACCGTCTATCGTCCTGCTTCTAGATACCAGACAGTCTATCATCCTGCTATTAGATACCAGACAGTCTATCGTCCTGCTTCTAGATACCAGACAGTCTATCATCCTGCTTCTAGATACCAGACAGTCTATCGTCCTGCTTCTAGATACCAGACAGTCTATCGTCCTGCTTCTAGATACCAGACAGTCTATCGTCCTGCTTCTAGATACCAGACAGTCTATCGTCCTGCTTCTAGATACCAGACAGTCTATCGTCCTGCTTCTAGATACCAGACAGTCTATCGTCCTGCTTCTAGATACCAGACAGTCTATCATCCTGCTTCTAGATACCAGACAGTCTATCGTCCTGCTTCTAGATACCAGACAGTCTATCGTCCTGCTTCTAGATACCAGACAATCTATTGTCCTGCTTCTAGATACCAGACAGTCTATTGTCCTGCTTCTAGACACCAAACAGTCTATTGTCCTGCTTCTAGATACCAAACAGTCTATTGTCCTGCTTCTAGATACCAGGCAATCTATTGTCCTGCTTCTAGATACCAGACAGTCTATTGTCCTGCTTCTAGATACCAGACAGTCTATTGTCCTGCTTCTAGATACCAGACAGTCTATCGTCCTGCTTCTAGATACCAGACAGTCTATCGTCCTGCTTCTAGATACCAGACAGTCTATCGTCCTGCTTCTAGATACCAGACAGTCTATCATCCTGCTATTAGATACCAGACAGTCTATCGTCCTGCTTCTAGATACCAGACAGTCTATCGTCCTGCTTCTAGATACCAGACAGTCTATCGTCCTGCTTCTAGATACCAGACAGTCTATCGTCCTGCTTCTAGATACCAGACAGTCTATCGTCCTGCTTCTAGATACCAGACAGTCTATCGTCCTGCTTCTAGATACCAGACAGTCTATCGTCTTGCTTCTAGATACCAGACAGTCTATCGTCCTGCTTCTAGATACCAAACAGTCTATCGTCCTGCTTCTAGATACCAAACAGTCTATCGTCCTGCTTCTAGATACCAGACAGTCTATCGTCCTGCTTCTAGATACCAAACAGTCTATCGTCTTGCTTCTAGATACCAGACAGTCTATCGTCCTGCTATTAGACATATCTTTCTGAGCAGTTTTGTTCGATGACCATTCAGGGGCCGTTGATTCCCTGTTAATATGGGTTCTTGGGGGCGCACCTCTCTCTTGCTCGGCCGCTTCACTGAGGTCGGGGAGTTTCTGTCCCGTCAGGTTGTGACTACGCATCATTTTGTGTTCCTAGAACAAAACAATGAACAACACAGAAAACAAAATTTAAATGTAATTCCCAGAACAACGAGACGAGCACATAATACACAGAGAGGACACAATACAGGGAGTCTGGGATTTAGTGATATGTCTGTGTTACAATTACAGGGTTATTCAGAGAAAGGTGAAAACCAGGAGAACTGTCAGGAGAAGAGAACAATCTAGACCAAATAGTCGATTTGGAAAGTGAGATAAATGGGAGAATTTTTATGGTTTGGCTATTTTGACTTGGAACAATGACTGGAGAAGTGAAAATTCTGAGGTTCACCTTTCTTTGAATAGACCTGAAAATAAACCGGCAGGATACAATACAGGGAGTCTGGGATTTACTGACATGTCTGCATTACACATAATAAACCAAGAGGACACAATACAGGGAGTCTGGGATTTACTGACATGTCTGCATTACACATAATAAACAGAGAGGATACAATACAGGGAGTCTGGGATTTACTGACATGTCTGCATTACACATAATAAACTGAGAGGACACAATACAGGGAGTCTGGGATTTACTGACATGTCTGCATTACACATAATAAACCAAGAGGACACAATACAGGGAGTCTGGGATTCCTCAGGCTGGAGGGTCCAAGAGGTCCTTTACGCGGTGCAGGAGACATGGCCTGGTACACTCCGTGGCATCACATCGAGTCGTCAGCTTTGTGGCAATTCCTTTCATATTGTGTCTGTTACACACACGGGAACGCTGGCACGTTAATACTAGTACAGGGAGGAAACTTTCTTGGAAAGAATGCTCCCATGAGTGTCCATGAGGTAGGAAAACCCTTTGTATCCCCTAATGTGACCTCAAATCAATCAGCCGGTTCCTGTTTATATGACAGGGCCGCACCGGATGCTAAATGGCAATTACATTTTGTGACTCTCCTGACAGCGGCTGGTGCCGGGTGGCCTCATGTTTACATGTGGCCTGGACCTGTTAGGGTCACATGAGACCATCACGAGGAATGGAATTATTAAGGTGTTCATTCATTAGACTGCGAAGTCAACCCTCAGATATACAGACCTCTAAAGGAAAATACACCATCCCAATCTGCTGCCCTAGGTCTGTGTGCAAGAACAAAACCTTGTGTGTGGGTGTCTTTTTAGGGGTTCCTCCATATATTCAGGGTGTGCGGGTGTCTTTTTAGGGGCTCCTCCATATATTCAGGGTGTGCGGGTGTGTTTTTAGGGGCTCCTCCATATATTCAGGGTGTGCGGGTGTCTTTTTAGGGGCTCCTCCATATATTCAGGGTGTGCGGGTGTGTTTTTAGGGGCTCCTCCATATATTCAGGGTGTGTGGGTGTCTTTTTAGGGGCTCCTCCATATATTCAGGGTGTGCGGGTGTCTTTTTAGGGGCTCCTCCATATATTCAGGGTGTGCGGGTGTCTTTTTAGGGGCTCCTCCATATATTCAGGTGTGCGGGTGTGTTTTTAGGGGCTCCTCCATATATTCAGGGTGTGTGGGTGTCTTTTTAGGGGCTCCTCCATATATTCAGGGTGTGCGGGTGTCTTTTTAGGGGCTCCTCCATATATTCAGGGTGTGCGGGTGTGTTTTTAGGGGCTCCTCCATATATTCAGGGTGTGTGGGTGTGTTTTTAGGGGCTCCTCCATATATTCAGGGTGTGTGGTGTCTTTTTAGGGGCTCCTCCATATATTCAGGGTGTGCGGGTGTGTTTTTAGGGGCTCCTCCATATATTCAGGGCGTGTGGGTGTGTTTTTAGGGGCTCCTCCATATATTCAGGGTGTTCAGGTGTCTTTTTAGGGGTTCCTCCATATATTCCGGGTGTGCGGGTGTGTTTTTAGGGGCTCCTCCATATATTCCGGGTGTGCGGGTGTGTTTTTAGGGGCTCCTCCATATATTCCGGGTGTGCGGGTGTCTTTTTAGGGGTTCCTCCATATATTCCGGGTGTGCGGGTGTGTTTTTAGGGGCTCCTCCATATATTCCGGGTGTGCGGGTGTGTTTTTAGGGGCTCCTCCATATATTCAGGGTGTGCGGGTGTCTTTTTAGGGGCTCATCCATATATTCAGGGTGTGTTTTTAGGGGCTCCTCCATATATTCAGGGTGTGCGGGTGTGTTTTTAGGGGTTCCTCCATATATTCAGGGTGTGTTTTTAGGGGTTCCTCCATATATTCAGGGGGTGTGGGGGTGTTTTTAGGGGTTCCTCCATATATTCAGGGTGTGTGGGTGTGTTTTTAGGGGTTCCTCCATATATTCAGGGTGTGCGGGTGTCTTTTTAGGGGCTCCTCCATATATTCAGGGTGTGCGGGTGTGTTTTTAGGGGCTCCTCCATATATTCAGGGTGTGCGGGTGTCTTTTTAGGGGCTCCTCCATATATTCAGGGTGTGCGGGTGTGTTTTTAGGGGCTCCTCCATATATTCAGGGTGTGTGGGTGTCTTTTTAGGGGCTCCTCCATATATTCAGGGTGTGGGTGTGTTTTTAGGGGCTCCTCCATATATTCAGGGCGTGTGGGTGTGTTTTTAGGGGCTCCTCCATATATTCAGGGTGTGCAGGTGTCTTTTTAGGGGTTCCTCCATATATTCCGGGTGTGCGGGTGTCTTTTTAGGGGTTCCTCCATATATTCCGGGTGTGCGGGTGTGTTTTTAGGGGCTCCTCCATATATTCCGGGTGTGCGGGTGTGTTTTTAGGGGTTCCTCCATATATTCAGGGTGTGTGGGTGTATTTTTAGGGGCTCCTCCATATATTCAGGGTGTGTGGTGTGTTTTTAGGGGTTCCTCCATCTATTCAGGGTGTGTGGGTGTGTTTTTAGGGGCTCCTCCATATATTCAGGGTGTGCGGGTGTCTTTTTAGGGGTTCCTCCATATATTCAGGGTGTGTGGGTGTGTTTTTAGGGGTTCCTCCATCTATTCAGGGTGTGTGGGTGTGTTTTTAGGGGTCCTCCATCTATTCAGGGTGTGTGGTGTGTTTTTAGGGGCTCCTCCATATATTCAGGGTGTGTGGTGTGTTTTTAGGGGTTCCTCCATCTATTCAGGGTGTGTGGGTGTGTTTTTTGGGGCTCCTCCATATATTCAGGGTGTGCGGGTGTCTTTTTAGGGGTTCCTCCATATATTCAGGGTGTGTGGGTGTGTTTTTAGGGGTTCCTCCATCTATTCAGGGTGTGTGGGTGTGTTTTTAGGGGCTCCTCCATATATTCAGGGTGTGCGGGTGTCTTTTTAGGGGCTCCTCCATATATTCAGGGTGTGCGGGTGTGTTTTAGGGGCTCATCCATATATTCAGGGTGTGTTTTTAGGGGCTCCTCCATATATTCAGGGTGTGCGGGTGTGTTTTTTAGGGGTTCCTCCATATATCAGGGTGTGTGGGTGTGTTTTTAGGGGTTCCTCCATATATCAGGGTGTGTGGGTGTTTTTAGGGGTTCCTCCATATATTCAGGGGGTGTGGGTGTGTTTTTAGGGGTTCCTCCATATATTCAGGTGTGTGGGTGTCTTTTTAGGGGCTCCTCTATATATTCAGGGTCTGGGGGTTTCAGCTTGGGGGGCTGAAAGGGTCCGTTTAGGATGCGCACAGGATGGGCCTGTGTAATGGTCTGGATCAATAGCAGAAGCCAGGTAGGAACAACCTGGAGGGGGTGACTGACTGCCATTAATACACTTTAATCTCATTAATTCATTTATTTCCACGTGTTTTAATTCTCTTTTTAATACTTGCTGCATCGTATGAGGAACCAATAGGTGGGAACATAATATATGAGGAACCATTAGGTGGGAACATTTTGTATGAGGAACCAATAGGTGGGAACATTTTGTATGAGGAACCAATAGGTGGGAACATTTTGTATGAGGAACCATTAGGTGGGAACATATTGCAAAGGGAACCAATAGGTGGGAACATATTATGTGAGGAACCAATAGGTGGGAACATTTTGTATAAGGAACCAATAGGTGGGAACATAATATATGAGGAACCAATAGGTGGGAACATAATATATGAGGAACCATTAGGTGGGAACATTTTGTATGAGGAACCAATAGGTGGGAACATATTGTATGTGGAACCAATAGGTGGGAACATATTGTATGAGGAACCATTAGGTGGGTACATATTGTATGAGGAACCAATAGGTGGGAACATATAGGGGGTTATTCACAAACTTCCAAACTGCACTAAACAGTGAATTTTCAGGACAATTCACCAAATAGAGGTAAATTGACAATGAAATATGGTGCAATTTGCCACAATTCGGCAGCACCGAACTTGCCCCCTGGAAGACTATCGTGTCTTCCATTCACCGAATGCTGAACGGCACCGAAATTCTGGCAAAATGCCCTGATTTTCATTGTTTCAATTTGACAGATTTAAACAGGCGAATCCCATAGGATTCAATGTAAAAAATTTATATCTTTAAAAAACTATTTCTTTTTTCCAAAAACCCCTTTTTGTTATTTTTTAGACAACATTTATGTGTTTATGTTTTTAAAGACCTTTCTGCATATTTTTTTTAAAAGGACCATTTATTTATTATTATTTAGATCCAGTTGGTGAGAGCATATTACATGTGGAACCAAACACCTGCAAGCAGCTGCAGGGGGGACCCCTTTAGGATGGGCTTTCACTGTATGTGCAGTGAGGGGGGGCTGCAGTGTGTTTGTTCGAGAGAAAGACTAATTAGGAATGAAGTGAGATTTAAGAATTATCCCTGTATTACACAAGAGTGAAAGGGAGTGAGTTCCCTTTGTTCTATGGGATCAGGCATGGGCGCCTTTGTTTTATGAGCTGAAACATGGCTCTTTGTGATTCGGTACAATGGGGAGATAAACAATGGAAAAGGAGGGGGAAGGGAGGGTGCAAAAGGCTGGGCGTGGGACATTTTTGGTATTGCAGTAATTTTTCTTTTACTCCCACCCAACCCACCCTGTTTTGTTTTCTCTTTCATAGATGCTGGTTCTCTACAACGTCGGAAAGGTCACGCAGCAGAAGCACCATGGATAGGGGCAATGGAGTGGTGATTTCACCACTCATGCAAGACCGCCCGTGGTTTCCCATATGGAAATATGCCATGTTGCATGTACCCGGTTCGTGGTTTATACGGCCATGTCTGGGGGATTGTCTAAATATGGACATGGTTAGTCTACCTATTGCATCAAGTTATACACCATGTTACATGAAGCCAGCCTGTGGTTTTTGAACGGCCAAGGTTGGGATTGTTCTTTGATTAAAAGCATGGTTTAGAGAAATTATTATCGATCAGATAGTATCCCAAGTGGCTTGAAGACAGTTGGTGTTTTTTTACGGCCACAACTGGGTGGATTGCGCTTAAATTGGGTACTTTACCATGTGGCAGGAAGCCAGCTGGTGGTTTGTTCGGCCACAGCTGGGGGATTGCGCTTTAAGATGGACATGGTTTAGGTTAGAGATGAGAGGTGAAATAGGTGGCCTGGCACGTGGAGGGTGATAGTGGGGGGAGGGTCTGCAGGGTACGGGGTGAGTGTGGTTTCATACGGCCAAGCTCAGGTGCCTTCCTGGTTTGCAGATCCTCTCGGCCTGCTATCTGCCATAAAAATACACTGAGCAGACGTGTGGTCATCCTGCTTAGCCACGTGGGGCGCTATTTCTGGGCAATGCTTGTGGTGCATTGCAGTTGCCAGTGTTATCTGGTGAAGCGTATTTGGCATACGAGGATCGATAATAATAATTCTGCCTTAGAGGTAAAGAATTTGGCCTTAAGTAATAAAAGACGTGACCTTTTCAAAATGCCAATACTTTGTTGTGTTTTCATTTACGGGAAAAGGGAGGGGGGTCGGGGCGGGTGGGGGGGCTTGGGGGGTTAGTAGGTTTAAGAAGGTAACTTACATGGGAGAAGTGTAAGAAGAGGATAGGGGTATAATTCTTAACACTTTATGAGAAAGTTTGCAGGAATCCTCCGGCTCACCCTGTGGTAACAAGCGGCCGATGGAGTAAGTTTATCGCTCTATTCCTCTCAGTAATGTTTCTTACACGTTTTGGGCCGCTTTTGTGTCGGATCTGGTTCCTCGTTGAGAGCTGTTCCAAGAGGCCATTTCTCGCCCATTTGACACTCCAGTTTTTGGGGTTTATTTCTTGCGGAAATGTTTTGTATGAAAAATTTTTTATTTTAAAATGAGAAACGGTTAATGTAAAATATATTTAATAATTATTTAGTTTATTATTTAGGCATAAGGACCTTTTCCTTTATTTTTAGTTTTTTTTTTATATATATATATACCAGTTTAAGGCTGGGGTCAGACTAGCGCACTTTAAACGTGCGTTCTGGCGCACTTAATTACGGCCGCACTAGCAGCAAATGACGGGCAATGACGGCCAATATACGAAGTACGGTCGCACAAAAGTCCGGCTGCGCAATGCAAGTGGCAAACGAACGCATTTTGTCGAGAACGTCAAACCGCTAGTACTGACATACAGAGTGCGCTGCGTCCGCATAGCGGCGAGTGTGCGTGATTTGGAGATGTCAGACACTGCTAATGTCCGGCCAACATAACGTCCAGACGCAAAAAGTGTTTTATTGATTATCCGTACAAAATCACGAACGCAAATGCGCATCGTATGACCGCTATCGCGTATTCCGTGAAAAAATGCGTCCATTCGTTCGAACGCACTTTTTCACAGACAACGCGAAAATGCGTTCGTCTGACCCTAGCCTAAGGCTAGGGTCAAACGAAAGCATTTTTACACGCGAACGTAAAAAAGTGCGTCCGAACGCATTGACGTATTTTTTCACGGAATACGTGAAAACGGTCATACGATGCGCATTTTTGTGCGTGATTTTTTACGGATCCAAACCAGGAAACTTTGGGTGTCTGGACGTTATGTTGGCCGGACACGAGCAGGGTCTGACGTCTCCAAATCACACACACACACACACTGCTATGCGGGCGCAGCGCACTCTGTATGTCAGTACTAGCGGTTCTGCGTTCTCGAAAAAATGCGTTCAAATTCCACTTGCGTTGCGCAGCCGGACTTTCGTGCGACCGTACTTCGTATATTGGCCGTCATTGCCCGTCATTTGCTGCTAGTGCGGCCGTGATTAAGTGCGCCAGAACGCACGTTAAAAGTGCGCTGGTCTGACCCCAGCCTTAAGGGTCATTTTGTTTAAGCCTATTTAATGTTATGCCGTATTTATTAAGAACATACTTTGTTTTTGCACTGTTAAACTGAACATAATTTGTATAAAACCCTCATACAAAGGCTGCTTGGAACAGCTCTCGACGAGGAACCAGATCTGAGACAACACCGGGTCACCATGCGATGCCACGTCTCCTGCAGACTGATTGCGGCTCGTTACTGTATATTAACAGCTCCTATGCTTTGTATACTCAAGCGATCTCGCGTAGGGTCGCACTGGGCTCCATGGAATTTAAACTTATAAAGGCGCCAGGTATATATATAATATACACACACACACACTTTCCTGACTTTTGGTCTCGCCTACAAACTGGCATTTTAAGAAGGAAAAAAAACCCCAAAAAAAACAACAAATTGCATTCAGTACAAAAACGAGTAAAATAATCCGTACGACAAAAAGGATACATTAATAAAGAGAATAAAAATTAAATCATATGTGTATGAACAACACAAACACCTGTGGTGACCCGACCCCTCCTGTGATGTGTACGTGTTCATATACATAAAACTATAATTTTGGTCTCGTTTTTATTAGTGACTCCTGTTTCTTTGCTATATATATATTCTTTTTAAATGTACTTTCTTTTGGGATTTTTATTTTCTGCAGACACTGCTTGTATGGATTTCCTTTAGTATTATTTGCAGATGTGATTTTATGTGACGGATTTGTGTAGTTTATATTTTTTTTCATACGCACTGATAGAAGTGCAAATAGGTTTCCTATGGGAAAGTCACCACCTAGTGGCTGCAGTTGGAAGTGACAATGTCAATATATGGAAAAACAAATCCCTAATAAGATGCTAGGTTGAAAAAAGCACATATTTCAAGGCACATGTGCCTTCTTTCTTCTTTTTTTTGGGGGGAAAGCACACTATTGGCGTCATTTTATCAATGCGATTACAGTACAAATCAACCCTGGTGTTTTTAGTGGTAGGGTTAGTATTAGGATTACTATTATTTATTTATTTATTTTTTGAGAAAGTGTTTTTCCATGAAGGATACATTGAGATTTCTCTGGTTTTCAGTATGTCCTGGGTGGCGAGTATGTACCGTTGGGTGTCTCGCCCAAGGACACTTACTAGAGAGGTGCTCTGTCTGGGATTCCAACCTTTGTCTCCACAGTTATAGAGCGGTGATGTTACCTCTACTCCACCCTGCTGGCAGAGTTATGTGCGTGTGTTATGGTTACTATTTGTGTTGGGGTTAGACTTCGTCTGTGTGCTTGTGATAGGGTCTTTGCGCTTGGGTCAGGGTTACTGCTTGGGCTTGGGTCAGGGTTACTGTTTGCGCTTGGGTTAGGGTCTTTGCGCTTGGGTTAGGGTCTTTGCGCTTGGGTCAGGGTTACTGCTTGGGTCAGGGTTACTGTTTGCGCTTGGGTTAGGCTCTTTGCGCTTGGGTTAGGGTCTTTGCGCTTGGGTCAGGGTTACGTTTACTGTTTGCGTTATGGTTAGTTACTGTATATAGGCAATATGTACTCACATATGCTCATCAATCCACAGCAGGGGGAGGTCTCCACTCACTCCCAGGCCTCAAATCAGCAAAATAGTAGATAAAAAAATTCCAGCAAACCGTGGTATTCTTATGAAGATAGGTTTATTCCATCAGCAAATGACGTTTTGACAAAGCACTGTGTGTGGTCGAAACGTCATATGCTGATGGAATAAACCTACTGTATCTACTACTTTAGGTTACGGTTACTGTTTGGGTTATGGTTACTGTTTGTGTTTGGGTTGCGTTTACTGTTTGGGTTATGGTTATTGTTTGGGTTACGTTATTGTTTGGGTTATAGTTATTGTTACTGTTTGGATTACGTTATTGTTTGTGTTATGGTTAGTGTTTGGGTTACGGTTATTGTTTGGGTTACGGTTATTGTTTGGGTTATAGTTATTGTTACTGTTTGTGTTTGGGTTACGTTATTGTTTGGGTTACGGTTATTGTTTGTGTTATGGTTAGTGTTTGGGTTACGGTTACTTTAATGGTTAGTGTTTGGTTATGGTTACAGTTATTGTTTGTGTTTGGGTTACGGTTATGGTTACTGTTTGGGTTTGTGTTATGGTTATTGTTTGGGTTATGGATACTGTTTGGGTTATGGTTCTTGTTCTTGTTACTGTTAATGTTTGGGTTACGTTATTGTTTGGGTTATGGTTACTGTTTGGGTTTGGGTTACTGTTATTGTTTGGGTTTGGGTTACTGTTATTGTTTGTTATGTTATTGTTTGGTTTATGGTTATTGTTTGGGTTATTGTTTGTTTGGGTTACGGTTACTGTTATTGTTTGTGTTTGGGTTATGGTTACTGTTATTGTTTGGGTTATGGTTATTGTTTGGGTTACTGTTTGGGTTATTGTTTGGGTTTGTGTTATGGTTATTATTTGTGTTTGGGTTACATTATTGTTTGGGTTATGGATACTGTTTGGGTTATGGTTATTTGGGTTACGGTTACTGTTTGGGTTACGGTTACTGTTTGGGTTATGGTTATTGTTTGTTTGGGTTATGGTTACTGTTTGGGTTATGGTTATTGTTTGGGTTACTGTTTGGGTTATTGTTTGGGTTTGTGTTATGGTTATTGTTTGTGTTTGGGTTACATTATTGTTTGGGTTATGGATACTGTTTGGGTTATGGTTATTTGGGTTACGGTTACTGTTTGGGTTACGGTTACTGTTTGGGTTATGGTTATTGTTTGTTTGGGTTATGGTTACTGTTTGGGTTATGGTTATTGTTTGAGTTACTGTTTGGGTTTGGGTTACTGTTATTGTTTGTGTTTGGGTTACGGTTACTGTTATTGTTTGTGTTATGGTTATTGTTTGGGTTATGGTTCTTGTTCTTGTTACTGTTAATGTTTGGGTTGCGTTATTGTTTGGGTTATGGATACTGTTTGGGTTATGGTTATTTGTGTTACAGTTACTGTTTGCGTTTGGGTTACGGTTACTGTTTGGGTTATGTTATTGTTTGGGTTATGGTTATTTGTGTTACAGTTACTGTTTGCGTTTGGGTTACGGTTACTGTTTGGGTTATGGTTATTGTTTGGGTTACGTTATTGTTTGGGTTATGGTTATTTGTGTTACAGTTACTGTTTGTGTTACGGTTACTGTTTGGGTTATGGTTACTGTTTGTGTTTGGGTTGCGTTTACTGTTTGGGTTATTATGGTTATTGTTTGTGTTTGGGTTATTGTTATTGTTTGGGTTACTGTTTGGGTTTGGGTTATTGTTATTGTTTGGGTTTGGGTTACGGTTACTGTTATTGTTTGTTATGGTTATTGTTTGGGTTATTGTTTGTTTGGGTTACGGTTACTGTTAGTGTTTGGGTTACGGTTACTGTTATTGTTTGGGTTATGGACGGTTATTGTTTTGGTTACTGTTTGGGTTATTGTTTGGGTTTGTGTTATGGTTATTGTTTGTGTTTGGGTTACATTATTGTTTGGGTTATGGATACTGTTTGGGTTATGGTTATTTGTGTTACAGTTACTGTTTGTGTTTGGGTTGCGGTTACTGTTTGGGTTATGGTTATTGTTTGTGTTTGGGTTATGGTTACTGTTTGGGTTATGGTTATTGTTTGAGTTACTGTTTGGGTTTGGGTTACTGTTATTGTTTGTGTTTGGGTTACGGTTACTGTTATTGTTTGTGTTATGGTTATTGTTTGGGTTTGGGTTACGGTTATTGTTTGGGTTACGGTTATTGTTTGGGTTTGGGTTATGGTTATTGTTTGGGTTATGGTTATTGTTTGGGTTACTGTTTGTTTGGGTTACGGTTACTGTTATTGTTTGTGTTTGGGTTATGGTTATTGTTTGTTTGAGTTATGGTTATTTGGGTTTGGGTTATGGTTATTGTTTGGGTTTGGGTTACTGTTATTGTTTGTGTTTGGGTTATGGTTACTGTTATTGTTTGGGTTACGGTTACTGTTATTGTTTGTGTTTGGGTTATGGTTACTGTTATTGTTTGGGTTACGGTTACTGTTATTGTTTGTGTTTGGGTTATGGTTATTGTTTGAGTTATGGTTATTTGGGTTTGGGTTATGGTTATTGTTTGGGTTTGGGTTACTGTTATTGTTTGTGTTTGGGTTATGGTTACTGTTATTGTTTGGGTTACGGTTACTGTTATTGTTTGTGTTTGGGTTATGGTTACTGTTATTGTTTGGGTTACGGTTACTGTTATTGTTTGTGTTTGAGTTATGGTTATTTGGGTTTGGGTTATGTTATTGTTTGGGTTATGGTTACTGTTATTGTTTGGGTTATGGTTATTGTTTGTGTTTGGGTTACTGTTTGGGTTTTGGTTATTGTTTGTTTGGGTTTGGGTTATTGTTATTGTTTTTGTTTGGGTTATGGTTACTGTTATTGTTTGGGTTATGGTTATTGTTTGGGTTTGGGTTATGGTTATTGTTTGGGTTATGGTTATGGTTTGGGTTATGGTTATTGTTTGGGTTACTGTTTGGGTTTGGGTTATTGTTTGTTTGGGTTACGGTTACTGTTATTGTTTGTGTTTGGGATATGGTTACTGTTACTGTTTGGGTTATGGTTATTGTTTGGGTTTGGGTTATGGTTATTGTTTGGGTTACTGTTTGGGTTTGGGTTATTGTTTGTTTGTTGGGTTACGGTTACTGTTATTGTTTGTGTTTGGGATATGGTTACTGTTATAGGTTGGGTTATGGTTATTGTTTGGGTTTGGGTTATGGTTATTGTTTGGGTTTGGGTTATGGTTATTGTTTGGGTTATGGTTATTGTTTGGGTTTGGGTTATGGTTATTGTTTGGGTTATGGTTATTGTTTGGGTTATTGTTTGTTTGTTTGGGTTACGGTTACTGTTATTGTTTGTGTTTGGGTTATGGTTACTGTTATTGTTTGGGTTATGGTTATTGTTTTCGTTTGGGTTATGGTTATTGTTTGGGTTATGGTTATTGTTTGGGTTATTGTTTGTTTGTTTGGGTTACGGTTACGGTTATTGTTTGTGTTTGGGTTATGGTAGTTGCCCAGAGTTCGCACAGTGTCGCATCGCGGTGAGTGTATCGCCTGCATGATTCTTTCACAATATCTGCCACGTGTCACGTCTCCTGGGAAAGGGCAAATCAGAAGAAATTCATGGTCGCCGGAGCTCGGCGTTTTGCCACATTTTGCTGAAATTAGAGACTTGCATAAAACAAAGTGTCCCTCCCCTGTGAGGGAATGGGTACAGGTAGATGAATGAGCGGCACTCACCTCCCTCAGCTTGGTCAGTTTCTGAAGTCGAACCGGCTGGATGTGAAAGTCCTTGAAGTCCATAAATTTTGTAATTTTATTGTTGATTTTTTCATGTGCAGCGAAAACATCCTTCTCCCTTTCTGAAGAGTCTAGATTGGATTTGTCTGTACTCCCAGGCCCCAGGCTGTCCCAGGACAAGGCCCGTAATAACGGAGGGCGATTGCTGGGAGCTCGAGGATCGAACCTGGAGAGAAACTTTGCGTCTGGTGGATCGTGTGCGAGTCCTTGTGCGTTTATTGCAAAATTAGGGCTAGAAGGGCCCTGGGACGGACCCCCACATAGCAAGTCATTGTCTCGAGGTTTCTTCAGGATGGATTTCCCCACCTCGAACTCTGGACTCTTGCATGGAGATGTGTGGCTGCCGTCTGCGCCGCCGCCTCTGTAGGTGTTCGCCACGTGCTTTAACGGGTCAAAGTTTTCCTTTTGCTCAGAAAGTGTCTCTTTGGAGGCTACAAACACGGGGGATCGGGGGGACAGCCTTCCTTGGGAAATCTTCCTCTGATCATTCTGCTTTCGATCAGCCAATCCCTTCGTGACATTCTAAGAGAAAGGAGAAAAGGACCAATCCGGTTTTATTGTCTCAGGGGCTTATCCACTAAATGATGGAAAATTTACACAGAGGGAAAATATCAAAACCAAATGGGAAATAATTCTCTAGATTGTAAGCTCCTGTGAGCCGGACCCTCTGCTCCTCTAGATTGTAAGCTCCTGTGAGCCGGGCCCTCTGCTCCTCTAGATTGTAAGCTCCTGTGAGCCGGACCCTCTGCTCCTCTAGATTGTAAACTCCTGTGAGCCGGACCCTCTGCTCCTCTAGATTGTAAACTCCTGTGAGCCGGACCCTCTGCTCCTCTAGATTGTAAGCTCCTGTGAGCCGGACCCTCTGCTCCTCTAGATTGTAAGCTCCTGTGAGCCGGACCCTCTGCTCCTCTAGATTGTAAGGTCCTGTGAGCCGGACCCTCTGCTCCTCTAGATTGTAAGCTCCTGTGAGCCGGGCCTCTGCTCCTCTAGATTGTAAGCTCCTGTGAGCCGGACCCTCTGCTCCTCTAGATTGTAAGCTCCTGTGAGCCGGACCCTCTGCTCCTCTAGATTGTAAACTCCTGTGAGCCGGACCCTCTGCTCCTCTAGATTGTAAACTCCTGTGAGCCGGACCCTCTGCTCCTCTAGATTGTAAGCTCCTGTGAGCCGGACCCTCTGCTCCTCTAGATTGTAAGCTCCTGTGAGCCGGACCCTCTGCTCCTCTAGATTGTAAGCTCCTGTGAGCCGGACCCTCTGCTCCTCTAGATTGTAAGCTCCTGTGAGCCGGACCCTCTGCTCCTCTAGATTGTAAGCTCCTGTGAGCCGACCCTCTGCTCCTCTAGATTGTAAACTCCTGTGAGCCGGACCCTCTGCTCCTCTAGATTGTAAGCTCCTGTGAGCCGGGCCCTCTGCTCCTCTAGATTGTAAGCTCCTGTGAGCCGGACCCTCTGCTCCTCTAGATTGTAAGCTCCTGTGAGCCGGACCCTCTGCTCCTCTAGATTGTAAGCTCCTGTGAGCCGGACCCTCTGCTCCTCTAGATTGTAAGCTCCTGTGAGCCGGACCCTCTGCTCCTCTAGATTGTAAGCTCCTGTGAGCCGGGCCCTCTGCTCCTCTAGATTGTAAGCTCCTGTGAGCCGGACCCTCTCTCCCGTATAAAAATAAGCAGTATATGAATGTGTAAAATTCTGTGATTAATTACTCTCTTGTAACTCTCTACATCTGTTTGTTTTGTCCTAAAGTTGTTTTAAATGTAAGTTAATTTCCGCGCTTTGTATTGTATCGCTCTGCATATACTGTATAATCTGTATAAATGAGGAGTCTGATACGGATAATACTGTAAATATTAATAATATCTGTTACTCTGACGTTCGGTTTTATGGGACGTATAGGAGCGGGTTACTTACATGCAGCAAGGCAGCAGAACCAGTGAGCACATTGGGATACGGGTCAGAACCTGTAAGATTTAATGTTTTATAAACCCAGGGCTCCGGAGGATTAAAGCAAGCAGGTAAAATACATTGAGAGATGTATAGAAGACAAAAGATCGGCTGCGCGCTGTCAGCGAGATGCTCGGCCGGGCCCAGAGACAGTACCAGCACGGCCGCCGACTGAACGTTCAAACACGTGGAATGGAAACCCCAGAAAACGAATTCTGCACTAAGTGGCGATCTCTGCCATCGCTCCCTCTGAGGACGGGGACATTGCAGGATCTGGAGGGGAAGAGTCGCCCTTTGGAAAACATGGCGAAAGAGCTTGTAAAATGTTTCACAATAAGGGGGCGCAGGCGGCCTGACCCCAGACTGTATGGGAGCCTCTAATTCACCCATAAACGAGCCTTCACCATGGAATCCGCTACATCTGACAACAATTAGGGACCAGCCCATCCCCTGCTCTCATCCTGTGTCCCGAGAACATCGCTCCCCCCAAATCCTGATGTAATAAGGGGAGGGGGAACCCTTTTACCTGGAGTAGGCGGGAAGATGAAGGAGTTGCTCCTCGACGGCTCCGGAGAGACCTTGGGACTCAGCGTTGGCGACAATCCTATTGGAGAGAACACAGGACATAAGGAAGGACACACGGACAAGAATAAAATCAAACCTTAATCAACTTTATATAAACTACAGCAGGAAGCCACAGTATCACTCAGAGGACCACACCAAGCCGAACGACCCCCAAGCCCCTCTTTCCTCTCCTAATGGTCCTCTTTTTAGGGTCTCCTCCATATATTCAGGGTGTGTGGGTGTCTTTTTAGGGTCTCCTCCATATATTCAGGGTGTGCGGGTGTCTTTTTAGGGGCTCCTCCATATATTCAGGGGGTGCGGGTGTGTTTTTAGGGGCTCCTCCATATATTCAGGGTGTGCGGGTGTCTTTTTAGGGGCTCCTCCATATATTCAGGGGGTGCAGGTGTGTTTTTAGGGGCTCCTCCATATATTCAGGGTTTGTGGGTGTCTTTTTAGGGGCTCCTCCATATATTCAGGGTGTGCGGGTGTCTTTTTAGGGGCTCCTCCATATATTCAGAGTGTGCGGGTGTCTTTTTAGGGGTTCCTCCATATATTCAGGGTTTGTGGGTGAGTTTTTAGGGGCTCCTCCATATATTCAGGGTGTGCGGGTGTCTTTTTAGGGGTTCCTCCATATATTCAGGGTGTGCGGGTGTGTTTTTAGGGGCTCCTCCATATATTCAGGGTGTGCGGGTGTCGTTTTAGGGGCTCCTCCATATATTCAGGGTGTGCGGGTGTCTTTTTAGGGTCTCCTCCATATATTCAGGGTGTTTGGGTGTGTTTTTAGGGGCTCCTCCATATATTCAGGGTGTTTGGGTGTGTTTTTAGGGTCTCCTCCATATATTCAGGGTGTTTGGGTGTGTTTTTAGGGTCTCCTCCATATATTCAGGGTGTTTGGGTGTGTTTTTAGGGGCTCCTCCATATATTCAGGGTGTTTGGGTGTGTTTTTAGGGTCTCCTCCATATATTCAGGGTGTTTGGGTGTGTTTTTAGGGGCTCCTCCATATATTCAGGGTGTGTGAGTGTCGACGGTCGCGTTGCACAAAACACTTTATCATGGTTTTTCTGATACGTGTTTTATTCCATTAGAGTTGAATGAGTCACAACACATTATGGCGCGTTACTATGGAAACCGGTATTACTTTGGGTACAGACATGCACGTCATTTAATGTTTTTTTTTTGGGGGGGTAACCGAAAAGGTCACATTTAAACAATTAACCATTTTTTAGGACACCCCCATTAGTTCCTTCTGATATAAATGAATATTATTCTGACAGGGGGTTTGGATACCATGTGACCCCCCCTCTGTTAGATTGTTAGCTCTTGAGCAAGGTCCTCTCACTCTACTCAGTGCGTCTAAGTTGCATGTATATTTGTTGTTGTGTCCCACCCATTGTACAGCGCTATGGATTTTGTTGGTGCCTTCTAATTCCTTTTATCGGTAACTGTGCCTGCACGTTAACCTGTGGCTGCCGGTAACCACCTGCGGCTATTTAGTGAGTAAGCCCCTGATTACCCGTGGGAGAGTCCGTCAGGCTGCACCGGGATCGCCGTCCTCTCCTGCTCAGGAAGCGGTCGCTCACCTTCTTGGCTTCTTCCAATAGCTCCAGGTTTTTCTGCTTGTCTTCCTCGGAGATTCGGACGTCGGGCAGGCGGTCGTGCACCAGGTCAATCACCTGCCCATTGGCTGCGGGAGAAACGGGAGAGGATCAGATACAGAGTCCGGGGTTAGTGGGCCGATGGGGGAGTCGGATCCCTAGGCCCCTGCCGGAAGGATATGGTACAGTCTTAAAAACTCAGCATTTGCCATGACTCTGGGTACAGCGAGTAACTGGCGCGGCGAGCGCTGATACACATGGGGGCACTGTAACGTTCCCACGTTCCAACCCTGTCTACCTGCCCTCTGTATTCCCCATGTTTTGGTTCCTATGTGTTTCCCTGTGCTGTGTTCCCTGAGATGCAGCTCAGGGGTTAAGTTGTCTGTTAAGTTCAATTGCTCGTTGAGCTTCTGCTCTTGATATGGGCTGATTACTCCCCTATATAAAGCCATGGGCCCATGTCACCATGCTCTTGCATCTGGTTCACTTCAGCTACTGTTTTGTTCCTGAGAGCTCCCTGCTATTCTGTCCAAGTTCAAGTTCTATTTCATGTCTAAGGTTTACCTTATTTCTTTTTGTTTATCCGTCTGTTGTTTCTTTAGTATCCCCAGGTTCCAGTTTATGTCTTGTGTTTTCACGTTTATCAGTTTCAGTGTTTCTCCTTTGTCTGAGTTTCATGTTCTGATTGATTTCCTGGTATTGACCCTCTGGCCTGGCTGACAGATTTTCTCTGGTGCTGTATCCCCGCTTTGGCTTAAGGTAAACGTTTTGGTTCTGACTCCTGGCTTATTCACTGACGACTCTTCTGGACATCCCTAGCTGTAATGCGCATATTGATTTATTGTTTTGTTGTGTGTCCCTGCTGACCACGACTTTTGGGATTGAAGTCCTTCCCTGTAGGTTGTGGAGTATATACTCCTTCAGGTATTCTGTGTACACCCTGGGACTGTGTACAGCTACTAGGTAACCTTTTTCTATCAGTATAGGGCTCCTTTGGTATAGCCGTGCAGAGGTCCCCAGTGTCTCCTGTGGTATATTCACGTATCCAAGGTTATTGTGTCCTGCATCTCTGCATATAGGAGCTTTTACTCTATTTACTATATTATACATTATTACATCGTATCACCCTGTATTATACATTATTACCCTATTTTATACATTACACCGTATCATCCTGTTACCCTATATTATACATTATTACCCTGTATCACCCTGTATTATTGCCCGTATCACCCTGTATTATATATTATTACCCTGTATTATATATTATTACCCCGTAGTACCCTGTATTATATATTACCCTATATTATCACCCTGTATTCTTTATGATTACCCCGTATCACCCTCTAATATATATTATTACCCTGTATCACTCTGTATTCTATATTATTACCCTGTATCACTCCGTATTATATATTATCACCCTGTATTATTTCCCTGTATCACCCGGTATTATTTATTATTACCCTGTATCACCCTGTATTATTACCCTGTATTATATATTATTATCACCCTCTATTATATATTCTTGCCCATACTGTGACGCAGAGCGCTCGTTGACACTTTTTACAGTGAGTGATTCCATCTCTGCTCAGTTTTACTTTATCATTTGCGACAGAAGCAAACCGAAACCACATCCAGTGATGGGAAGTGATGCCTCTTACCAACAGAAATCAGGGAGGTGGGGGACGATAAGGATGAGCGGGAATGGCGGTGAGCTCTGGGCGACGGGCTGTGTGGCCTGGGCAACAAAAGGAAAATAAGTAAATTCAGGGAATATGCACCTTCTGAATTATTGTGTTTACATGCTGCAAGTTGTCACATTTATAAAGACACATGTGAAAGCGGTAAATTATAAATATTACGCCATTTCTGCCCATTCATCCCGAGACCCTGAGGACTTGCTTATTCATCCCGAGACTCTGAGGACCTGCCCATTCATCCCGAGGACCTGCCCATTCATCCCGAGGACCTGCCCATTCATCCCGAGGACCTGCCCATTCATCCCGAGGACCTGCCCATTCGACCCCATTTGACCCCCGAGGACCTGCCCATTTGACCCCCGAGGACCTGCCCATTTGACCCCCGAGGACCTGCCCATTTGACCCCCGAGGACCTGCCCATTCGACCCTGAGGACCTGCCCATTCGACCCTGAGGACCTGCCCATTCGACCCCCAAGGACCTGCCCATTTGACCCCCGAGGACCTGCCCATTTGACCCCCGAGGACCTGCCCATTTGACCCCCGAGGACCTGCCCATTCGACCCCCGAGGACCTGCCCATTCCATCCCTGAGACCCCGAGGACCTGCCCATTCCATCCCTGAGACCCCGAGGACCTGCCCATTCGACCCCCGAGGACCTGCCCATTCATCCCGAGGACCTGCCCATTCATCCCGAGGACCTGCCCATTCGACCCCATTTGACCCCCGAGGACCTGCCCATTTGACCCCCGAGGACCTGCCCATTTGACCCCCGAGGACCTGCCCATTCATCCCGAGGACCTGCCCATTCATAACGAGGACCTGCCCATTCATAACGAGGACCTGCCCATTCATCCCGAGACTCTGAGGACCTGCCCATTCACTATCAAACCCCTCGCACCCAGCAAATCTTCCTGTTTGTCAGGAGAGACCCTGAGAACCTTCTTATTCACAGCGAGACCCAGACAATTTGTCCACTCACCCCGGGAACCTGACCTTTCACCCTGATGATGGGGTAAAATTTCCTCGCTGTCCTCTGACCTATATTTTGTACCCTTTGCTCTTCATTGTGCTGTTTGTATCGCTGCATCCTGCTCTTTGTGACCTCTGTGTTGTATCATTGTTTTTTTATCTGTATCACTGCAGCCTGCGCTGTATGATGTTTGTTGTATCATTGTGCTGTTTGTGTCGCTGCAGCCTGCGCTGTATGATGTTTGTTGTATCATTGTGCTGTTTGTGTCGCTGCAGCCTGCGCTGTATGATGTTTGTTGTATCATTGTGCTGTTTGTGTCGCTGCAGCCTGCGCTGTATGATGTTTGTGTTGTGTCATTGTGTCGCTGCATCCTGTAATGTGTGTCCTTTCTCAGAGCAGATCCGGCGCTCGGCACTTACCGGGCTTTCTCCAGGCAGTTTTTCTCGGCCGGCTCGCTGACGGGGTCTTGGCATTCCAGCAGGATAATGGCAGGTGTGATGCAGGTGCGACCTCCCACAGCCAGGCCCTAAAACGCAGGATAAGTGTCTGTGATGTCGGCGCACCCCGGGGGCGGACCCGCAGCGTTCCTGAATAATTAATTGGCGCGGCGGATCACACGCTGCCATCTTTTCCTGAGATCGATCTGCAGTAAGTGAGCAGCGAGTGGCACCTTTATCTCTGGGGCGCTCTGATCAGCGGCCGGGCTGACTTAACCCCTTCTACACCAGGATCTGCCCTAATTATTATAAAGAAGTCCCAACACCTTTCGCCTCACGGTACACAGGCACGATCTGTACCTAACGTGAACGATAAAAAAAAATCTGATATAAAGTGATAAAGCAGGCGGAGGTGCTGTTCCCATGGGAACTTGCTATCTGGTCGTGAAGGGGTGTCAGGAGAAGGTAGCGTACATTGGGCTAGAGGTAAACTGGGTAAAACATGGACCTAAGGACACGGTGATGGAAAGTGTTTTACTACTGCTCTTCAGCCTCCATTAATGATCAGTTCCTGAGAATAAACCCGTAAGAATCACGTCGAGAATAAAATAAACCGGTAATCAGACGGATTGCACAGACTGGCACTCCATGGGTTAATGCCTTTGCAGACAGCACTGTGTATATTGGGGATATTAAGCAGTATTACCGTGCCAGCTCGCCAAGCCATTCATATCCCGCCTGGCACGGTGTATGCAAACACATCAGCACCACCTTATGGATCCATACCGCATCTTGATCGACACTCATACCGCAAACACAAATCCCAATTTTAATCCTAGTCTTAACGCAAATCCCAATTTTGAGCCAGTCCCAAACTCATACAGCAACCACGAATCTGAGCGCGAGTCCTAATCTGAACACAATTCTAATCACGACATTGAACACTGATCCTAACTTTAATTTTAACACTTACATCAAACACGGACCCTAAACGCTGCATCATATCCTAACCTTAATCCTAATCCCTACATCAAACACTGATCCTAACCCTAATCTTAACCCTTACATTGAACATAGATCTTAATCTTAACCCTTACATCAAACACTGATCCTAACCCTAATCTTAACCCTTACATTGAACATAGATCTTAATCTTAACCCTTACATCAAACACGGATCCTAACCTTAATCCCGACCCTTGCGTCAAACATGGATCCTAACCTTAATCCCGACCCTTGCGTCAAACATGGATCCTAACCTTAATCCCGACCCTTGCGTCAAACATGGATCCTAACCTTAATCCCGACCCTTGCCTCAAACACTGACACTAGCCAGACTATCTCTAATCTTATCCCAGTCCTCTATGTTGTGACTGGATCTAATTCCTAAACCCAACCTCCCAATGTGGCTTCTAAATTAAACCTAAACTATAAAAGGATTTCCTAACCATAATTCCAACTCCCCAAAGTAGAAACATATTCTGTAAATGTATTCCTTACTGAAACTGTAACTCTGAGCTATTACATTGTGTTCCCTAATATTGCCAAAAATTATCCTTCACATGTAGCCGGATCATATGTCTGGAGAGGGAAATGAGTGAGGACCCCCCCCCCTCTATCGGGATATGATATATTGAAAGAAATAAAACCTAATGTTTATTAATTAAACAACCTTCAAATTAAAAAACACAATTCCCCAAACCTCACTCTAACCCTAGTCCTAAACTTCATCTCTATCACGTGAATATGGCTCTATACGCAACCCCCGACCCTAAGGTATAAGTGGCTCCTAAACACTGAACCTGTGCATTGATACTCTATCCATGTACTTAATGCATTGACTTCACAGTGACGCACATCAAACCACAGGACTGACTTATGGGCATCAGTGCTGAGGCTCATAGGAGCGTCCCATTGGACTGTTGGAGGAGGGCAGGAAATCATCCTCTGACCCAAACCCTGAATGTTCTGTTTCCAGCGTGTCAGGAAGCGCATCACTGGTCCCCCGCGAGACAAGAGACCTGATGCATCATCCCGAAACCCCTGCGGATACAGGCCATCACATGGACTGGATGTTTTTATCCCTGAAATGGAATATTATGTGACCTTCTCCGGAGATCACAAGCAGTGCCTCCACGTGCGGAGCCCGGAGCATGGATTGTTATTACCGTATCGCAGGAAAACACGTAGAACGCAGCATACCCCGAGCGTCACTACGCCGTCTGCTCAAAGGAAGAGATTTCTGCCCAAAATCCTCTTATAATAAAGCACATGGAGTGACATTCACAGAGTTAACTTCTAGGGGTGTATCAACTAAACAGCGAGCTATGATTAGTCTATAAGTTCCAGCACATGTGCTAGTGCATTAAAGAGCTGGAAATATCTTAACCGTACAATCTAAGGGTTCAGGATCTGTTTATTGCCTCCTATTAACTGGAAGCAGCTGTGGATGACCCAGATCGGCCGCTGAATAAAAAAAGAAACTGTAACGTTGGGAGCTTCCAGCCCTACCTGTGTGCTTGAGGGCAGCATGTCTGATGCTGCTCGCTGACCAATGCCCGGTTTAAATGGAGACAGGCAGGGAGGTGGCTGCATGAGGCGCGGCTTGAGTGGGGGGGCGTGGCCTGGTGAAGGTCTTTAAAAACCCTCAGTGTATTCTCAGCAGTTGCCAGATCGTGGTTATCCATACCTGAGCTCCTTGTGCCTGACTGCTATATTGAATTAACCCGTTATTGACCTCTGCTTGTTTCTGACTATTCTGCCTTCTGTTGCCCTAGACCATTTTCTTGTACTACGCCACTGCTCTGATATCGACCCGGCTATTACATTTGACCATTCTGAACTCTGTATTCCTGATTCTGGCTCGGCTGACTACTCCCCGTGTTGTTAACCCTTTCTGTCTAGCTAGTTTACCTGGCCAATTCTAAGGACCAGACAGTTAGAGATCTTTCACGGCTACTCTGTTGGTAGCTTCTGGGCTCTGTGGAGTGTGGGGTGTTAAGTACTGCGTGGTGGGATCTGGGAACCGTGACAGAAACCCCGCTGTGGGGAGAAAAAAATGTCCTTGGTGCTGAAACGGGGATTCAACACCAAGCACAGTTACCATCGAGCGCAGCTGAAGCAGGAAAAAAAACTCGCCGAAGACTGTGGGTGGATAAACCCCCTGTCCCTGGTGCTAAAATGGCTTTCAGCACCAAGGACAGCAACGCTGACCGCAGCAGGCCTGAAGGGAAAAAAAAAGCCGTGTTTAGCGAGGGGGGGGGGGGAATAAGGGAATCCAAAATTTTGCCTGATAAATACCTTAAAAAATCAGTAATTAAAAAGGCTTTTTGCTGCGGATGAAAAGCCTAAATGGTTGAATAAAATGGAAAATATTGAATCATATGGGCTTCGCACTGAATCACTTCTCTATGGGGCAAATTCCTGCCGCGGCTCGGTGGTGAAACTATACAATTCATCCTTTTTTCATGTAAATTGTACCCGATCATCTGATAAATCCCCTGAAAATGGGAAAGATCGCTAGTCTGTTGTAGTCACAAAGAATCATCTGAGGTTGTCCGATGGTGGATGGTTGCAGTGGAAGAGGCTGATCACACAATGGATACGCCCAGTGACACATATAGAGGAAAATATCACACAATGGATACGCCAGTGACAATTAGAGAAAAATGTCACACAATGGATACGTCCAGTGACACATATAGAGGAAAATATCACACAAGGATACGCCAGTGACACATATAGAGGAAAATATCACACAATGGATCCCAGTGACACATATAGAGGAAAATATCACACCATGAATGCGCCCAGTGACACATATAGAGGAAAATATCACACCATGAATACGCCCAGTGACACATATAGAGGAAAATATCACACAATGGATGCGCCCAGTGACACATATAGAGGAAAATATCACACCATGAATGCGCCCAGTGACACATATAGAGGAAAATATCACACCATGAATACGCCCAGTGAACATATAGAGGAAAATATCACAATGGATGCGCCCAGTGACACATATAGAGGAAAATATCACACCATGAATGCGCCCATGAACTATAGAGAAAATATCACACCATGAATGCGCCCAGTGACACATATAGAGGAAAATATCACACAATGGATGCACCCAGTGACACACATAGAGGAAAATATCACACAATGGATGCACCCAGTGACACATACAGAGGAAAATATCACACAATGGATGCACCCAGTGACACATACAGTGGGGCAAAAAAGTATTGTCAGCCACCAATTGTGCCGGTTCTCCCACTTAAAAAGATGAGCGAAGCCTGTAATTGTCATCACAGGTAACTTCAACTATGAGAGACAAAATGAGAAGAAAAATCCAGGAGATCTCATTGTCTGATTTTTTAAAGAATTTATTTGCAAATTATGGTGGAAAATAAGTATTTGGTCGCCTACAGTAAGGAACAAACAAGCAAGATTTCTGTCTCTCACAGACTGGCTGTAACGTCTTCTTTAAGAGGCTCCTCTGTCCTCCACTCGTTACCTGGATGAATGGCACCTGTTTGAACCTGTTATCAGTATAAAAGACACCTGTCCACAACCTCAAACAGACACACTCCAAACTCCACTATGGTCAAGACCAAAGAGCTGTCGAGGGACACCAGAAAATTGTAGACCTGCACCAGGCTGGGAAGACTGAATCTGCAATAGGCAGCAGCTTGGTGTGAAGAAATCAACTGTGGGAGCAATCATTAGAAAATGCAAGACATACAAGACCACTGATAATCTCCATCCATCTGGGGCTCCACGCAAGATCTTACCCCGTGGGCTCAAAATGATCAGAAGAACGGTGAGCAAAAATCCCAGAACCACACGGGGGGGACCTAGTGAATGACCTGCAGAGAGCTGGGACCAAAGTAACAAAGGCTACCATCAGTAACACACTACACCCCCAGGGACTCAAATCCTGCAGTGCCAGACGTGTCCCCCTGCTTAAGCCAGTACATGTCCGAGCCCGTCTGAAGTTTGCTAGAGAGCATTTGGATGATCCAGAAGAGGATTGGGAGAATGTCATATGGTCAGATGAAACCAAAGTAGAACTTTTTGGTAAAAACTCAACTTGTCGTGTTTGGAGGAGAGAGAATGCTGAGTTGCATCCAATGAACACCATACCTACTGTGAAGCATGGTGGTGGAAACATCATGCTTTGTGGCTGTTTTTCTGCAAAGGGACCAGGACGACTGATCCGTGTAAAGGGAAGAATGAATGGGGCCATGTATTGTGAGATTTTGAGTGAAAACCTCCTTCCATCAGCAAGGACATTGAAGATGAAACGTGGCTGGGTCTTTCAGCAGGACAATGATCCCAAACACACCGCCCGGGCAACGAAGGAATGGCTTTGTAAGAAGCATATCAAGGTCCTGGAGTGCCCTAACCAGTCTCCAGATCTCAACCCCATAGAAAACCTTTGGAGGGAGTTGAAGGTCCGTGTTGCCCAGCGACAGCCCCAAAACATCACTGCTCTAGAGGAGATCTGCATGGAGGAATGGGCAAAAATACCAGCAACAGTGTGTGAAGACCTTGTGAAGACTTACAGAAAACGGTTGACCTCTGTCATTGCCAACAAAGGATATATAACAAAGTAATGAGATGGACTTTTGATATTGATCAAATACTTATTTTCCACCAGAATTTGCAAATAAATTCTTTAATAATCAGACAATGTGATTTCCTGGATTTTTTTCTCATTTTGTCTCTCATAGTTGAAGTTACCTGTGATGACAATTACAGGCCTCTCTTATCTTTTTAAGTGGGAGAACCTGCACAATTGGTGGCTGACTACCTTTCTGCCCCACTGTATGGAGGAAAATATTTTCTAAACTAAACAAACAAGAGTAAAACAAACACATGTAAGATATCTGCAAAATCAAATAAACACAATATGGACTTTTTACTTTTTGGTGGTACTGGCCCTTTAAATGTCTATTTTATTTGACCGTGCAGAGATCACTTGGACACTCACCCTCTCCGCCACGTGCTCCTCGTCTCCCGGCACGGTGGGCATCGCAGACGGTGATGTCAGGTTAACCCCAAGCAAAGTCGATTCACAAACTCTCATCAGTTGCTCGCTGCCAAAAAACAGAAACACAAACAATGTGAAAAAAATAATAATAAAAGCCTCCAAAACCCAACATCGATTCCTCATAACAAACTGTAATAAGGCGGGAAATTTAACTCCTGAAGATCTGGAAAAGAACACGATTAAATAGTCAGAAAATCACAAGTAAGAATCAGAACATTTCGAGGAGCCGGGCATGATTCTCTAACATATACTGTAACATGCAGGAGATTCCGCGGGTGAGCACGGAGCCCAGGCGCGATCGATTGCTCTGCAGGTGAAACCCTGTGTAAATGCTGGTTGAGATGTCTTTACAAGGAGCATATATTAACCTTGCTTACTATATGAGGTTTTGGGTTTGGGACCGGTGGATCATATGGTCACATTCATTGATCATCCGTTATTCAACATTGTAAACTTTAACTGATTTTACTAAATATTTTAATAAAGTTATATAAAATTATATATATATATATTTTTATATAACGGTAATCTCTCTTGTTAAGACCGTATCGTTAAGTGGGGATTCCACACACTGATAGGAATAACATATATCGGCAGGTGTATTCCTGGTTTTGTTTTAAAAAAAAAAATACGCACATATTTTGGCGCCAGAATATCCATTTAAAAATAAACAAAAATTTGTAAATAACGGTGTAATTCTTCAATGTGTGCTGCATTGCTTGGCTAGACATGCCTGCAGTTCCCTGTAAAGTGACCACAGCAGGCCATTGATGGTATGTGAGACGGGAGATGTATCTGGGTGGAGTTACAATTTCACCATAAAACCTACACTTAAATTATTTTGCGCCATTAAAGTATGAAAAATGAAGGTATGGGGGGTAACTTTAATAGAAAAAACGACCAAACACAACTTTTTAGGAAAAGTTGAATAGTAACAACTTTAAGACAGTGACATTTTTGGGGCTGCAGTTTTCTCCGCGGTCACATGGTGATGGTGCCTGCGTTGTCCCTTTTTAAAGCTTTCGTGTGATCGCCGTTCCCGCAGCTCGATGCTTTGGCACAGAAGGGTTAATATAATGGGAAACTGCTTAGACCGAGCAGTTTATTAAAGGAGTCGTTTTCATTCATTCGCTTCCACAGCGACGTGTACATCCCCCAGGCTGACCCAACAACAGAATGAAGATGTTGGTGGGTTCCCACGCTCGCAGCGCGCAGTGCGAAGCCCCCGCTTTGTTTGGTTGAGTTTTATTATTATAAACTCTGCTTAAATTAGCGGGATAATAAGTGATCCCTGGGGGCCCGGGGGTCTGCAGGCAGCTGCGGATCAGGGGATAATAGGCAGTCTCTGCCGTTACAGGGAAGCCGTGCGCGATGGCCTTCAGGAAATGAGGACGGTTCTCCCATAAATGGACAAAGTATTTCCATCTGTTTTTGTTAAAGCGTCGCTTCCCTGCAATAAGGTTACAAACCGTGCAGATCTCAGGCCGCCGGGCTCTGCCAGCAGACGGAACGCAGAGAGTGGTGCGCCAACCTAATAAATCAGAGCCATCACTGTACCAGCAGTGGCCGAGCCCATACCCCGTCCATCACTCGGGAATCAAACAAAGCTCACCCAGAACGGGCAAGGGAAGACACGTCACAGTTTGGGGGATTTCCTGGAAATTGTTAATTTTCAGTCTGAAAAGCGGCATTGGGAGAAATGGCTCAAACGGAATGTTTCCCCCAAAATTGTCTCTTTCGGTCAAAAAATCCAATTTAACCAAACGTGCCTTTTGGTAGAGGGGAAAAAGCATAAACTAACATGAATTTGTAATTTTTGTGACATTGTTATCAGGTTCCTGAATCATGAACCTCGGCAGCCCCCTTCAAGTCTTGTTCATTCCTGTGCTGCTCATTTCCAGCGCTGAATTCCAGCACATATTCAGTTAAAACACACACACCATAGGTCATGTGACCTACCTGAATAAAGGACCACTTCCAGTGAGAGAGGACCTATGCTGTTGCTGTGGATCTCCTGTGATATCCTGAACCTCAAACCTTGCCGTTGTTACCAGCCTTTCCTGTGTCTCCGCCATACCCTCCAGCCTTTCCCGTGTCTCTTCCATACCCTCCAGCCTTTCCCGTGTCTCTTCCATACCCTCCAGCCTTTCCCGTGTCTCTTCCATACCCTCCAGCCTTTCCCGTGTCTCCACACCCTCCAGCCTTTCCCGTGTCTCTTCCATACCCTCCAGCCTTTCCCGTGTCTCCGCCATACCCTCCAGCCTTTCCTGTGTCTCCGCCATACCCTCCAGCCTTTCCTGTGTCTCCGCCATACCCTCCAGCCTTTCCCGTGTCTCTTCCATACCCTCCAGCCTTTCCCGTGTCTCTTCCATACCCTCCAGCCTTTCCCGTGTCTCCACACCCTCCAGCCTTTCCCGTGTCTCTTCCATACCCTCCAGCCTTTCCCGTGTCTCCGCCATACCCTCCAGCCTTTCCTGTGTCTCCGCCATACCCTCCAGCCTTTCCTGTGTCTCCGCCATACCCTCCAGCCTTTCCCGTGTCTCTTCCATACCCTCCAGCCTTTCCCGTGTCTCCTCCATACCCTCCAGCCTTTCCCGTGTCTCTTCCATACCCTCCAGCCTTTCCTGTGTCTCCTCCATACCCTCCAGCCTTTCCCGTGTCTCTTCCATACCCTTCAGCCTTTCCTGTGTCTCCGCCATACCCTCCAGCCTTTCCAGTGTCTCCACACCCTCCAGCCTTTCCCTGTGTCTCCATACCCTTCAGCCTTTCCCGTGTCTCTTCCATACCCTTCAGCCTTTCCCGTGTCTCTTCCATACCCTTCAGCCTTTCCCGTGTCTCTTCCATACCCTTCAGCCTTTCCTGTGTCTCCGCCATACCCTCCAGCCTTTCCAGTGTCTCCACACCCTCCAGCCTGTCCCTGTGTCTCCATACCCTCCAGCCTTTCCCGTGTCTCCTTCATACCCTCCAGCCTTTCCCTGTGTCTCCACACCCTCCCCCGTGTCTCCACACCCTCCAACCTTTCCCTGTGTCTCCACACCCTCCAGCCTTTCCCTGTGTCTCCACCCCGTCCAGCCTTTCCCGTGTCTTCACACCCTCCCACGTGTCTCCACACCCTCCAGCCTTTCCCGTGTCTCCACACTCTCCAACCTTTCCCCGTGTCTCCACACCCTTCAGCCTTTCCCATGTCTCCACACCCTCCAGCCTTTCCCTGTGTCTCCACACCCTCCAGCCTTTCCCGTGTCTCCACACCCTCCAGCCTTTCCCGTGTCTCCACACCCTCCAGTCTTTCGCGCTTCTCCTGGCGTGGCTGCCTCCCCGAGTTCCCGACGTTTTCGCCCGGGTCCCGGTGAGGCAGTCTGCGCCTGCATCCGGCGGTACCATGCGGACCAGGGCCTTACCTCGTGGTTCTCCGAGGTCCCGGGTGGATCAGGGGCTGGCTCATCCACGGGCGGCGTTGCCGCCGCCAAGCAGCGGCCCCCGCCGCAGCGCAAGGCTTCAGGCCTTGTCTAGGCCTCTGACAGGGCACACGCACGTGGTTGGGCTCCAACAAAATGACACCCAGGGCTTGGCACACATTAATGACATCACAGGTTCTCAATTGGGCCAAAGGAGGATACGGGGTTTAAAAGGCCAGAATGCCATTACAGCCTCGCTCCAGTATTGAGATAGTTCTCCCTCTCCTAGCTCTGAGCTCACAGAATTTGTTCTGTATTGACCCAAGTTTGTGACCACAGTCTCGAATCCCAGCCTGTTCCCCTCTTACTCCGTGCCTTACTACGACGTCCCTAGAGTTAATCACCATCTTCTGAAGGGCAACCTAACAGACTGGATGAGCGGATCATTGTGTATCCGCAGAATGACTGGATGAGTGGATCGTTGTGTATCAGCGGAATGACTGGATGAGCGGAGCGTTGTGTACCAGCGGAATGACTGGATGAGCGGATCGTTGTGTATCCGTGGATTGACTGGAAGAGCGGATCGTTGTGAACCAGCGGAATGACTGGATGAGCGGATCGTTGTGTATCTGCGGAATGACTGGAAGAGCGGATCGTTGTGTATCTGCGGAATGACTGGAAGAGCGGATCGTTGTGTATCCGCGGAATGACTGGATGAGCGGATCGTTGTGTATTCGCGGAATGACTGGATGAGCGGATCGTTGTGTATCTGCGGAATGACTGGATGAGCGGATCGTTGTGTATCCGTGGATTGACTGGAAAAGCGGATCGTTGTGTATCCGCGGAATGACTGGATGAGCGGATCGTTGTGTATCTGCGGAATGACTGGATGAGCGGATCGTTGTGTATCCGTGGATTGACTGGAAAAGCGGATCGTTGTGTATCCGCGGAATGACTGGATGAGTGGATCGCTGTGTATTCGCGGGATGAGTGGATCGTTGTGTATTCACAGAATGACTGGATGAGCGGATCGTTGTGTATCCACGGAATGACTGGATGAGTGGATCGCTGTGTACTCGCGGGATGAGTGGATTGTTGTGTATTCACGGAATGACTGGATGAGCGTATTGTTGTGTACTGAGGTATGACTGGATGAGCGGATCGTTGTGTATCCGCAGAATGACTAGATGAGCGGATCGCTGTTTATCCGCAGAATGACTGGATGAGCGGATCGTTGTGTATCCATGGAATGACTGGATGAGCGGATCGTTGTGTATCAGCGGAATGACTGGATGAGCGGAGCGTTGTGTACCAGCGGAATGACTGGATGAGCGGATCGTTGTGTATCCGTGGATTGACTGGAAGAGCGGATCGTTGTGAACCAGCGGAATGACTGGATGAGCGGATCGTTGTGTATCTGCGGAATGACTGGAAGAGCGGATCGTTGTGTATCCGCGGAATGACTGGATGAGTGGATCGTTGGGTATCAGCGGAATGACTGGATGAGTGGAGCGTTGTGTACCAGCGGAATGACTGGATGAGCGGATCGTTGTGTATCTGCGGAATGACTGGAAGAGCAGATCGTTGTGTATCCGCGGAATGACTGGATGAGTGGAGCGTTGTGTACCAGCGGAATGACTGGATGAGTGGATCGTTGTGTACCAGCGGAATGACTGGATGAGCGGATCATTGTGTATCAGCGGAATGACTGGATGAGCGGATCGTTGTGTATCCGCGGAATGACTGGATGAGCGCATTGTTGTGTAACAGTTTCTGATGTGTAAACGCAAGCCAAAACACGAACACATAAAATACGCATGACTAATAACAGGGATGAAAGCCCTTCGTGCCAGCGTCGCTCGCTCCAAAGGACTGAACATGTCTTTTTTTTCTGATTTTCATTCACTGCCAAACCAAAGCGCGCGGAGCGGAGATCACAGCCTGCGCCGCGGGACGCACTTTCATTCCTTAATTATTATTTTTTTTTTAAATGCAGACAATTGAAAGGCAATTCCTAAAAAGGAATCAGGATGACTGCGACGTGAAGGATGACTGCGCAGTCTGTCTTAAAGGGACGGTAACCCACTCCCTCGCTAAGCATGGGGGCGTCTGCGTGTGCCAACGTGTGGATTACTAGACTGGGCACGTGGACTCTGATGTCTACTTTTTTAATCTATTATTTATTTTGTGGTTTTTTTTTCTTTATGCTTTTAAATGTTAATGTTTAGTGAGTCTAAAGCTCAGAAACCTGAGCATCTTCTTCCAACCTGGGAATGAAAGTCATCAGCTCCCCCAGGGCTTCTACAATGTGCCTCCATATATTCAGGGTGTGCGGGTGTTTTTAGGGGCTCCTCCATATATTCAGGGTGTGTGGGTGTGTTTTTAGGGGCTCCTCCATATATTCAGGGTGTGTGGGTGTCTTTTTAGGGCTCCTCCATATATTCAGGGTGTGTGGGTGTGTTTTTAGGGGTTCCTCCATATATGCAGGGTGTGTGGGTGTCTTTTTAGGGGCTCCTCCATATATTCAGGGTGTGCGGGTGTGTTTTTAGGGGCTCCTCCATATATTCAGGGGGTGTGGGTGTCTTTTTAAGGGCTTCTCCATATATTCAGGGGGTGCGGGTGTCTTTTTAGGGGTTCCTCCATATATTCAGGGTGTGCGGGTGTCTTTTTAGGGGCTCCTCCATATATTCAGGGTGTGCGGGTGCCTTTTTAGGGGTTTCTCCGTATATTCGGGGTGTGCGGGTGTCTTTTTAGGGGCTCCTCCATATATTCAGGGTGTGTTTTTAGGGGTTCCTCCATATATTCAGGGTGTGCGGGTGTGTTTTTAGGGGTTCCTCCATATATTCAGGGTGTGCGGGTGTGTTTTTAGGGGTTCCTCCATATATTCAGGGTGTGTGGGTGTGTTTTTAGGGGCTCCTCCATATATTCAGGGTGTGCGGGTGTCTTTTTAGGGGTTCCTCCATATATTCAGGGTGTGTGGGTGTTTTTAGGGGTTCCTCCATATATTCAGGGTGTGTGGGTGTCTTTTCAGTGGCTCCTCCATATATTCAGGGTGTGCGGGTGTGTTTTTAGGGGTTCCTCCATATATGCAGGGTGTGTGTGGGTGTCTTTTTAGGGGCTCCTCCATATATTCAGGTGTGCGGGTGTGTTTTTAGGGGCTCCTCCATATATTCAGGGGGTGTGGGTGTCTTTTTAAGGGCTTCTCCATATATTCAGGGGGTGCGGGTGTCTTTTTAGGGGTTCCTCCATATATTCAGGGTGTGCGGGTGTGTGTTTTTAGGGGCTCCTCCATATATTCAGGGTGTGCGGGTGCCTTTTTAGGGGTTTCTCCGTATATTCGGGGTGTGCGGGTGTCTTTTTAGGGGCTCCTCCATATATTCAGGGTGTGTTTTAGGGGTTCCTCCATATATTCAGGGTGTGCGGGTGTGTTTTTAGGGGTTCCTCCATATATTCAGGGTGTGCGGGTGTGTTTTTAGGGGTTCCTCCATATATTCAGGGTGTGTGGGTGTGTTTTTAGGGGCTCCTCCATATATTCAGGGTGTGCGGGTGTCTTTTTAGGGGTTCCTCCATATATTCAGGGGGTGTGGGTGTGTTTTTAGGGGTTCCTCCATATATTCAGGGGGTGTGGGTGTCTTTTTAGGGGTTTCTCCGTATATTCGGGATCTGCGGGTGTCATTTTAGGGGCTCCTCCATATAATTGGGGTGTGGGGATAGCCCTGCCACGCCAATGCGCTATTCAGCAGTTATACCATCCTCTACAGGCAGCGATGCTCGGTATCCCCATGCTATTATCCAGTGATATATAATATATACATGTCAGTTGCTGCTACAAATAATCTGCCTGAATGTGAGATCCGGCCTTCGTGGATGTGACATAATTTAACATTATAAGGGTCTTTATCCAGACACACTGGTGACAATCCGTGATAGGGTTAATGAGTGTTTTTATTATTTTGGCTCTGTCTCACTTGTTTATTTCAGTTTAACAAACTGCGGCTCCTTCCAATGTATATCCGCTCATCGCTGCCGGCCCCTGTGTTTATATCTCATTGCTGGGAGAAAAAAGTCTTTCCCTAACGTTAACATGTGGCGTATTCCAAAAAAAATGGCTACCCGGGCCGTGCAATCACCGTGACATTGTTCGCTGGCCGTGCAATCACCAAGACATGGTTCGCTGGCCGTGCAATCACCAAGACATGGTTTGCTGGCCGTGCAATCGCTGTGACATTGTTCGCTGGCTGTGCCTGATAAATTTGGATTTAAAGCAAACAAAACAAACTCCCTATAATAATTACCATTTATGAAATTTCAATAAACCTTTTCTAGTTTCTTCTCATATATCAAAGTTGAAAACTGGGCGCGGCGCATCACCATGATGAGAGACAACAAAATCAGCCACAAAGCAATGTAGCGTCAGTCCTGTCTGAAATATCCTTCCTTAGACAGGTCTTTTATTAGATTTCAAAGAACTTATAGCCAATCAGCATACAGATACATTTCTACGTCAGAGTTTAACCAACAGTGAGCCAAAAATTACTATATTGATTCAGAGATGGCTTTTTCTAGCATACATTTTTCACACACCCCTTCCTGCACACAAAGGAAATGGCTAAATTCCACAGGCTAACATCCTATGCAAGTAAAAGACTTGCAGGGTTTGACACTTATAATGGGGGGGGGGTGGATTCACACTACCTATCATATTAAAATACCTTTCAATCGTCTCATTGATCACATATACAATCGTGATCACAAAAAGGGATGAAACAAACTAGACAATTAAACTAATTATACCTGGGGCCATAGTATCCTCGCCTAATACCTGTATGATATACGAAAAGGATTCCCCAAGGATGCCCTTTATGAGCATAAAATACACTTATCTATCTAGATTCACTCTTCCAGGGAACCACATTTGGAGCGTAGGCAAAAATACCTAATCTAGACATTAAATAACTATTTATTCCCATTTCCCAAAATATAATTCACCGAACAAGAAAAGTATAATAACTTGAATGTAAAAGTTCATTTATCTAATAAATCAACATGAGTCAGACCTATATCTGTGTGTTTTCCTATGTTCAGCTTCACTCCACAAAACGCATATACACCTGCATTCATACACACATTCAAGAAATACATTCTCATTTTCACAAATTAAATCCTTTCTCAAACTTATCTAGGGGATTAAATAAATAAAAAAAATAATATTCCATAATCTAATACCATAGTCCACAGTGCGAGATCAGGGTGTGGTCTTTTTTTTCAACATCCCAGCTTGAGACGCATAATCATTGAATGTCATTAGAGCTCCCACCATAGGGACTCCTGAACAAGCTGTCTCTTTGCGCTGGTTGCTTATTACCTGTGACCTTTGACCTTGACACAAAATGTCCATGATTCGTTCCATATGCAGTCATTGTGACTGTCAGGTTTCTTGATGTGATATGGTTTCAGCAACAATAAAGAAAATAAAAAAGAAAAGAAAATATGGTATACCCCGCTAATCATCTACATCCATTCATTCATTGTCACTCTCAAATGCACGAAAACAATAAAAATGTTAATTTACACAAGAAAAGACACAGATAATAAATTTCAAAATGTCCCCGCGAAGCCTGTCGGCCTCACGCAATAAAAAAATTATACTACTTCTGACTCATTGTTAGAGAAAAATATATATATATATATACGCAACTTTGGCTCAAAAGGGAAATAGCCGAAGTGCATATTCCACCCTTTTATTAAATATAATTGTTTTTTTTTTTTTTTTTTTGTAATTACTATCCTATTCAGTCTTGTTCGGTGTTGTGAAACAAACCTGGCGTTTATAAAACACACCAATCCTCAAATGAAATAAAACATAAAATAAAAACCGCATTAATTTTATCGAATTAAAACTTCCCATTTACCACTATATATGTCCTGAAATGTATTCATGCAAATGCATTAAATTATATGTTCCTAAAAACATTAATGAACTCTAATTTTAATTGGATGTGATCTTCAATAATCCTAAATGTGTCAGGGAATTTTGAACAATATTAATTGTAACTAAACAACAAAAATAACAAAATATAAAATAATAAAAGACACAAAATAATTATCACTTAGACGACATCAGAATATAAAAATACATTATCTTCTTTCTTTGTCTTCTGTCTTATTGGTTGAAAATAACAGTTTTGTAAAACTGACATGTCTTAAGTTGTATTTCCAAATCAATGATCTTCTACAAATAGCATGATTTATTGATGAGTTGTCGATAATCAGATTGTTTTATTGCCTGGTGTCTGATAATTCCTTATTATCCGGTTGATGTAACATTGCAATGTGAAATGATAATGTGTTTGAGTAAATTTCCTTCAATTCCAACATCTTTATCAATATTGGTATCGCATAATCTTCCATCTAGCTTGAGCAAAGTTGGCATGCATGGGTAATTTTCACCTAAAGTAAAAACTTGGGAAAAAATGTATTATTAACCTGTCAAAAACTTTAAAATTCATATGGTTAAAATACTTTTAAAATGGAGAAAAACAATGCAACACATTTTTTGGACACAAAGAAAAGGAGTGGTCATGAGTGAGACAACACGGAGGAGAGGAGGGGTCATGAGTGAGACAACACGGAGGAGAGGAGGGGTCATGAGTGAGACAACACGGAGGAGAGGAGGGGTCATGAGTGAGACAAAATGGAGGAGACTAGGAAAAGAATGTGAACTTCAATTCAAATAAAAAAAACACAACAAAAATATCATGAACTGGGAAAGAAAGTATAGAAGGGCATGTTTAAAACTTGACGCGTTAATTAGCACAAAGTTCTCAGAGGAAACTCAGAGAAAAATATTCTTAATAAACATCAATAATCTTTATTAAGGATATTGGTTAAAAACAAACATTCAAACGTGAGGTGTTTGTGCAGCTATTTTACAACCTGTTTTATTCCCTCCAAGAATATGCAATAGAGGCAAAGTTATACGCTATTGCACTTCACACCCAAAAGACAAAAACATCAGACAGCAAAAAAAATAAAAAAAATAATACTAGACATCTGGCTACCACTGCAGAAAAAGAAAACAAATCAAACCATACTCAGATACCAAACTACAACCTTCCATCTCCCTTAGTCAACTAAAATAAAACCCAAAAAACCACCTTCTCTTATTTGAAATCTGCCTAAATTCCTTTGTACAGCGCTACTAAACCTGTAGGCGCTTTCCTTTAAACTTTCACTCAAATCCTTCAGCTTTATATCACTTCATCCTCTTAGATTCCAAACAACTAAACATGAACCTACATATATATTCCATTATACAAGTTACAAAACTGTAAATGATCTCAGTCAGCCATTTTGGCAAAACATATAACCTATATTAAGGTGTGGTCAATCCCTTAGTGCTGGACTCAAACGAAGACCAGAGGAAAATAACCGACCACGCCTCTCTTGGGAAAATGTACAACTTTGAGCCCATCACCTTGATACACTACTTTTTTATATATATATCATACATCAATTTATAATCCATTTACAGTACATCCAGCTCCCATAATTACTTTCTTCTGTTCCACTACTGTACGCACGCTGAAGCACTCAAACCGCGCCCAATTCCACAACAGATACAGTTTTATAAAGCACTAACAGCTCCAGAATTCAACTGCTACTACAGTCTTTCAAGGCATTAGACACATGTCATTTGTATATACTGTTCAATTATCCCAAATAGATACTCACAGAACAACAAAAATAACTACATATTCCATTCTCCAACTTGCACTGCTAAAAGACTACTAGCATTCAAAGAAAAAAGTCCTTATACAAACACATAATAACATTATACATTACAAATAAAGAGTTTCTTTTCATTAAATAAAAAAAAGAACAAAGAGAAAGAATGAATGTATAAGAAAAAAAGTTAGCAGGCGCTTTTGAAAGTCACTGTAAAAGTAAAGCCCTATTGTCTTCTCCATTTCCTGTGCCCCTTCTTTTTTTTTTATACACGAAGCAAGGCAGTAATGACACAGAAACAAAGAAACCTGGTTTACGAAAAGCAGTCCCTATACATAAATTACATCTAAAAAACATAATATCAAAACTACGAAATACAAAACATCAAAGATAAACACATATATTAATAGTTAGTAAAGACAAACATTTAAATAAGCAGACGCAATCAATGGCCATAAACAAAATAAAAAATAAAACAAACATGCAATCTGAAAGAAAAAACAGTTAGCAAATCCTATAGAATCAGCGCGCAAACACATGCAGCAAAAAAAATAAAAAATAAAAATGGCAGCAGCGCGCAAGAAAATAAAAAATAAAAAATTAAGAGGAAAAAAAACTGTCTCTCAATGGGAGATTAAATCAGTTGATATACAAGAAGAAAATCCAATCAGTTAAAATAAAATTCTCACAATTACAAGATATGGACGACCCAGAAACACCAGAATTGAAGTACAAGATAGACACAGAACGGAGACAAAACAACTAGAAACATCTCGTTTCTTTTTTTATGAGTTCAATTTCCAGCAAATACAAATACTCAACGCAGCGGGCGAGTTCAAACACACGTGAGGTCCTCAAACGATTTTCCTTTACTACAATACATAAAATGACAAAAACAAATCAAGACAAAGAGTCCAACCTTGCACCAAAATAAAAAAAAAATCAACAAGCTCTGAACCATAGCTTTAACGTCAGGGAAAATAAACAAAAAACCAAACCTGGAGGCAAGTTCGCAAAATCTGAACAAGCAAATGTAAGGATATATTCAAATGTAAAGATACACTTAAATATAAATAACATCTGAATGGCAAATCCCACTTCAGACAACAACTGATAAATTTGGATTTAAAGCAAACAAAACAAACTCCCTATAATAATTACCATTTATGAAATTTCAATAAACCTTTTCTAGTTTCTTCTCATATATCAAAGTTGAAAACTGGGCGCGGCGCATCACCATGATGAGAGACAACAAAATCAGCCACAAAGCAATGTAGCGTCAGTCCTGTCTGAAATATCCTTCCTTAGACAGGTCTTTTATTAGATTTCAAAGAACTTATAGCCAATCAGCATACAGATACATTTCTACGTCAGAGTTTAACCAACAGTGAGCCAAAAATTACTATATTGATTCAGAGATGGCTTTTTCTAGCATACATTTTTCACACACCCCTTCCTGCACACAAAGGAAATGGCTAAATTCCACAGGCTAACATCCTATGCAAGTAAAAGACTTGCAGGGTTTGACACTTATAATGGGGGGGGGGTGGATTCACACTACCTATCATATTAAAATACCTTTCAGTGCCATCTCCACGACTTGGTTCGCTGGCCATGCAATCGCCGCAACGTTGTTCGTTGGCCGTGCCATCGCCGCGACATGGTTCGCTGGCCGTGCAATCGCTGTGACGTTGTTCACTGGCCTTGCAATCGCTGGCGTGACGTTGTACGCTGGCTGTGCCATCGCCCTAGAGGTTGTTCGCTAGCTGTGCCATCGCCGCGACATTGTTACGTTGTTCGCTGGCTGTGCCATCACCATAAAGGTTGTTTGCTGGCTGTGCCATCGGCGGGACGTTGTTCGCAGGCTGTGCAATCGACGTGATGTTCCCTGGCCGTGCCATCGCCGTGACGTTGTTTGCTGGCCGTGCCATTGTCGTAAAGGTTGTTCGCTGGCTGTCGCTCAACAGGCATCATATTTCACTGCTGTCGAACAGGCATCGTATTTCACTGCTGCCAATCAGCACCGTATTTCATTGCCGTCGAACAGACACTGTATTTCACTGCTGCCAAACTGCACCGTATTTCATTGCCATCGAACAGACACCGTATTTCACTGCTGCCGTACAGCACTGTATTTTACTGCCGCCGAACAGCACCAAATTTCAGTGCCGCCGAACAGCACCGTATTTCACTGCTGCCAAACAGCACCGTATTTCACTGCCAATGATCAGGCACCGTATTTCACTGCTGCCGAACAGGCATCGTATTTCACTGCTGCCGAACAGGCATCATATTTCACTGCTGCCGAACAGCACCGTATTTCATTGCCGTCGAACAGACACTGTATTTCACTGCTGCCAAACTGCACCGTATTTCATTGCCATCGAACAGACACCGTATTTCACTGCTGCCGTACAGCACTGTATTTTACTGCCGCCGAACAGCACCAAATTTCAGTGCCGCCGAACAGCACCGTATTTCACTGCTGCCAAACAGCACCGTATTTCACTGCCAATGATCAGGCACTGTATTTCACTGCTGCCGAGCAGCACCTGCTGGCTGGCAATTCACCAATATTTGGCGAATTGCCTGCTCTCTGAGTCGCCGAATGGCCCCAAAATGTCCCCATACAGGGAAACTCACTGTTTGGTGCAATTCCGTGGCAAATTGCGGTGCTCTTTGAATAATTCCTATATAGTTACTCTGGGATTACCAGCTAAATGTACAATCACTTTAAGTTTGTTCTCAAAATATGAAATCCTGAGTTTCTTCACATACAACACATAAAGGGTTATTCAAAGAGCGCCGAACTCGCCACTGAATTGCATCGATTGGTGAATTTCCCCGTATGGTGACATTTCGTGGCAGTTCGTCTTTTCAGAAAGCTGTTAATTCTCCAATTACTGGCAAATTGACAGTGAAATACGGTGCACTTCGGTGATCTCCGGCGGCAGTGAAATTGTCCCTTATAGAAGCAATGTTTAATCTATTCAGAGAACGCCGAACCTCACCGAAATGTCAGTGAAATGCCCTGGTTTCATTCCACCAATTTAGGACTCTATCACATTCTTTACGCAAACGTTAACGCATGCGCAAAAACGCATTAACGCGAGGGGCAAAACCCTTTGCTCTGAACGTCATGTTACAATGTCCGCACAAACAATACGCGTATACGTCTACCGCGGGTGAACCTGCGCGAACGTTGCACGACCGTAATGTACTTTGCGCGTCCTATACTTAACATTGTGAGCGCAAATGCGTTTGTGCGCTGGTACGCGGATGGTTTTACAATATATGCGCAAAATTTAATGGACAACGTTTGCGCGCATAATTTTAACGTCTTTGAAAAGCTGGTGTTAACGGCAAATCTGAACGTCCTGGCCGAAACCAAATACACCAGCACGAAAAAAAAAAAAAATACCGCAAAGTATAGTTACACATTCTACACATACCCAAACAATAAAATGGAGAAGTTGTGCGTGTTTTTATTATTGATGCAGCATATATACGCAGATTGACTGTGACAGGCGCAAAAACTGAACGGGAAACAATTGTGGTTAATCGCATGACAAAAACATTGCGCACACTGATTTCTGCACGCAATGTTTTAATGCGTGCGTGTTTTCGTGCGTCGGTTTTATGTGCGCAATTTTTCGACGGATGGAAAAATGCGCAAGGATGGTAATACCAGCGTTAATTTACGGGCGTTAACGTTTAGGCTAGGGTCAGACTGAGGCAGTGCGAACGCGCGTTCTGGCGCACATAATCACGGCCGCACTAGCAGCAGATGACGGGCAATGACAGCCAATATACGAAGTACGGTCGCACAAAAGTCCGGCCGCGCAACGCAAGTGGAAAATGAACGCATTTTTTCGAGAACGTTAAACCGCTGGTACTGACGTACAGAGTGCGCTGCGGCTGCATAGCAGCGTGTGTGCGTGATTAGGAGATGTCAGACGCTGCTAGTGTGCGGCCAACATAACGTTCAAACAGCCGGATTTCCCTAGACTTCTTTTTACCCCACCGTCATGAAATACGTCCAGAATTGCGCATCGTCTGACCACTTAAGCGTATTCCGTGAAAAAATGCGTGCGCACGCATCGACGTACATTTTGACGGTGGCCGCAGAAAATGCGCTCATCTGTCCCTAGCCTTAACGCTTCGCGCAAAAAATAATTAACGCAAATAATGTAATAGGGCCCTTAATCAGGTGAATCCGACAGGTTTCAATGTTAAAAAAATATTATCGTTTTCATTTTGTTTTCTTAATTCTTTTCATTTTCAGCAAAAAGCTTTTATTTCGATTTATTTTTTTAGGTGACATTTCTGAGTCCCATTTTTTTTTTTTTTTTTTTAAGTTTTTATTTTTTTATTCTGTAACTGTTTTATTCATTTAACCCCTAATGTATTTTTGCATGTACTTATGGTTGCCAGGACGGCCAAGTTCCTGGACACATAATGTATTCATGCTGATGGGCAGTGCATGAAAAAGGCCCCCCTGCATCTTGTATAATCCATACTCTGCAGGTAAGAAATCATACAGGGTTATTCAAAGAGATCCGAATGGCTGCCGAAAGGTAAAATCAGCATACGGTTACCTTTCCTGGCCATTCGGTTATCCAGAGAGCAGGCAATTCGCCAAATCCTGGCGAATTTCCTGCACATACGGTGCCTGTTCGGTGCCTGTTCGAGGGCAGTGAAATCCCCATAGAGAAGCACTGCTTCGGCTATTCAGAGAACACAAACCAGCAGTGAAAGGTTGCCAAATTGCCCTGCTGTTCGGTGGTTTCATTCGGCAGGTTTATTCAGGAGAATCCCATAGGCTTCAATGTTAAAAATATTCCCGTTTTAATTCAATATCTAATAAACCGTTCATTATAATATTCTGCAGCAAAAAGTCTCTTTATTTATAGATTTTTTAGGATATTTTAAGCATTTTTAGGATATTTTTCAGGATGTTTTTTAAAACAAAATTTAACTTTACTTATTTTTTCTGTAACAGCCCTTTTTATTATCATTCATTGGATTTTATATGTCAATTTCAGACATTTTTATTCATTCGTTTCTTTGCAAACAGCGTTTCACTTTTTAGACATTAAAGCATACTGTTTTTTTTTTCACTCCATTCGTCTGCGGTGCCGGCTTTTTCCAGCGGCTGCGCTGCGTGTGATCGGCTCCTGCTCGGGTTTTTCTGGTGTTTTCAGCGGGTTAATCCAGATCTTTTTGCGGGTTTCGGTGTGCTTTCGCCTAGGTTTTGCGATGAGTGTTCGTCAGGTTTGCGGTGATTTTTCCCTGCATTACGATGGACCTGTGGTGCTTGCTGAATACACCGCAGGGTCGGCGAAATGGGATCGCCAAATCGTGCCGAATTGAAGAGAACGAAAAGTCACTGAACGTATGGTGACTTTTCGATTCTCTTTGAATAACCCTGCTAGAGGAATTCCAGGTGAGCTGTCCTGATTTCTTTCCTGCAGCATATGACTTATACATGTTGCAGGGCAGCACTTTTCCCTGTGCTCCCCCTCTGCATGAAATAGGAATATGTGTCCCTTTAAACATGGCCGATCTGGTGACTCTTCATGTGCTGCTGCGGAGTTTCCCGTTTCTCACTTTATCATAACGGGCTGTTAATTTGTTTTTTCTTTATCTTTACAGAATTAACCCCTCCGTGTCCGGCGGAGAAAGCTTTAAATCCAGAGCCGCGTTACTTCATAAAGGAGTTATGTAAAATCTCGCTCTTACCTGTTTATAGAGCCGTGTCATGGAAAGATCCTAATGAGCCGTCTCCAGGAAAGTGCAGGGTAACTTATTGCTGCGCTGGGGAATTCGGCCGCTTCCTACGTCCCCTCCATTTAAAGGTTATTCTCGGAGACACACAAAGCGATCGCCAAGTATGGAAAAGGAGCCGGGCCCAATCACAGCCATTTACCGTGATATTAGGAATCCCCCGACCAATCAAACGTCATTCTATGAAACACTCGTTCTGTATAGAGGATGCGCATCATTCTGTGCGTGAATTCTGCATTATGATGGGCAGACCTTAAAAATGTCACCTGACCCTGTCTGCAATGCGCGTGGCCGCTCTACTGGTGAATATTCAGTGAATTCATCCGTTCCTAATTAAGATTTAAACGGATTCCAATCCACTGGCTTATAAAGTCCACGGGCTGCTGCAGCACCGCTTAGGGCCTGTACCTGCCATTGGGTTTCTTTAGTACTCTTATAGGACCCGGGGCAGCCGCAAGTCCTTACCCCCTTCACTACCAAGCACCCCTCAATAAACCTATCACCTGCCATAAGCTAAAACGGGGGCGCTAAGGGGAAAAATAGCGCTCGCAAATCTCTCCTTTAGTGTCCTCGTTTTGCCTGTAGATTACGAGGCCGGCGCTGAATCCAGCAGACCGTCCTATAGCGGCCGCTAGTGTCTAGGACGCTCGCAGCAGCGCTAGTGCACCCTAACAAGCGTCCCCTCCATGAAATCCATAGGACTCCATGGAAGCTTCTCTTGTCGGGTCACATGACCGGCAGGATCTCTCCTCTCGTGAGATCATACAGGTCCACGGAGTGAGACTGGGGACTTTTTCCATGATACCCGACATGACCATATTCAGTGTAAAGTTTAATAGTAATAAAACATTAAATAAAAACGTGCACTTAAACGTAAACATTTTCACAGGGTTGAAATGGCTCAGCAGTGAAGTGGTTAATGTTCAGACTATACATTATATTGTGTATTAATGTTAGTTTTTGCCTTGGTTTTAGTTGTATATTAAGGGTTAATGGGTAGGCTTCATCCCTCACAGTATACATTTTATTTTTCCCTTGATTAATGACATTTTAGGGGTTAATGGGTTGGCTCACAGTGTATTCATTTCATGTTTTCCCTTGATCAATTGCATATTAGGGGTTAAGGGGCAGCTAAATGCCACATTATTAAGTTTATTGTATTTTCCTGGGTTTATGGCATTTTAGGGGTTACTATGGAAGTTAGAATCTAAAGGGTCTAATCATCTTTAGATCCTCTGCTTTTCGTCACATTTCGGGGAATTTATTTTGCTGAAAATAAGGTGAATTCCCTATTTAGTGAATGGTCACTGTAATTTGCTAAAATTGGAGTCGCTGAAGCAGCAATCAGACATTCAGCGAAAACTGCCGAACTGCAGCAAATAAAGGATTGAATTTATCAGGTTAGTACAACAAAAAGGCATCATTGCATCACATTACTCGTTGCGTCACATTACTCGTTGCGTCACATTACTCGTTGCGTCACATTACTCGTTGCGTCACATTACTCGTTGCGTCACATTACTCGTTGCGTCACATTATTCGTTGCGTCACATTACTCGTTGCGTCACATTACTCGTTGCGTCACATTATTCGTTGCGTCACATTACTCGTTGCATCACATTACTCTGGGGTTTTGGAATCTTATTTATATATATCCTTATTTAGGGCACTATTACCTGGTGTGAGTTAACCCTTGCGTCGGCATGGTTTTGTGTTTGCGCCAGGTTAGAAACATAGAAACATAGAAAAAATGTCGGCAGATAAGAACCTTTCGGCCCATCTAGTCGCCCAATTACATGGATACTTTACCTGGATTTATCTTTTGTTTAGGATAGCCTTATGCCTATCCCATGCTTGCTTAAATTCAATCACTGTTTTGGCCTCTACCACTTCTACTGGAAGACTGTTCCATGTATCCACCACCCTCTCAGTAAAATAATGCTTCCTGATGTTACTTTTAAACCTTTGCCCCTCTAATCTAAGACTATGTCCTCTTGTTTTGCTACTTTGTTTCCTTTTAAATATACTCCCTTCCTCTACCTTGTGGATTCCCTTTACGTATTTAAATGTTTCTATCATATCTCCTCTGTCTCGTCTTTTTTCCAAGCTGTACATGTTAAGATCATTAAGCCTTTCCTGGTAACTTTTCTCCTTCAAGCCGTACACCATTTTAGTAGCCCTTCTCTGAACTCTCTCTAAGATGTCTATATCCTTCTGGAGATACGGTCTCCAGTACTGCACACAGTACTCCAAGTGAGGTCTCACCAGTGCTCTGTACAGTGGCATGAGCACTTCCCTTTTCCTACTGCTAATACAGGCTCTCCCTACACAACCAAGCATTCTGCCAGCATTTCCAAGCATTCTGCCAGCATTTCCTGCTGCTCTATTACATTGACTACTTACCCTTAGATCCTCTGAAATAATAACCCCTAAATCCCAACCCTCAGATGTTGAGGTTAGGACTGTATCAAATATTCTATATTCAGCCCTTGGGTTTTTACGTCCCAGGTGCATTATCTTGCACTTATCCACATTAAAACTCAATTGCCACAGCTCCCACCATTTTTTTAGCTTACCTAAATCATTTGTCATTTGGCTGATCCCTCCAGGAACGTCAACCCTGTTGCAAATCTTTGTGTCATCAGCAAAAAGACATACTTTTCCATTAATACCTTCTGCAATATCACTAATAAAAATATTAAAGAGAATGGGTCCAAGTACTGACCCCTGAGGTACCCCACTGGTAACAAGACCTTGCGCCGAATAAACTCCATTTACCACAACCCTCTGTTGTCTGTCACTCAGCCACTGCCTAATCCATTCAATAATATTGGAATCCAAGCTCAAAGATTGCAATTTATTGATAAGCCTTCTATGCGGAACAGTATCAAAAGCCTTACTGAAATCTAAATAAGCAATGTCTACTGCACCACCTGCGTCTATTATTTCTGTTACCCAATCAAAAAAATCAATAAGATTAGTTTGGCATGATCTCCCTGAGGTAAACCCATGTTGTTTCTGATCCTGTAATCTATGTGTTTTTAGATGTTCACCAATCCTTTCCTTTAACATGGTTTCCATTAATTTCCCTACTACTGATGTAAGACTAACTGGCCTATAGTTCCCCGATTCCTCCCTACTACCCTTCTTGTAAATAGGCACAACATTTGCTAATTTCCAGTCTTCTGGGACGACTCCTGTTAACAAGGATTGGTTAAATAAATCTGTTAACGGTTTTGCTATTACATCACTGAGCTCTTTTAATAATTTAGGGTGGATCCCATCAGGCCCCATCGACTTATTTGTCTTTACTTTAGACAGCTTCTTTAGAACCTCCTCCTCTGTAAACTCATATGTAAATGTCTCGTTAGTGTTTCCTCCTAACTGAGGTCCCTTTCCTTCCTTTTCTTCTGCAAAGACTGAACAAAAATATTTATTGAGGCAGTCAGCGAGACTTTTATCCTCTTCTACATACCTTCCTTCCTTTGTTTTTAATCTAACTAATCCTTGTTTTACTTTTCTTTTCTCCTTTATGTATCTAAAAAATGTTTTGTCCCCCTTTTTTACTGACTGAGCTATTTTCTCTTCTGCGTGTGCTTTGGAAGCTCTTATAAATTGCTTTGCCTCTTTCTGCCTAATCTTATAGGTTTGCCTATCTTCTTCACGCTGAGTTTTTTTTATAATTATTGAATGCTATCTTCTTGTTCTTCACTATTTTGGCCACTTCTGCAGAGTACCACAGTGGTTTCTTCCCTTTTTTGTTTTTGCTAACAAGCCGAATGCAATTTCCTGTGGCCTTCAATAATGCTTCCTTTAAATAATCCCATTTCTCTTGGACTCCCTTTAAATTCCTCCAGTCTGATAATGACTCCTTCACACAAAATCTCATTTTAGAAAAATCTGTTTTTTTAAAGTCTAAAACTTTTGTTTTTGTGTGGTGCGGCTCCATCCCTGTTCTTATATTAAACCATACTGACTGGTGATCACTAGATCCCAAATTTTCACCTACAACAACGTCCGATACCAAACCTCCATTTGTGAGTATTAAATCCAATATGGCCTCTTTACGGGTCGGCTCCTCAACTACTTGTGTTAGAGATAATCCCAGTAGGGAGTTTAGAATATTTGTACTCCTGGTGCACCCAGCTATTTTGGTTTTCCAGTTCACATCAGGAAGATTAAAGTCCCCCATGATAATAACTTCCCCCTTCATTGCCATTTTGGCTATTTCCTCAACCAGCAGATTATCTAGCTCTTCTACTTGTCCAGGGGGTCTATAGATCACACCTACACGAGCTACTGTATGATTGCCAAATGTTAGTGTAACCCAAACTGACTCTATGTTCACCTCGCTCACTTTTATTTGGTTCGTTTTTATGTTGTTTTTCACATACAGGGCCACTCCTCCTCCTTTCCTACCTTCTCTGTCTTTTCTATATAAAGAGTACCCCGGTATTGTTATGTCCCAGTTATTTTTCTCACTGAACCATGTCTCAGTAACCGCCACTAAATCTACTTTTTCAGCTGTCATCATTGCCTCTAGTTCATTGATTTTATTGACTAAACTGCGAGCATTTATAGACACGACTCTGAGCTTGTCATTTTTTACCTCGCATGTTGCTTGCACCCTCCGATTTAGTTTTGGGGACAATCGGGCAGATTGTTTACCCTTTTGTCCCCCCCTCCTAGTTTAAATATTTATTTGTGAAACCTTTGAACTTCTCACTGAGAACATATGTTCCCCTATGAGTAAGATGCAAACCATCTTTTTTATACAGTTCCTTTCTGCTCCAATTAGAGCTATCATGGGACACAAAGCCAAATCCTTGCTCCCGACACCATTCCCGAAGCCACAAATTGAATTCCTTATTGCGCATCTTTCTATCTTGAATGTTATGCACAGGCAAAACTTCAGAGAATGACACAGTGGACGCAATCTGCTGTATTTCACCTCCAAGAACACAAAAATCTTCCTTAATCTCAGAAACCTCATTGCTAGCCAAGTCATTTGTCCCTAGATGGACTAGAACATCTACTTCCCCTTGCTGCTTTGCTTCTTTGACAATATTGAGAATACGTCTCCTGTCTCTACGAGCAGTAGCCCCAGGAAGACATCTCACCAAACCACTACTCTCCAGCTCAACACCTCTTATGATAGAATCACCCAGCAACAATTGCCTTCTATCAAGTCCCACCTTTTCATTTTTGTCCTTGGTTGCAGTGCTGCATACCTTAGGCATAGTGGATGGTGGTTCCTCAACTATGGTGTCTGAGCCTGCATCCGTCTTACCACTACACTCTGAAAGTGCCTCAAAAGAATTAAGAACAGCCACAGATTGTGGGACATGCTTTCTATCCACAACGCTAAGTCTACCAGATCCTACAGTAGTCCATCTGCCGCTCCTAGGAGGCCTCTGTGGCAGTGGCTTTGTAACAGTCATAGCCTGAGTTTGTCTAACAGATAATTTACAAATCTCAGACTTCAAACAGGCAATTTCCTGCTGCAATAAAGAGAACTGCCTACATATCAGGCACACTCCAAACCTCCAAAAATTGGATCTAAAAACAAACGCATGACAGCTCTTACACTGGACTAAGCCTGCCATTATAAAAGAATGGATTTAAAACCAGCAAATCTTACCTTTTTGTAGGTTTTCTACCTCCTGTCAAACCTCAGACTACCTCCAGAGTATCTCCAGAAGATCTCCTGTAAGAGTTCACTTAGAAGGCTTGCCAAGCTCAATTAGACCAAGCAAATATTCCACAAGCTTTATATAGCCACCTAAGAACACCTCCCCCAGCAAGGCGTGGACAAGTTTAACCACTTTAGCAAATAGCACGCAATTGATTCCAATTGTATGCTAATCAGTAAGAGGAATGAGTCACCAGCCTAACCTAATTTACACACCAGACCTAACTTAAAACCTTAAGATGAATAGAAAAGATCTGTTTGAAACAAAAATCTAAATCACTCACCAGAAGATCTCCTGTAAGAGTTCACTTTGAAGACTTCACTTAGAAGGCTTGCCAAGCTCAATTAGCGTTAGGTTAATTGAGTCTAGCGCCTGACCAACAGATTGTTTGCCTCCCGCTACAAACGGGAAAATCACTTAGCGCGTTGCTATTAGTGATTTGTAGCGCCAGCTTACTGTACTTTCCACGTCCTTTACTTAACACGGGGAGCGCTAGAGATCTCTAGCACTTTTGCAGCTAACAGATCACTTGGTGCCAGCGCTAATTTTTTGAGGGACACTAATTGCAACATTTTATTTACTGCTCAACCCTGGTGCTAACTCCAAAAAGCCAGAAAAACAGGTCCTCGCCCAAAAGTAACAGGCAATTAACAGGCAATGTAAAGGAATGCAGCACAGGTGTTTTCTTGGCCCCATACACCATAGTAATGGATCTGGTCAGCAATGTCGTTGCTGTTGCAGTAGGCTCTATTATAAATGTATCCTTTAGCCACATATATCCTAATCCTAATAAATTGCCTCATTTTAAACATTTTATGCTGGGGGCTATTCATAGTATGGAAGCGGTTGATTATTAGGGTGACTGTGTGGACCATGTTTAAAGGGACACATAGATAAGTCTTGCCCTGAAACATGTATTATTTATATGCTGCAGCAGGGAAATTTGTGTCTCTCACCTGGCCTTCCTTTTGGATCCATTAAATGCAGTGTAAGGATTCTACATGCTGCCAGGAGGCATTTATCATGCAACGCCCATCAGCCTTAATATATGTGTGCATATAAACATGGATGATACGACCACCGTGGAGGATTTTAATAATGCAGGGGTGTGAGGTTATTCACTGGATGTGTTCATATTCAAGCTTGTGAGGGCAGGGGATAGGAATGGCCCGGCACTCTGCACTGGAAAAAAAAACGTTCTATCCTGTACACAACCACGTTAGTTTCCCTAGCGTGCGCTAAACGACCTTGTTCATGGACTACCGCGGACAAGGTGATCTGTTAGTAGGTCGTCAGGCACTACGTTTAAGTGACTCGCCCTAAATTTTTCCTTTAGTGATGGTGTTTTAGCTCACACCAGGTGATAGTTTTATTCAGTGGTATGATTTAGTGGGGAAAATTATTAGTGCCCCCCCCCCAGTTTTGACTGCGGTATCCTATGTGCCCCCCCTAAATATTGTTCCTAGAGTCGCCACTGCTTAAGGCTAATGTCAGATGAGCGCAGTGATCACGTCGGTGTCGCCGCACATTTTAACATCCGTGGTAGCATACAATTATGATCAATAGAGCCCCACACACGAAGTACAACAGACACGGCAAACGGACGCAGGTTAGGCAAGAACGTAAAACCCCTAGAACGGCCGCACAAAGTGCGCCACATCCGCAACGTCCTCATAGCTTTGTGTGTGAGTGATGGAACGTGGTCAGACGGACTGCATTTATACGCCCAGCATTTATACGTCCAGCATTTATACACCCAGCATTTATACACCCAGCATTTATACGCCCAGCATTTATACGCCCGGCATTTATACGCCCGGCATTTATACGTCCGGCATTTATACGTCCGGCATTTATACGTCCGGCATTTATACGTCCGGCATTTATACGTCCAGCATTTATACCTCCAGCATTTATACGTCCAGCATTTATACGCCCAGCATTTATACGTCCAGCATTTATACGTCCAGCATTTATACGCCCAGCATTTAGGCTAGGGTCAGAGTGGGGCAGTCGGAACGCGCGTGCAGACGCACTAAGGCTAGGGTCAGACGAGCGTGATTTCTACGGGCTGTACGTCCGTGCAGTACGGACATCGTCAGTACGGATGACGCAGTAGTGGTCACACAGTCCGTTTTTTCACTGAAGTTATTTTTTGACGGATGTAGGAGGGAAAATAAATTACAATGAAAAAACATTCTGTCCGTCAAAAATGCTGGACGTATAAATGGTATAAATGCAGTCCGTCTGACCTCGCTCCATCACTCACACACAAAGCTATGCAGACGTTGTGGACGCACGTCCGTTCTAGCAGTATTACGTTCTTGCCTAACCTGCGTCCGTTTGCCGCGGCCGTTGTGCGTCCGCAGTTCAGTGCGGACGTACTTCATGTGTCAGGCTCCAATGGACTTACTTTCATGCTATCACGGACGTACTTTTAGGCGCAATCACGGACGTGAACACTACGCTCGTCTGACCCCAGCCTAAATCACGGCGGCAGTAGCAGCACATAACGGCCAATGACGGCCAATATACGCAGTACGTGCGTACGAAAGTGCGCCGACACCACGCAACCAGCAAATGAACGCATTTTTCTCAGAACGTGAAACCGCTGCTACTGACGTACAGAGTGCGCTGCGGCCGCATGGCAGCGTGTGTGCGTGATTAGGAGACGTCAGACGCTGCTAGTGTGCGGCCTACATAACGTTCAAACAGCCGGATTTCCCTAGACTTCTTTTTACCCCACCGTCATGAAATACGTCCAGAATTGCGCATCGTCTGACCACTTAGGCTAGGGTCAGACTAGCGCAGTTTTAACGTGCGTTTAGCCGCACGAAATCACGGCCGTACTAGCAGCAAATGACGTCAATGCGGGGAACATACGACGAACGGCCGCACGAAAGTTCGTCCGCGCAACGCAAGTGGCCAACGAACGCATTTTTTCGAGAACGTCAAACCGCTACTACTGACGTACAGAGTGCGCTGCGGCCGCATAGCGGCGTGTGTGCGTGATTAGGAGACGTCAGACGCTGCTAATGTCCGGCCAACATAACGTCCAGACTCAAAAAGTGTTTTATTGATGATCCGTACAAAATCACGGACGAAAAGACGCATCGTATGACCGCTATCGCGTATTCCGGGGGAAAATACGTACGTTCGTTCGACCGAACTTTTTCACGGACGACGTGAAAAATGCGTTCGTCTGACCCTAGCCTTAAGCGTATTCCGTGAAAAAATGCGTGCGCACGCATCGACGTACATTTTGACGGTGGCCGCAGAAAATGCGCTCATCTGTCCCTAGCCTTATACGTCCAGCATTTATACGCCCAGCATTTATACGCCCAGCATTTATACGCCCAGCATTTATACGTCCAGCATTTATACGTCCAGCATTTATACGTCCAGCATTTATACGTCCAGCATTTATACGCCCAGCATTTATATGTCCAGCATTTATACGTCCAGCATTTATACGCCCAGCATTTATACGTCCAGCATTTATACGTCCAGCATTTATACGCCCAGCATTTAGGCTAGGGTCAGATGAACGCATTTTGTACGGACTGTACGTCCGTGCAGTACGGACATCGTCAGTACGGATGACGCAGTAGTGGTCACACAGTCCGTTTTTTCACTGAAGTTATTTTTTGACGGATGTAGGAGGGGAAAATAAATTACAATGAAAAAACATTCTGTCCGTCAAAAATGCTGGACGTATAAATGCAGTCCGTCTGACCATGCTCCATCACTCACACACAAAGCTATGCGGACGTTGTGGACGTGGCGCACTTCGCACGTCCGTTCTAGCAGTATTACATTCTTGCCTAACCTGCGTCCGTTTGCAGCGTCCGTCAGCCCCCGCACTTCTGTGCGGACGTACTTCGTGTGTGGGGCTCCATTTAACACAATTGTATGCTATCACGGACGTACTTATGTGCGGGCAACACGGACGTTAACACTGCGCTCGTCTGACCCCAGCCTTATACGTCCAGCATTTATACGTCCAGCATTTATACGTCCAGCATTTATACGCCCAGCATTTATACGCCCAGCATTTATACCTCCAGCATTTATACATCCAGCATTTATACATCCAGCATTTATACGTCCAGCATTTATACGTCCAGCATTTATACCTCCAGCATTTATACGTCCAGCATTTATACGTCCAGCATTTATACGCCCAGCATTTATACGCCCAGCATTTATACGTCCAGCATTTATACGTCCAGCATTTATACGCCCAGCATTTATACGTCCAGCATTTATACGTCCAGCATTTATACGCCCAGCATTTATACGTCCAGCATTTATACGTCCAGCATTTATACGTCCAGCATTTATACGCCCAGCATTTATACGCCCAGCATTTATACGCCCAGCATTTCTACGCCCAGCATTTATACGCCCAGCATTTATATGTCCAGCATTTTTGACGGATAAGGCTAGGGTCAGACGAACGCAGCTTTAACGTGCGTTTAGCCGCACAAAATCACGGCCGTGCTAGCAGCAAATGACGTCCAATGCCGGGGAACACACGAAGTACGGCCGCACGAAAGTTCGTCCGCGCAACGCAAGTGGCAAACGAACGCATTTTTTCGAGAACGTCAAACCGCTACTACTGACGTACAGAGTGCGCTGCGGCCGCATAGCGGCGTGTGTGTGTGATTGGGAGACATCAGACGCTGCTAATGTCCGGCCAACATAACGTCCAGACACAAAAAGTGTTTTATTGATGATCCGTACAAAATCACGGACGAAAAGGCGCATCGTATGACCGCTACCGCGTATTCCGTGAAAAAATATGTCCGTTCGTTCGACCGCACTTTTCCACGGTCGACGCGAAAAATGCGTTCGTCTGACCCTAGCCTAAAATGTTTTTGCATTTTAATTTATTTTCCATCTACATCAGTCAAAAAATACGTCCGTGAAAAAAACGGACTGTGTGGCCACTACCTGGTCGTCAGTCAGAAAGTACATCCGTTGTTGTGCACAGTCCGCACAGAATGCGCTCGTCTGACATTAGTCTTAATTCTGGTTTGATTAAATGTAATTAAAAATGTGTTCTATAAGAGTTTGAAGCGGCCCCTCATTTTTCACCTAGTCCCACAAACACAAAGCCTGACAATATACATGCGCACATCTTATCCCTTCACCCATCAGCCCATATGTAACTATGTAAGAAGTGCCCCTCCCCCCTTTCGCACTTTAATTTGGGCACTGTTCCTTTCATGGCAGAGCAGGTCTCCTGCGTTAATGTCTCTGTGAAGTCTGAGGGGCACCAGCTGCTCCTGGCGCTCACACGGGATAAAACCTAATGGAGATATATGGGTTTCCGTAATCCTATGTTATGATTACAGTATAAAACGTATACAGCGAGCGCCACAATGTTTAACTTACGTCACATCACACTCTGCACCGCGTCCCTGCCCTAATGGCCGCATGAAACGGCACAAATTTAAAAAAATGGATTCTGGCTTCTCTATTCTCTACCAGAGAATGCTCTGTCACAGTTACAGCATTTATATAGCGCCAACAGACTCCACAGCGCTGTACAACAGAGAAGCACAAACACGAAAAATAATGATACGGCAGGGTTGTCTGTTCCTTATGTAAGATAATTCTCCTGCTGATACAGCACTTTATACATGTGCTCAGACAGACACTCACCCAGTGAGCTTGCAATCTAAGGCACAGAGTGAAGGAGAGAAAAAAAAAGAGGGGGACTGTGGAACTGGGGGCCAAAAAGAAAATAGATGGGATTGCAGGAAGTTGGGTTTAGTAAGGGTAATCCTGCAGAGAAGTGTAAACAGCTGGAAGGGAGAGCTATGAGATTAGGACAGTGACTGGGTGGGAGTGGAGAAATGGGAGGGTGACTGAGGATGATATAAATTGCTTTTTACTTCTTGCTGGTTAGAGTGGAAAAATGGAGGTGCTGGGCAGATAACAGGCAGGCACATGTAATAGTGGGGAGAGTGATTATGTTGGCTCCATTGTATGTGTGTGTGGACCTTCTTATGTACAAGTGTCAGGGAAATATAGGTGGTAGAAGATAATATATATGTATGCTGCTAAATCACAGGAAACGGTGCAAGAAATCACCTGAATATTGTATGAAACTAATGTATCATTCAGCTTCCCTTAAACACAACACAATATATTCAATATACAGTGCACAGGTTCCATATAACAGATACATGGTGGATTATAAAAGCTCAGCAGAATTGGAGCCTATGCGGGGCCCAACTCAAGCTTGTGCGCGTGCGACGCTCAAGGTGGTGTGTAACCCGCTTTATCCCCATCAGTGCCCAGTGCTTGTAATGGGTTGTTAATAAAAACAGTGCCCAGTGCACAATATTAATAAACTCAATATATACTGATTTACTAATAACAAGCGAAATGAATAATAAATAACATAAAAGATAAACAAAAATTTTTTATTTTGTAAATGATTTAAGAGACAAACGATAAAGTGATGGAATAAAACATTTAGTTAATTTTTTTATGTTATTGTTATTCATTATTTATTTATCTACTAAGAGTTTTTCTCTGCGCATTAGTTTTTTTTCCCCCTGCCTAAGGCTAGGGTCAGACTGAGGCAGTGCGAACGCGCGTGCAGCCGCACTTAATCACGGCCGCACTAGCAGCAGATGCCGGGCAATGACGGCCAATATACGAAGTACGGTCGCACAAAAGTCCGGCTGCGCAACGCAAGTGGCAAATGAACGCATTTTTTCGAGAACGTGAAACCGCAGGTACTGACGTACAGAGTGCGCTGCGTCCGCTAGCGGCGTGTGTGCGTGATTAGGAGACGTCAGACGCTGCTAATGTCCGGCCAACATAACGTCCAGACACAAAAAGTGTTTTATTGATGATCCGTACAAAATCACGGACGAAAATGCGCATAGTATGACCACTATCACGTATTCTGTGAAAAAATGCGTCCATTCGTTCGAACGCACTTTTTCACAGACAACATAAAAATGCGTTCGTCTGACCCTAGCCTTAAACTGCGTAAAATCGGCTGAAGAATATCCTGACATATCAGGCTTTCAGCAGCCGATGCAGGGAACCACGAGCTGCAGCTCAAACTGCTGTAACTCCATTTGGCCAGTAGGTGGTGCCATGTGCCTGTCTAATAGGTTATTACAGTAAGGAATACACTGGGAATATTCCCAAATATTTCCTTCTGTATAATTAATTAAAAAAGATTTTTTCAAAAAACCCTCACTGGTTCCTGACAAGGATTTTTTTGGGGGAAATCACTTGGTAGTGAAGGGGTTAAAATGCAGTTTTTAATGTGTTACATTATACAGCTTAATGATATATCATTCTATGATGACCTTATCCTAAAACAGACTGTTATCAGAGCTCAGGAATACACCATTTCCAAACGGTTCCCACAATGTGGGTCACTGGTGTATAACAACAATAATTACTTTGCAGAATAAATTCTTACATATCGTGTAATATCACTCACAGTGATCTCAGGAGGTTTACTGCAGGCAGACAATACAGGACAGGCAGACCATACAGGACAGGCAGACGATACAGGACAGGCAGACGAACGATACAGGACAGGCAGAAGACACAGGACAGGCAGAAGATACAGGACAGGCAGAAGATACAGGACAGGCAGAAGACACAGGACAGGCAGAAGACACAGGATAGGCAGAAGATACAGGACAGGCAGACGATACAGGACAGGCAGACGAACGATACAGGACAGGCAGAAGACACAGGACAGGCAGAAGATACAGGACAGGCAGAAGATACAGGACAGGCAGAAGACACAGGACAGGCAGAAGACACAGGATAGGCAGAAGATACAGGACAGGCAGACGATACAGGACAGGCAGACGATACAGGACAGGCAGACGATACAGGACAGGCAGAAGATACAGGACAGTCAGAACATACAGGACAGGCAGAAGATACAGGACAGGCAGACGACTGTCCTGTATCGTCTGCCTGTCCTGTATCGTCTACCTGTCCTGTATCGTCTACCTGTCCTGTATCGTCTGCCTGTCCTATATCGTCTGCCTGTCCTGTATCTTCTGCCTGTCCTGTATAGTCTACCTGTCCTGTATTTTCTGCCTATCCTGTATCGTCTGCCTGTCCTGTATCGTCTGCCTGTCCTGTATCGTCTGCCTGTCCTGTATCGTCTGCCTGTCCTGTATGTTCTGCCTGTCCTGTATCGTCTGACTGTCCTGTATCTTCTGCCTGTCCTGTATCGTCTACCTGTCCTGTATCGTCTGCCTGTCCTGTATCGTCTGCCTGTCCTATATCGTCTGCCTGTCCTGTATCTTCTGCCTATCCTGTGTCTTCTGCCTGTCCTGTATCGTTCGTCTGCCTGTCCTGTATTGTCTGCCTGTCCTGTATCGTCTGCCTGTCCTGTATCGTCTGCCTGTCCTGTATCGTCTGCCTGTCCTGTATGGTCTGCCTGTCCTGTATTTTCTGCCTGTCCTGTATAGTCTGCCTGTCCTGTATAGTCTGCCTGTCCTGTATCTTCTGCCTGTCCTGTATCGTCTGCCTGTCCTGTATGGTCTGCCTGTCCTTTATGGTCTGCCTGTCCTGTATTGTCTGCCTGCAGTAAACCTCCTGAGATCACTGTGAGTGATATTACACGATATGTAAGAATTTATTCTGCAAAGTAATTATTGTTGTTATACACCAGTGACCCACATTGTGGGAACCGTTTGGAAATGGTGTATTCCTGAGCTCTGATAACAGTCTGTTTTAGGATAAGGTCATCATAGAATGATATATCATTAAGCTGTATAATGTAACACATTAAAAACTGCATTTTAACCCCTTCACTACCAAGTGATTTCCCCCAAAAAAATCCTTGTCAGGAACCAGTGAGGGTTTTTTGAAAAATCATTTTTAATTAATTATACAGAAGGAAATATTTGGGAATATTCCCAGTGTATTCCTTACTGTAATAACCTATTAGACAGGCACATGGCACCACCTACTGGCCAAATGGAGTTACAGCAGTTTGAGCTGCAGCTCGTGGTTCCCTGCATCGGCTGCTGAAAGCAGTCCTGTATCGTCTGCCTGTCCTGTATCGTCTACCTGTCCTGTATCGTCTGCCTGTCCTGTATCGTCTGCCTGTCCTGTATCTTCTGCCTGTCCTGTATCTTCTGCCTGTCCTGTATCTTCTGCCTGTCCTGTATCGTCTGCCTGTCCTGTATCGTCTGCCTGTCCTGTATCGTCTGCCTGTCCTGTATCGTCTGCCTGTCCTGTATCGTCTGCCTATCCTGTATCTTTTGCCTGTCCTGTATGTTCTGCCTATCCTGTATCGTCTGCCTATCCTGTGCCTTCTGCCTATCCTGTGTCTTTTGCCTGTCCTGTATCGTCTGCCTGTCCTGTATCTTCTGCCTGTCCTGTATAGTCTACCTGTCCTGTATGTTCTGCCTATCCTGTATCGTCTGACTGTCCTGTATGTCTGCCTGTCCTGTATCGTCTACCTGTCCTGTATCGTCTGACTGTCCTGTATCGTCTGCCTGTCCTGTATCGTCTGCCTGTCCTGTATCGTCTGCCTATCCTGTGTCTTCTGCCTGTCCTGTATCTTTTGCCTGTCCTGTATGTTCTGCCTATCCTGTATCGTCTGCCTATCCTGTGCCTTCTGCCTATCCTGTGTCTTTTGCCTGTCCTGTATCGTCTGCCTGTCCTGTATCTTCTGCCTGTCCTGTATAGTCTACCTGTCCTGTATCGTCTGACTGTCCTGTATCGTCTGCCTGTCCTGTATCGTCTACCTGTCCTGTATGTTCTGCCTGTCCTGTATCGTCTGCCTGTCCTGTATCGTCTGCCTATCCTGTGTCTTCTGCCTGTCCTGTATCTTTTGCCTGTCCTGTATGTTCTGCCTGTCCTGTATCGTCTGCCTATCCTGTGTCTTCTGCCTGTCCTGTATCGTCTGCCTGTCCTGTATCGTCTACCTGTCCTGTATGTTCTGCCTGTCCTGTATCGTCTGCCTGTCCTGTATCGTCTGCCTATCCTGTGCCTTCTGCCTATCCTGTGTCTTTTGCCTGTCCTGTATCGTCTGCCTGTCCTGTATCTGCCTGTCCTGTATAGTCTACCTGTCCTGTATGTTCTGCCTATCCTGTATCGTCTGACTGTCCTGTATCGTCTGCCTGTCCTGTATCGTCTACCTGTCCTGTATGTTCTGCCTGTCCTGTATCGTCTGACTGTCCTGTATCGTCTGCCTGTCCTGTACAGGACAGGCAGACGATACAGGACAGGCAGAAGATACAGGACAGGCAGAACATACAGGACAGGCAGACCATACAGGACAGGCAGAAGATACAGGACAGGCAGACGATACAGGACAGGCAGAAGATACAGGACAGGCAGACGATACAGGACAGGCAGAAGATACAGGACAGGCAGAAGATACAGGACAGGCAGATGATACAGGACAGGCAGACGATACAGGACAGGCAGAAGATACAGGACAGGCAGAAGATACAGGACAGGCAGACGATACAGGACAGGCAGACGATACAGGACAGGCAGACGATACAGGACAGGCAGACGATACAGGACAGGCAGAAGATACAGGACAGGCAGACGATACAGGACAGGCAGAAGATACAGGACAGGCAGACGATACAGGACAGGCAGACGATACAGGACAGGCAGACGATACAGGACAGGCGGACAATACAGGATACACATACGGGAGGGATTCACAGCACAGGTCAGATGGGGACGGCAGGAACTGGGCTGACTGGAAACACAAACCACAGAGTGACAGGAGACAGAGTCCACATAGCACCATGTACTGAAGCACGCCTTAGGCTGCACTTTTTGCGTCCATCTGACCGCGCTGTTTGCTGTCCATCATAGCTTTTCAAAGGAGTCAATAGAGATCAACGCACGTTTTCAAGCACGGGCAACGTATGTTGCAATGGATGTCAAAATGACATTGACGTGGAAAAGCTACATTGGACGTAGAGAAACCCCCGCATACAGCTTTTTTTTTTGTTTTAACGTCATTCGTAACTAACTGATACAATGTAACCACAATCTCATCCATTATAAAGTGCATCCGTTTCAGCAGACGCACTGTGCGCAATCAATGCGCTCGTCTGACCGCAGCCAAAGATAAGATGAGCACGGTGATAAAGGAGTGATACTGCCCTTTAAAAACAACGTTGAAATAACAAGGTCATCACAGGCAATCTTCTGTACTGAAAAATGGAAGATACAACACTGGCATAGTGTAAAACCATAGTACAATTTAATAAGATGCAGATATAAAGTGTCCCACTGACAACATTAGTGGCACACAAAGGGTAAAAAGTGTGCAAACACGCATAATTAACACAAGGCTTTCAGGAGCAGGTGCTGTCCACATGAACAGGTTCCAGAAAACGACTCAGATTGGAATCCGGCATCTTCAGTGAAAGTCCTGCAGCCACAGCATGCACAACATCAGTCCTGACCAGGAAGGCTATAGATCAGATACACTCGACGCGTTTCGTCCAACAAATAAAAGTGACTTCCTCAAGAGCTGTCGCTTTTATTTGTTGGACGAAACGCAGATTAATGAGATGTTCTTTTGTGTTCATTTGTCCTAATTGCTAATGAAGAAATTACTTAATGTGTGCGTTTCTGTGATATATATATATATTTATTTATTTATAAAGGATTTTACCAGGAAGGATACATTGAGATTTCTCTCGTTTTCAGTATGTCCTGGGTTCAAGAACATTGAGTGGTTACAGTTGTTACAGAAATACAAAGTAATCCAATGCAGGATATTAAAAAAAAACCACATATATATATATATTTATTTCCCGCTAATCCGGGACAATCCATTAGGCTTGTGCACCGATTTTTTTTCGGTTCGATTTGTTCGGATGTTTAAAATTTTCGATCCGGCTCGTTTCGACCGATTTCTGTTTCGATTCAGTTCGGCTCGTTTTTCGTGTACATTTTTTTTTTCGGACTGTCGAGCATTTTTCGTGTCACTTTGCTCGTTTTTTGTATCGACTTTTCGGATATTTCGGAAATTTTCATTTTTTCGGAACGTCTGTTCTCCTCGTTTCAAAGTGTCTACGATAATTCTGGCGATTCTATCGTGTTTTTTTTTTATTAAATAAAGATCTTTTTTTTCTTATGAATAATTGAATATACATTTCACAACTTTATTTAATCATATTAAAATGGTATGAAAGCCAAGGAACAAAAAAAATAAACAAAACGATTTAAAAAACGCTAAACTGACCTGAATGCCACAAGAAACAAGTGATACGCATTTACAAATACAAAATTTACAGAATCCGCGATATAACCAATAATAGTTAAATATACGATGTCCAGAATTACCGAAATGGAACCGAAATCACGAATGGAACCGAAATCATGAATAGAGCAAAAATAAATTTCGATTTGACACATTTCAAGTCCATTGGAAAAACCCGAAAATTTTTCGTTTCAGCTCGGAAAACTTTTCGGATCTATCGGTTTTCGGGTCCGACCCGATTCGGAAATTCGGCCGAATCCGAAGAAACGAATCGGGAAATTTCGTGAAAATTCCGAAACCCGAAACGCACATCCCTACAATCCGTTAGTGACTGAATCAAGAGAATATATATAGAGAGTATCTTTATAATCTATGATCCGATACTGTAACATTATAAAGACTTCATTCTCCTCCAATCCTGCTCTATCATCTTAGTTAACGTTTGTGTCGTTAATATGTACTTGTTACAATGTATCCCCCTCTTATCCTCCAGGATTGTACATTATTATTTAACTACTATAGGGGTTATTCAGAGACTCTCCCGCTCGCTGCACTTCGGTGATGTCAGCATTCACCGCAGGGTCCCTGAAGTGCAGAGAATGGACCCGCCAAATGCATTTTCAAACCGCCGGAAAACTGCGGAAAGAATCGAAAACCTGTTGAACGCATCCTCAAACTGCCACAAATCCACCGAATCGATGACATACAGGGTTATCCAAAGAGATTCGAAAAGTCATCGCACGTTCAGTGACTTTTCGTTCTCTTCAATTCGGTTCCTTTTGCCGATTGCATTTCGGTGACCCTGCGGTGTATTCAGCAAAGAGCACAGGGTCCCCTAATTGCAGGGAAAAGCTGCCGAAAACCTGACGAAAACTAACCGAATGCACGCTGAAAACAAGCAAAAACATCTGGATTAACCTTCGAAAAAGCCGAACAGGAGCCGAATCACACAGAGCCGAAGCAGCTGTGACGTAGAGGAGGCAGTGAATAAATTCGAAAAACCATTTGTATGAATCTGGGAAAATGAAACGCTGTTTGCAAAGAAACAACTGAGCGAAAATGTCTGAAATTTTCACAGGAGGTCCAGGGAATGATAATAAAGAGGCTGTTACAGAAAAAATAAGTAAACTGAAAAAAAAATAAAAAAAAAATCGGACTTTTTAAAAAAAAATAAAAAAAATGAAAAATGCTTAAAGTATCCTAAAAAATCTATAAATAAAGAGACTTTTTGCTGCTGAATTTTATAATGAACGGTTTATTAGATATTGAATTAAAACGGGAATATTTTTAACATTGAAGCCTATGGGATTCTCCTGAATAAATTTGCCGAATTAAACCACCGAATGGCAGGGCATTAGGGGAACCTTTCACTGCTGGTTTGTGTTCTCTGAATAGCCGAAGCAGTGCTTTTTCATGGGGATTTCACTGCCCTCGAACAGGCACCGAACAGGCACCGTATGTTCAGGCAATTCGCCAGGATTTGGCGAATTGCCTGCTCTCTGGATAGTCGAATGGCCAGGAAAGGTAACCGAACGCTGATTTTCAGCATTCGGTTACCTTTCTCAAGCAATTCGGATCTCTTTGGATAACCCTGATAATGTGCCGAAAAATTGCTGAATGCACCCACCGAATCAATCCGAAAAAAAAAAAACTAACCAAGCACCGAACAGGGGTAAAAAATAAATGAAACACACCGCAGCTTTTAAAAGGCTTTAAAAAAAGTCTACTGCAGGAAAATGCCTGGAAGTAATATATAATGTCCTATGAATAATAATAAAAAAGTCTGATACAGAAAAAAAAACACCATTTAAAGAAAAAATTGGGGAAAATCTTGCTTAAAAATTAGTCTTTTTGCTGCAGATTAAAATAATAAACGGTTTATTAGATATTGTAATAAAACCGGAGTATTTTTAACATTGAAACCTATGGGATTCGCCTGAATAAACCTGCCGAATGAAACCACTGAACATCAGGGCATTTCACTGACATTTCTCTGCTGTTCAATGTGAATAGATTAACCATTGCTTCTCTATGGTGGATTTCACTGCCGCCGAACAGCACCGTATTTCACTGCCGCCGAACAGCACCGTATTTCACGGGCAATTCACCAAAATTTTGAGAATTGCCAGCTTTTTGAGTAGCCGAATGGCCCAGAAATTGCACCCTACGGCGAAATTCACTGTTCAGTGCAATTTCGTGGCCAATTCGGTGTTCTTTGAATAACCTCTTTTAACACAGCACTGTGGAATTTGCTGCCACTTTGCAAATAAAGTTTAATAATAAAACAGCACTGCAGAATCTGCCTGCACTTTATAAATAAAGGATAATAATAACAATAAAGCACTGAGTAATCTGCTGGCAGTTTACAAATAAAGTTTAATAATATAGCTCTGCGGAATCCGGTGGCACTTTACAAATAAAGTATAATCATAATAATAACACAGCGCTGTGGAACCTACTGGCATTTTATAAATAAAGTATAATAATAGTACAGCGCTGTGGAATCTGCTGGCGCTTTATAAAAATTACTATAACAGCGCTATGGAATCTGCTGGCACTTTACAAATAAAGTTTAATAATAATACAGCACTGTGGAATTCGCTGGCACTTTATAAATAAAGTATAGTCATAATAATAACAGCACTGTGGAATCTGCTGGCACTTTATAAATAAAGTATAATCATAATAGTAACACATTGCTGTGGAATCTGCTGGCACTTTATAAATAAAATATAATAATAATACAGCGCTGTAAAATCCGCTGGCACTTTATAAAGTATAATAATTATAAGCAAAGATGTGTTAAGTCACCAGAAATGGCTGTTACCAATGGCCAAGCACCCCCCTAAAAGGTGCCGAATGAATGACAATAAGACAAACAAACACAAATTTGGACAAGGTAACACAAGCAACAAATAGCAATGGTGTGCTCTCCTTAATAAAGTGATAACAGAAAGCAATCAATAGTCACATGCAATGTCCTCATAGATTGCATCTGTATAGTCCTCATATAAATTCAGAGATGCAAAATCAGAGGTAGAATGACCATCACAGCAAGTTTTTCAAGCTGAAAATTGGAGAAGAAATACTGGACATAGCGTAAAACAACAAAACATGTAATAAAAGTAATTTAGGTAGGATAAAAACCACTCACAAAGAAAGTGGCACACTAGTACAAACTTGTGTGTAAACACGCATATACTAATGTGGTGTATCTTTTACAATGTGGTTGCGGAGCAGAATATATAGGTAAGACCAAGCGGAGACTGAGGGAGAGGATTTATGAGCATTTTTATAATATTAGAACCCATTGTGAGAAGCATTCTGTATCTCGACACTGCAATATATCTCCCTCTTTCAATGTTACGAATTTTGTTTGGTTAGGTATTGAAAAGGTTGCATTGGGCCCATGGGGAGGGGATCTTGGTCTGGCTCTATCACGGGCTGAAATCAAGTGGATTTGTTATCTTGACACTTTGAAACCTCCGGGTCTTAATGTGGGTTTGGACTTGATCTCCTCCCTATAATGATATATTTTCTAACATATATATATATACATATATATATATATATTCATATAACGTCTCTCCCTCGGCTCCGTTTTTGGGTCATTCTGGTTCAGTATATACAGTTGTGTTCAAAATTATTCAACCCCCAATGCTGTAAAGGGTTTTAGGGAATTTAGTGACATTTGTAATTGTATTCAGAATGAAATCCTACAAGGACTTTTTAAAGAACCATATGCAACTAAAATGACATCAATTGGTTTTGTAATACAGTAGTAAATGTTTCTTTTGTGAATTCTTCATTGACACAATTATTCAACCCCTTAAAGACTACCACTCTGAAGAACAGAGGTTCATTCAAGTGTTTTCAATCAGGTATTGAAAACACATGTGGATGTCACGGAGCAGCAATAAAAGCATAATAAGCACCAATTAGGCAGCTTTAAAATGACTGTGATACTCAGCTCCTTCTAGACATTTACTGGTGTGGTTACAAACATGGTGAAGTCAAGAGAATGGTCCAGGAAGACAAGAGAAGAGGTGGTTACTCTTCACAGGAAGGGCAATGGCTATAAGAAGATTGCAAAGATGTTAAACATACCAAGAGAGACCATAGGAAGCATCATTCGCAAATTCAAGGCAAAGGGCACTGTTGAAACGCTACCTGGTCGTGGCAGAAAGAAGATGCTGACTTCGACTGCTATGCGCTACCTGAAGCGTAGAGTGGAGAAAAGTCCCCGTGTGACTGCTGAGGAACTGAGAAAAGATTTGTCAGATGTGGGTACTGAAGTTTCAGCTCAGACAATACGGCGCACACTGCGTAATGAAGGCCTCCATGCCAGAACTCCCAGGCGCACCCCCTTGCTGTCTCCAAAGAATAAGAAGAGTCGACTGCAGTATGCCAAAAGTCATGTGGACAAACCACAGAAGTTTTGGGATAGTGTTCTGTGGACTGATGAAACAAAATTAGAACTGTTTGGGCCCATGGATCAACGCTATGTTTGGAGGAGGAAGAACAAGGCCTATGAAGAAAAGAACACATAGAAACATAGAAAAATGTCGGCAGATAAGAACCTTTTCGGCCCATCTAGTCTGCCCAATTACATGGATACTTTACCTGGATTTATCTTTTGTTTAGGATAGCCTTATGCCTATCCCATGCTTGCTTAAATTCAATTACTGTTTTGGCCTCTACCACTTCTACTGGAAGACTGTTCCATGTATCCACCACCCTCTCAGTAAAATAATGCTTCCTGATGTTACTTTTAAACCTTTGCCCCTCTAATCTAAGACTATGTCCTCTTGTTTTGCTATTTTGTTTCCTTTTAAATATACTCCCTTCCTCTACCTTGTGGATTCCCTTTACGTATTTAAATGTTTCTATCATATCTCCTCTGTCTCGTCTTTTTTCCAAGCTGTACATGTTAAGATCATTAAGCCTTTCCTGGTAACTTTTCTCCTTCAAGCCGTACACCATTTTAGTAGCCCTTCTCTGAACTCTCTCTAAGATGTCTATATCCTTCTGGAGATACGGTCTCCAGTACTGCACACAGTACTCCAAGTGAGGTCTCACCAGTGCTCTGTACAGTGGCATGAGCACTTCCCTTTTCCTACTGCTAATACCTCTCCCTACACAACCAAGCATTCTGCCAGCATTTCCTGCTGCTCTATTACATTGACTACTTACCCTTAGATCCTCTGAAATAATGACCCCTAAATCCCTTTCCTCAGATGTTGAGGTTAGGACTGTATCAAATATTCTATATTCAGCCCTTGGGTTTTTACGTCCCAGGTGCATTATCTTGCACTTATCCACGTTAAAACTCAATTGCCACAACTCCGACCATTTTTTTAGTTTACCTAAATCATTTGTCATTTGGCTGATCCCTCCAGGAACGTCAACCCTGTTGCAAATCTTTGTGTCATCAGCAAAAAGACATACTTTTCCATTAATACCTTCTGCAATATCACTAATAAAAATATTAAAGAGAATGGGTCCAAGTACTGACCCCTGAGGTACCCCACTGGTAACAAGACCTTGCGCCGAATAAACTCCATTTACCACAACCCTCTGTTGCCTGTCACTCAGCCACTGCCTAATCTATTCAACAATATTGGAATCCAAGCTCAAAGATTGCAATTTATTGATAAGCCTTCTATGCGGAACAGTATCAAAAGCCTTACTGAAATCTAAATAAGCAATGTCTACTGCACCACCTGCGTCTATTATTTCTGTTACCCAATCAAAAAAATCAATAAGATTAGTTTGGCATGATCTCCCTGAGGTAAACCCATGTTGTTTCTGATCCTGTAATCTATCAGGGTTATCCAAAGAGATCCGAATTGCTTGAGAAAGGTAACCGAACGCTGAAAATCAGCGTTCGGTTACCTTTCCTGGCCATTCGGCTATCCAGAGAGCAGGCAGTTCGCCAAATCCTGTCGAATTGCCTGCACATACGGTGCCTGTTCGAGGGCAGTGAAATCCCCATGAAAAAGCACTGCTTCGGCTATTCAGAGAACACAAACCAGCAGTGAAAGGTTCCCCTAATGCCCTGCCATTCGGTGGTTTAATTCGGCAAATTTATTCAGGAGAATCCCATAGACTTCAATGTTAAAAATATTCCCGTTTTAATTCAATATCTAATAAACCGTTCATTATAAAATTCTGCAGCAAAAAGTCTCTTTATTTATAGATTTTTTAGGATACTTTAAGCATTTTTCTGAATTTTTTAAAAAAAATTAAAAGTCCGATTTTTTTTTTTTTTTTTTCAGTTTACTTATTTTTTTTGTAACAGCCCTCTTTATTATCATTCCCTGGACCTCCTGTGAAAATTTCAGACATTTTCGCTCAGTAGTTTCTTTGCAAACAGCGTTTCTTTTTCCCAGATTCATACAAATGGTTTTTCTAATTTATTCACTGCCTCCTCTACGTCACAGCTGCTTCGGCTCTGTGTGATTCGGCTCCTGTTCGGCTTTTTCGAAGGTTAATCCAGATGTTTTTGCTTGTTTTCAGCGTGCATTCGGTGAGTTTTCGTCAGGTTTTCGGCAGCTTTTCCCTGCAATTCGGGGACCCTGTGGTGTTTGCTGAATACACCGCAGGGCCACCGAAATGCAATCGGCAAAAGGAACCGAATTGAAGAGAACGAAAAGTCACCGAACGTGCGGTGACTTTTCGAATCTCTTTGGATAACCCTGTATGTGTTTTTAGATGTTCAACAATCCTTTCCTTTAACATGGTTTCCATTAATTTCCCTACTACTGACGTAAGACTAACTGGCCTATAGTTCCCCGATTCCTCCCTACTACCCTTCTTGTAAATGGGCACAACATTTTCTAATTTCCAGTCTTCTGGGACGACTCCCGTTAACAAGGATTGGTTAAATAAATCTGTTAATGGTTTTGCTATTACATCACTGAGCTCTTTTAATAATTTAGGGTGGATCCCATCAGGCCCCATTGACTTATTTGTCTTTACTTTAGACAGCTGCTGTAGAACCTCCTCCTCTGTAAACTCATATGTAAATGTCTCTTTAGTGTTCTCTCCTAACTGAGGTCCCTTTCCTTCCTTTTCTTCTGCAAAGACTGAACAAAAATATTCATTGAGGCAGTCAGCGAGACTTTAATCCTCTTCTACATACCTTCCTTCCTTTGTTTTTAATCTAACTAATCCTTGTTTTACTTTTCTTTTCTCGTTTATGTATCTAAAAAATGTTTTGTCCCCCTTTTTTACTGACTGAGCTATTTTCTCTTCTGCGTGTGCTTTGGAAGCTCTTATAAATTGCTTTGCCTCTTTCTGCCTAATTTTATAGGTTTGCCTATCTTCTTCACTCGGAGTTTTTTTATAATTATTGAATGCTATCTTTTTGTTCTTCACTATTTTGGCCACTTCTGCAGAGACCACAGTGGTTTCTTCCCTTTTTTGTTTTTGCTAACAAGTCGAATGCAATTTCCTGTGGCCTTCAATAATGCTTCCTTTAAATAATCCCATTTCTCCTGGACTCCCTTTAAACTCCTCCAGTCTGATAATGACTCCTTCACACAAAATCCCATTTTAGAAAAATCTGTTTTTTTAAAGTCTAAAACTTTTGTTTTTGTGTGGTGCGGCTCCATCCCTGTTGTTATATTAAACCATACTGACTGGTGATCACTAGATCCCAAATTTTCACCTACAACAACGTCCGATACCAAACCTCCATTTGTGAGTATTAAATCCAATATGGCCTCTTTACGGGTCGGCTCCTCAACTACTTGTGTTAGAGATAATCCCAGTAGGGAGTTTAGAATATTTGTACTCCTGGTGCACCCAGCTGTTTTGGTTTTCCAGTTCACATCAGGAAGATTAAAGTCCCCATGATAATAACCTCCCCCTTCATTGCCATTTTGGCTATTTCCTCAACCAGCAGATTATCTAGTTCTTCTGCTTGTCCAGGGGGTCTATAGATCACACCTACACGAGCTACTGTATGATTGCCAAATGTTAGCGTAACCCAAACTGACTCTATGATCACCTCGCTCACTTTTATATGGTTCGTTTTTATGTTGTTTTTCACATACAGGGCCACTCCTCCTCCTTTCCTACCTTCTCTGTCTTTTCTATATAAAGAGTACCCTGGTATTGTTATGTCCCAGTTATTTTTCTCACTGAACCATGTCTCAGTAACCGCCACTAAATCTACTTTTTCAGCTGCCATCATTGCCTCCAGTTCATTGATTTTATTGACTAAACTGCGAGCATTTGTAGACACGACTCTGAGCTTGTCATTTTTTACCTCGCATGTTGCTTGCACCCTCCGATTTAGTTTTGGGGGACAATCGGGCAGATTGTTTTTTACCCTTTTGTCCCCCCCTCCTAGTTTAAATATTTCTTTGCGAAACCTTTGAACTTCTCACTGAGAACATATGTTCCCCTATGAGTAAGATGCAAACCATCTTTTTTATACAGTTCCTTTCTGCTCCAATTAGAGCTATCATGGGACACAAAGCCAAATCCTTGCTCCCGACACCATTCCCGAAGCCACAAATTAAATTCCCTATTGCGCATCTGCCTATCTTGAGTGTTATGCACAGGCAAAACTTCAGAGAATGACACAGTGGACGCATGACTGCTTAAACCTGGGACCTCCTTGACCCATAACCCTTAATTATAAAGAAGACACAACAACTTCTTAATTGGAAAGGGCCACAGCTTTATTAAATATTTACACCATGTAACCAGCCAGTGCTTATCCTCCGATATCCGCCCTATTACTCCTGTAATAGGCAGTTCACGATCCAAAAACCAGGAGCTCGTCACCCCGCCTGACCGAGATCAAGCGGGGCTCGTCTCTTTAAATGCCACACCCGAAGGCGGCTTAGCCAATTAAAAGCACCGCTGTCCAGGAACCATGCCAACGCCAGGGGCACCATGGCCTCCTACTGGCTGCCCCTGCGCCCCACCGCAGACAGCGCCTCCTCGATTCCAGACATCAATCCCAGCAAAAAAATATCCAGACCAATGTCCGTCAAATGGACACCATCACCCCGAATCACATTCCGGTTGTCGCCTTCCAATTCCCGGTGCCGGATCGCCACCCCCCCCAAATGCCTGACAAACTTGGAAACCTCCCTGTTTACCCTTCTCCTGGCCCCATCAATTGCCCTTGGAGCCGCCATCTCCTCCCAACGAGGACGAGAAATAATATCGGACCACACCAGCGACAAACCCCAAAATCTCGCCAAACAGCGGGCCAGCTCCAGCTTCATAGCCCGAATCAGGTCCACTGAACTAACAATCCCCAAATCATTCCCCCCCGCATGAATCACTAAAATAATCTCCCTGGGGACCATCCCCGCCAAATTCTCACATTCCCTCGACACCCGAGCCCAACGCAAACCCCGGATACCCAACCAGCAAATCTCCACCGCTTCCTTCGAAAAGCCAAGGTTCCTGCCATGCGGCCGTTGTTCAGCCCGCACGGCTGCCCAATGTACGAAGGAATGCCCCAATATCCAGACCAACCGCGGGGAAGTACCTGCAATTACAAAAAGTTAGGACGAACATACGAGCGAAAGCGGTCCGAGCGCCACCGGCCCAACCGCCGAATCATGCCGTCTGATGCACCCGCGCTCGCAGCCACCGTCGCCGCGCCAATGCGAAACGAATGAGAAGCAAACAATCCCGGGTCGAAACCCAGCATTCGCACGCATTGTTTAAACACAGCCGAAAATTGATACCGGGTCAGAGGAACACTATGACGGAATGGGATGTTGTTCCGCCTGCGGGTGTGCTCAATCTGCGTGACCCCTTCGCTTACCGCTGGCCCGACTACCGAGTGGCGCCCACTCGGCGTCTCGTGCGGCCTGGCGTGACCCTAGGGTAGGGTTAGCGGGCGGTGACGGGGACCCCTGCCTGAAACCAGTCCGACCACTGAGCCATGTAGCACTCAGCGTCCCGAGCAACTGGTTTCTTGACCTGGCGGGTGCGGGACGCCTGCGGGAATCAGCCTTAACGACTGCGGAGGAAGATTCGGATCTTATGGGGAAACGTTTCGGTTCTTAAGTGGGAAACGTTTCCGATCCGGGGGCGGAGGTTTCTTCGGATCTTGAGCGGCGATGTTTCGGGTCGGGAAGGGTTGAAGGGTCGGTTCGGAACTGGAGGGATTCGGATCGGTAGGGGAAAGGCGCTTCGGATCTGGCGGGACCAGGTGAAAAGACGAGTCTTACCGCTACGGTCGATGCGCGGCTCCCGGCGGGGCCGTTCAGTTCGGATCGCTGTGTTGGTTCCGATCGAATCTTCTAATGGAGCGCCGCTGCCCGGATGCTCAATGCAGGGTCAGCGCGCTCGATTCGGATCGGATGGGGCACCGTACTCTGAGGCCTCGGGGGACACTCAGATCCGAAATACGGCGGAAAATCAAGCCACACCAGACACAGCTGAATGTACTGCAGGAACTGCCTTTATTGTTTACATTACACACTTTTATTACTTCTCACAATAATTAGAATACAATGGGACTCCTTGCCCGCCCTCCCAGGACCCATTGGCCCTTAGCCTTCAGGGAGTCGCCAATTCGGACCGGATGGTCCGAATCGGCCATTTTACGATTCGAACCGGATGGTTCGAATCGGCCATTTTCCGAATCGAAATTCCAACTGCGCCACAAGGATCGGAAAATGGCGGCGAGCAAGGCAAACACAGGGAAAAACATCACACCATAACCAACGGGGAACACTTTATTAACACCACACAATGTCACATCTAAATAAAATAACGAAAAACAAGGTGCGTGCCACCACACCCGAGTGTCCATGTCACCACTGTCACTGCACCGCCCCTGGCTGAGGGTGCTGGGCCATCCCGTGACACTCCTCCCCCTCCCCAAGGTCCGACGCACTCGGTTGGACCCCACCGGGTCGTACCGAGGTAGTCGGGGCTCCCCATTCCCCTGGTTCCCGGGCCGACTGTCGCGATAACCCATCTGCGTTACCGTTCTGCGACCCGGGCCGATATTGGATGGAAAAGTTGAAGGGTTGGAGAGCCAGGCTCCACCGCAGCAGGCGGCCGTTCTCCCCCGCCACTCGGTTGAGCCATACCAAGGGGTTGTGGTCGGTCATCACGGTGAAGGACCGACCGTAGACGTAGGGTTGGAGCTTCCGTAGGGCCCAGACCAGGGCCAGGCACTCCTTTTCCACTGCAGCATACCCCACTTCACGTGGCAACAACTTCCGGCTAATAAACGCCACCGGATGGTCCCCCCCGTCGTCCCCCACTTGACTCAGGACAGCTCCCAGTCCGAACATGGACGCGTCTGTGTGGACAATAAAACGTTTATTATAGTTGGGAGCTGCCAGCAGGGGAGCTTGGGTCAGGGCGGCCTTCAATTGTCGAAAGGCCTGTTCACACTCCGGGGACCACAGGACTTGGCGGGGCAGGATTTCTTGGTCAAGTCAGTCAGGGGTTTGGCCAGATCACTGTAGTGAGGTACGAATTTCCTGTAATACCCCGCGGTACCCAGAAAGGCCAGGACCTGAGTCTTGGTCACAGGAGTGGGCCAGTCCAAGATAGCCTCTATCTTGGCGGGCTCCGGCCGCTGTATCCCGCACCCCACCCGGTGGCCCAGATACTGCACCTCGGCCATCCCCACCTTGCACTTCTCCGGCTTTAGGGTCAGGTTGGCGTCCCTAATCCGGCCAGGACAGTCCCTACATGCTCCAGATGTTCCTCCCAGGTCTGGCTATAGATGGCTATGTCATCCAGGTACGCGCAAGCGAATCCCTGGAGGCCATCGAGGAGGCGATCGATTAACCGCTGGAAGGTAGCAGGGGCGTTCTTCATCCCGAACGGCATGACTCGAAACTGGTACAGGCCGAACGGGGTGATGAAGGCCGACTTCGGGGTCGCCTCCTCGGCAAGGGGAATCTGCCAATACCCCTTGCACAGATCCACCGTGGTCAGAAAATGACCCCCGGAGATCTGGTCTAGCAACTCGTCGACTCGGGGCATCGGGTAAGCGTCCGTAACCGTACAGTCGTTTACCCGCCGATAGTCGACGCAGAACCTGGTGGTACCGTCCTTTTTGGGCACCAGGACCACGGGCGACGCCCATGGGCTGGCCGACGGCTCTATGACCCCCAGCTCCAACATCTCCCGGATCTCAGCCCGCATAGACTCGCGGACTGCTTCCGGGATCCGGTAGGCGGGCTGTCGGAGTGGCCTCTGGCCGGGGGTGTCCACCTGATGGACGGCCTGGTCTGTATATCCTGGAAGGGCCGAGAAAACCCCCGGATAGGTGAGAAGCAGCTGCCGCGCCTGCGCCTGTTTCTCGGGCCCTAGCTCCTCCCCCAGCTGCACCTGCTCCACCCCGGAAGGCTGCTTAGCTACCCCCGGGAGTTCCTCCAGGGGAAAGGGCTCCGCCTCCTCGGCCGCCGGCGCGCATATATGGCGTCCACCGACTCTGGCCGCTCATGGAAGGCCTTCAGCATATTGACGTGGAACGTCCGCTGGATTCTGGTGTCCGCGCAGCTCACAACCACATAGGTGGTATCCCCCAACTGGGTTACCACCTTGTAGGACCTTGCCAGGCCGCCTGCAGCTTGTTCTGCCGCTGTGGTTTCAACACCAGAACCTTCTGTCCCACACAGAACGAGCGGCTGCACGCAGCGCGATCGTACCACGCCTTCTGCTGAGCCTGGGCCGTCTCCATGTTCTCCTGCACGAACCCCTGGAGGTCCGCCAAGCGCTCCCGGAGCTTCAGAACGTACTCCACCACGGGGACACCGTCCTCCTCCGGCGGTCCTTCCCACTGAGCCCTAACCAGATCCAGAGGACCGCGCACCCGGCGTCCATACAGCAGCTCAAACGGGAGTACCCGGTGGATTCCTGCGGAACCTCCCGGTAGGCGAACAGCAAGTGGGGAAGATACTTCTCCCAATCCCTGTTCTCATGCACGAAGGCCCGGATGAGCTGCTTCAGGGTCCCATTGAACCGCTCGCACAGCCGTTGGTCTGGGGGTGATACGGGGCGCTGTGCAGCGCCTTAACGCCACAGAGACGCCAGAGCTGTTGGGTGAGCTCAGCGGTAAACTGGGTACCCTGATCGGATAGGATTTCTCGGGGAAACCCCACCCTCGTGAACACCCTGAGGAGCGCGTCCGCTACCGTGTCCGCCTGGATGTTGGCCAAGGCCACAGCCTCCGGGTACCGGGTGGCATAATCCACCACGGTAAGAATATACCTCTTACCCGTGGCACTGGGCCGTGGCAACGGCCCTACGATGTCAACCGCCACCCGGCTAAAGGGCTCCTGGATGATGGGCATGGGGTGCAGGGGCGCCTTCGGATGGTCCCCAGCCTTCCCAGCCTTCTGACAGACTGGGCAGGTGCGGCAATAATCGCGGGTGTCGTTGCTGAGTCGAGGCCAGTAAAACGCGCGCGCCAACCGGTGCCGGGTCTTCGACTGGCCTAAGTGACCCGAGAGGGGAATGTCGTGGGCCAAGCGCAGAAGCTCCTGCCTGGGTCCTTGCGGCACCACCAGCTGCTTCTGAGGAATCTGCTTCTTCTTGGCCCCCTCCCTCACGGTAGTGTGCGGTACAACAGCCCGTCCTCCCACTCCACCTTGTCTTTCCCCTGGCCGTCCAGGCCCTGGCCAGCCCTGTCCCGGTAGCCCTGTAATGTGGGGTCGGTTTGCGGTCTGGTGGCGCAGAGTCTCCGGGGTGCACCACGGGGAAGGGAGGTCAAGCGAAGGGAACAGCATCGAGTCCCGTCGAGGCCGGGAAGGGGACAACGGACTGGGAGGGCGGGAAGGGCCTGGGGTTCTGGCCTGTCGGGGAGGTCGAGGGGATCGGTAAGGGTTGGGGCGTCGCGGAGGTCGAGGTGGTTTGGGAGGTTTGGGAGGTTTGGGAGGTTTGGGAGGTTTGGGAGGTCGGGAGGGTGTTGGTGGGGGTCTCACCTGGGTCCCGTTCGGAGTGCTCTGGTCGTGGCGTCGGCTCTGTTGCCTAGTGGTAACCGGGGTAGCTGCATCTGTGGAATAAGCGGACACTAACTGCCCCAGATCATTCCCCAGGAGCACCTCGGCCGGCAGGTGTCTCAGCAACCCCACCCGCACCTCTTTCTCCCCGTTCCCCCAGTCCAGATACACCCGGGCTGTCTCCAGCCGGAGCACTTTCCCTCCCGCCACCCGTACCGCTACGGTGCTCTGCATGCGGTCGCTTGGCGGGACTAAGTGAGGCCGGACGAGGGTGATCGTAGCCCCGGAGTCTCGCAGCCCCTCAGCGGGCCGCCCGTTGATCCACACCGCCTGGCGGTGGTGTCGGCGGTTGTCATCCGCGGCGGCTTGCACTGGGTCGGCTTCGTGCAGCTGCTCCCACCATTCTTCCGGGCCTCCGGCCACGGAGCTCCGGCGTCGCAACAATGGGCCGCCAGCGATGGCCTGCCGGCCGGCCGGGTCACTTCCGGGCGGTTGGGGCAATGCTGTTTGTAGTGCCCCTCCTGGTTGCACCCGTAACAGCGGACGTTAGCCATGTTGGTGGGCCGGCTAGGAGCCCGTGCTGCCGGCGCCCGGACCACGGGTGGTGGAGGTGGTGGAAGTAGTGGGCGGGTGGCATGGGACGGCTGGCCAGAGGCCGCTCCCCCCCGTCAGCTTCCGGGTGTCCGTGTACTCATCGGCCCAGGTGGCCGCTTGCTGCACCGTATAGGGCTTCTTGTCGCGCACCCACTCTCGGACAGCGGAGGGTGTGTGCTCGAAGAACTGCTCGAGCAGCAGCAGTTGGGTGATCTCGGCCACCGACTCCGCTTGGCTTCCCGAGAGCCAGGTGCGCAGGTCCCTCTGCAGCCGATGGGCCCACTCCACGTGAGTGGCGCCACTGGGCCGGCGAGAATTCCGGAATTTCATCCGGCTGGCTTCGGGGGTCACGGCATATCTACTCAGCAGCGCCTGCTTCACGTGCGAGTAGCTAGTGGCCTCGTCATCCGGCACCGTGCGGTAGGCCTCGGCGGCCCGACCGGTCAGCTTGCTCGCCAGAATCCGGATCCAGTCGGCGCGGTGCACTTCATGCACCCGACACAGGCGCTCAAAGTCCTGGAGATAGCTTTCGATCTCTTCCTCAGCTTCCCGGAACTCCTTGAACGCCTGGAACGGCACTTTCCGGTCGGCATACCGGTCCGATGGCGAGCGGCTGCTCCGCCGGCTTCGCACCTCTTCCAGCCGCAGTTCGTGCACCCGCTCTCTCTCCCTCTCCTCTTCCTGACCGAGTTCCCGACCCAGTTTCCTCAGTTCTGCCTCCGATGGAGCCGGACCCATCATGGAGATCCGCTCCCGCATCTTCCGGCAGAAGTCGCTATCCTCGGCCTCAGCGGGGACGGCAGCCGGTACTGGGTCCGCGGGCAACTCCGCGAACGCCTCCGCCTGATCTATCTTCCTCAACTCCTCTATCAGGGTCTCCCGACTCTTGGAGCCCGGGACACCGCCCCGATTCTCCAGCATCCCGCGCAGGACGTCCCGCCTATAGGCAGAATACTTGATCATGATGAGGGTCCCCCTGGGGTCTGCAGAGAGCGATCCCACCGCTGCCACCAGTATGACGGAATGGGATGTTGTTCCGCCTGCGGGTGTGCTCAATCTGCGTGACCCCTTCGCTTACCGCTGGCCCGACTACCGAGTGGCGCCCACTCGGCGTCTCGTGCGGCCTGGCGTGACCCTAGGGTAGGGTTAGCGGCGGTGACGGGGACCCCTGCCTGAAACCAGTCCGACCACTGAGCCATGTAGCACTCAGCGTCCCGAGCAACTGGTTTCTTGACCTGGCGGGTGCGGGACGCCTGCGGGAATCAGCCTTAACGACTGCGGAGGAAGATTCGGATCTTATGGGGAAACGTTTCGGTTCTTAAGTGGGAAACGTTTCCGATCCGGGGCGGAGGTTTCTTCGGATCTTGAGCGGCGATGTTTCGGGTCGGGAAAGGTTGAAGGGTCGGTTCGGAACTGGAGGGATTCGGATCGGTAGGGGAAAGGCGCTTCGGATCTGGCGGGACCAGGTGAAAAGACGAGTCTTACCGCTACGGTCGATGCGCGGCTCCCGGCGGGGCCGTTCAGTTCGGATCGCTGTGTTGGTTCCGATCGAATCTTCTAATGGAGCGCCGCTGCCCGAATGCTCAATGCAGGGTCAGCGCGCTCGATTCGGATCGGATGGGGCACCGTACTCTGAGGCCTCGGGGGACACTCAGATCCGAAATACGGCGGAAAATCAAGCCACACCAGACACAGCTGAATGTACTGCAGGAACTGCCTTTATTGTTTACATTACACACTTTTATTACTTCTCACAATAATTAGAATACAATGGGACTCCTTGCCCGCCCTCCCAGGACCCATTGGCCCTTAGCCTTCAGGGAGTCGCCAATTCGGACCGGATGGTCCGAATCGGCCATTTTACGATTCGAACCGGATGGTTCGAATCGGCCATTTTCCGAATCGAAATTCCAACTGCGCCACAAGGATCGGAAAATGGCGGCGAGCAAGGCAAACACAGGGAAAAATACATCACACCATACCAACGGGGAACACTTTATTAACACCACACAATGTCACATCTAAATAAAATAACGAAAAACAAGGTGCGTGCCACCACACCCGAGTGTCCATGTCACCACTGTCACTGCACCGCCCCTGGCTGAGGGTGCTGGGCCATCCCGTGACAAACACCACTAAGGTGAACCAAAAAGGAGTCAGCCAACTCCGGACGCACCGCTAAATACTCCCGCGTGAGGCTCAACGGACACCCAGGTCCCCCAACCGCCTCCAACGTAACCAGTACACCCCTACCCAACTGATCCGTTTTTGACCTGGCAATAAAAACCCGTACTTGTGCGGCAGCCACCGAGACATGGGAAAAACGCAATGCTGAATGGGTCCGAGAGTTCGGAGCAACCAACTCCCCCACCCTCAAGGCACCATAAAAAGCAAAGGCAAATGCCACCCGAAATAATCGCGCTTCAAAAAGATCGCGACAGACCCCACTCAGAACCTCCATCAAATCCAAAAACAGAGCCAGAAACCGGGCGCCGAACATCAGGCAGCGTCGTCCGTCTCCAACCCGAAACAATTCTGCGAAGCAGGAAATCCCGACCCACATCTTCCCACCCCAGCGCCTTGCACAAAAAAGACAGGGCAGTCAGAACCTTGGCCGCTCCTGAACCAGAGCCCCCTCTCTCCCGGAGGGAATTAAAATAAATCAAGGTGGCCCACCTCCGGTCCGCCGCCATAAGCCACCCCCGTTCCTCCCGTGCCACCAACCCCCACCTCCGCCAGACCTGAGAGTAGGCAGTCCATGATGCACCCGAGAAAGAGTCCTCCAGCAACATTCTCAGCCCGGCGAAGCGAGGGTCCAGAGCCACAGAGGAAAGGGTGTCGCATCCCTCGCGGCCCCCGGAGCCACCTGCCAAAAACGGTCCCACTGGAACCGGGAGAGAGCATCAGCAATTACGTTCCGTACACCCGGCACATGCCGGGCCCGCAACCATACATTTCTCTCCAAACAGCGCAGAACTAGGTGTCGCAAAAGGGGCCAAAACGGGAGGGGAACTGGACGACGACGATTCACCACTTGCACCACTCCCATGTTATCCGTCCAGAACACCACCCGCCTATTAGCCAGACGCTCCCCCCACAGCTCCAGGGCCACAAGCAAAAGGAAAAAATTCCCGACTTGAGATTCCTCACCAACTCAGACGCCACCCAGCGCGGGTGCCACGCTTCGGCACACCAAGCACCCTGAAAGTACACACCAAAGCCAGGAGCCCCAGACGCATCAGCAAAACTCGAGGGACTGATTGTTCACGTCCGCCTCCTGCCAATACGTCAGCCCATCATAATGCAGCAAGAAGGATTGACACACCACAAGGTCTGCCTTCAAGGAACTGGTGATGCGAACAAAGTGGCGAGGTGCGCGTACCCCGGTGGTAAAGAGTAAATATCAGAAAGCCGCAACTTCGCAACTCCCCGCGCCCTCCCCACCAAACGCACAAGGTCTGAATTTCTCTACAGACAAACGGAAAACACGGACAGTATAGATCTCAATGCCCAAAAAAGGCAATTGATTAAACTGGGCCCCCCGTCGTATCATCGGCCAAAGGCACACCGAATTCCTCGGCAACCTCCCGAAAAACTGCAGCAGCGCAACGCAATCGCCGGAATCCGCCAGCCCCACGAATAGGAAATCATCCTATAATGGACCACCGAACTCCGTCCAGCGCGCCGACACACCACCCAGTGCAAACAGGAAGAGAACAACTCAAAATAGTAGCAAAAGATCAAGCAGCCCATCGGAAGACAACGGCCGTAATAAAAAAACCTCCACGAAAGGAACACCCCAGCAAGTGATAGCAATCAGGTCGAATCGGTAACAACCGAAATGCCGACTCCATGTCCGCTTTTGCCAATAACAACCAGGTCCAGCCACCAAAGCGAGAAAAGTCAGAAGGCACATGTGGAATAACAAAACCCTCACGAAAACCCACAATAACAACGCAGCGCATCGCCTATTGGGGTACCGGTCTAGCCAAGGAGCCATGGCCCGCACGATCACCGGGGTGATCCCTTCTATCAGGCGGTCTGACCCGAAGCCCTAAAGGCCGAGCCATGGCCCTTTCTGAAACATCGAAATGCCGGTTGGGACCCCCACAGAACATTCATGCTTGAACCTGCAATATGAGGACCAACGGCAATGGGACTCATTAAAGAGCCAGCATCACCCGCTCTCTGCACCCGCGGGCACTTCAGTGGCTCTGGGCACTGTGGATGCAGGAAAGGGTGACACCACTGGGCAGTTTGGCATCATGAGTAATAGCCACAGATTGGCGTCCTGCAAAACAAGCGGAGCCCAGGACGCACCGCCATCTTCTGCCCAAACTGTTGGTCGTAACAAAACAAAATCAACATATTAACCTTTCCAAATGTTCTCCTTAATGTCATTAAAGACCTGTAGGCCCATTGGACATAAATCACAAGCCCCATAAGAGCCTACCGCAGGACCAACTGCACCAGGCACAGGAATACCACTAGCGAGTGGCGCAGGAACATTTACCGCAGCAGGTACCGAAGGTCCAACCACCGCGTCCAACGGGGAAAACCCCAGCTGCAAGCGCCGCTCCACCGAGCACAGCCAGATCCTGCACAGGAGCAGAAGCAGGCCCCAAACATTGTGAAAGAGCAGACTCAGGGGCTCCCATCACAGCGGAACCAGGCGCAAAATACACAGACGCCGCGCCCCCAGCAACAGCATGCCCAGCTGAACCCAGCGACGCTTGCGCACGTGACGCAGCAACCGACCCATCCTGCCAGTGCCTAATAGCCGCAACCAGGGTCTCTATTAACCCCGTCGTCACCCCACTAGCCCAGCCAGACGCATCAGTGCCCGAAAGGCCCAGCGATCCAGACACCGCACCCTCAAAACCCGACTCCCCAGCCGCCAGCATGGATGATCCTCCAGCAGCCCTTGGGACAGCAGTCAAAGGTGGATCCAGCGATGGTCGCCCAGAAACAGCACCTCCACTGATATTAGGCATCCACCGCAAACCTCCAGATCCAGAATCCAAGCCACCCCTCGGAAGAGAGTGCTGTAAATGACCATTTCGACCCAGCAGTCAAAGGTGGATCCAGCGATGGTCGCCCAGAAACAGCACCTCCACTGATATTAGGCATCCACCACAAAAACCCAGATCCAGAATCCAAGCCACCCCTCGGAAGAGAGTGCTGTAAATGACCATTCCGACCCATAAAGCCACCAACCGAAGCTAGGTAAGGGGCGCCGATCTGTCCACAGCCAATTACGGTATGTCAGCGGTCCTCACCAGCCTGGCCAGCACCAGCGCTTGTTGCTCCCTACCAACCACTGCACCTAAAACCAGAGGCGAAAAAACCTGCAGCAGCAGCACGCACCATGCTCACCCTCTGCCACAATCCAGAACGCAGCTCACGAGGCGGCGCATCCAAGACGATAAACCCCTCAGATGACCCGGGAAACGGCGTCCTGCACCTCAGCTTCACCATCACGCCTCTGAACTCCGAGGCCTCGGGCTTAACCGAACTGGGGGCTTAGAGTGCCGTTCCCTCTGCCACTGGTGGGGCTCCTCAGGAGACTGTTCATGGGCCGCACCAAAGTCTCGTACAGCAAGTCCTGCAAAATGAAACCTCGAGCAGCAGAATGCTCCCTGTAATGATGTGTATGATTCATATTATATATTAAATATATCATAATTATGCCTAGTTCATTCTGCATGTTAGCAAACAGTTAACAGTCATGTGATCCGGAGGCGGGGAGTGGCAGCCATTGTAAGATGATGCTGCTGAGTAAAATCTTTTCTTATCAAACTCCTTGTTATTCTGCAAATACTTCAGTGGATTCATCACATGGTACCAGGAGTCAGAGAGACATGAACAAACAGCAACACAAAGAGCATTCCTTCCCTGGATTTAGAATCAGGGAACATATCAGAAAATTAATCAAAATAAAAGGAGCTGATAAAACTTGTGTTTACAGACCTAGATACAGCAAATGGACTGATCAACAAAAAGCAGCTCATATCCTGATATGTGGAACACAAAAAGCATCTCCTAAGCTGATATGTGTGAGATAAAAAGCATCTCATAAACTGATGATATGTGGAACACAAAAAGCATCTCCTAAGCTGATATGTGTGAGATAAAAAGCATCTCATAAACTGATGATATGTGGAACACAAAAAGCATCTCCTAAGCTGATATGTGTGAGATAAAAAGCATCTCATAAACTGATATGTGGAACACAAAAAGCATCTCATAAGCTGATATGTGTGAGATAAAAAGCATCCCATAAAATGATATGTGGGACACACTCCCTAAACTGACCCAGCAAACAAAGAAAATAAATAACAGCCATTTCAATCACCACGTTTCCTTGTCCCTCACAGAATCTCCTTGATGCACCGTTGAAGCTGGCCAGGAACAAGAGACAGAACACACCCACCACAGATGCATATATAGGTAAGTGAAACAATGTTGCACACACATAACCAATGGCTCCATATTTCCTTATCTGACCATCCGTCCCAGTCCATCAGTCATGTCCCCCTTCCTTAAAAGGTGCAGGGGATTCTATCTGCTGTATTTCACCTCCAAGAACACAAAAATCTTCCTTAATCTCAGAAACCTCATTGCTAGCCAAGTCATTTGTCCCTAGATGGACTAGAACGTCTACTTCCCCTTGTTGCTTTGCTTGTTTGACAATATTGAGAATACGTCTCTTGTCTCTATGAGCAGTAGCCCCAAGGAAGACATCTCACCAAACCACTACTCTCCAGCTCAACACCTCTTATGATAGAATCACCCAGCAACAATTGCCTTTTATCAAGTCCCACCTTTTCATTTTTGTCCTTGGTTGCAGTGCTGCATACCTTAGGCATAGTGGATGGTGGTTCCTCAACTATGGTGTCTGAGCCTACATCCATCTTACCACTACACTCTGAAAGTGCCTCAAAAGAATTAAGAAGAGCCACAGATTGTGGGACATGCCTTCTATCCACAACTCTAAGTCTACCAGATCCTACAGTAGTCCATCTGCCGCTCCTAGGAGGCCTCTGTGGCAGTGGCTTAGTAACAGTCATAGCCTGAGTTTCTCTAACAGATAATTTACAAATCTCAGACTTCAAACAGGCAATTTCCTGCTGCAATAAAGAGAGCTGCCTACATATCAGGCACACTCCAAACCTCCAAAAATTGGATCTAAAAACAAATGCATGACAGCTCTTACACTGGACCAAGCCTGCCATTATAAAAGAATGGATTTAAAACCAGCAAATCTTACCTTTTTGTAGGTTTTCTACCTCCTGTCTAACCTCAGACTACCTCCAGAGTATCTCCAGAAGATCTCCTGTAAGTGCTCACTTTGGTATTCAAAATTTTTATTTTGAAAATGTCATCACACAAATAAACGTAGAGTGAGGGCCTCGCAGGGCCATTCATGGTCATCTGCAATAGCACAGCATAAAGAAAATAACAAAAAACAGTATCTTGAAGAGAGTCAGCAGTGAATCATAAAAATAAACAATAAATGTCCTCGCAGGGTCAAACAGTAAACATCACTGAAGAGTAAGTTAAGGGGTGGGGAGGTGGACACACACACCAAGAAGTGCTCCAGGACCCAAAAAAAAAAAAAAAGGGGGGGAATGTAAAAGGTGGCAAAAGCCAAATGTGTGACTGTCCTGGCACGCTCCCGAAGTTCCGAGGTACCGTAGGAGGCCATGGACATGTGCAGTTCACAAAGGCCGGGGAACGTGAGGGCCAAATGCGGCAGACAGAGCCATGGTGGCCGTCACAGTGGCACGCCCCAAGTTGCCCCAATGCCCAAAAAAAAAAAAAGGGAGGGGGGAAGAGTGTCTGCAGCACGAGGTGGTGTGATGAAAAACATCCCCAGCTGGGGAATGTCAGCAGAATAGGCCAAAACGTCAGCAAACAAGGGGGGGGGGGCATTTCAGTAAGGTACAGGTCAGCATCAAAGAAATGTCAAAGGGGGGCAGAATAGTCCGCTTCAGCCTGTATCCAACAAAAAGGCTGGGTATGTAGCCCAGCCAGGCCACGGTATCTCCTGCAGGACATGACGAACAAGCATCCCCTGGTTCTTCTCATCCACGACAGGGGCCACGCCACGAGGCCGGAATCGGAGTCCCAACTTGGCAACAGTCAGCCCTCCAAAGCGCTGCAGCACCTCCATCATGGACTGCACGGGAGGATTCACCACTAGCCCTGCAGCAGCAGCTAACTCCGCCGTTCCTCCATACTCTGCAGGCAGCAGTACATCCCCGCCGCATACCCCTGGAGTCGCACCCGGAGACCAAGGGTCATACTGCGTCGCGGCAAACAGGTCCACAGCTTCTCCGCAGTACTCAGCTCTCAGTTTCAGGGGTCCGAATCCCATCCCCTCAGACGTGTCACTTCTCCCGATGCTTACTCGTGGCCCAGGGTTCCCCTCCGCACATGGAGAACTCCAGCGAGGCATGGGATCCCCTAGGTCTTCGGACTCCTCTACCGCTGCACAGCCAGGCATCTCAGCCACCTTCAGGGCCCCCTCGGGCGCAGGCGAGCCCAATGCAGCCGCCTCTCTGCAGCTCCGCAGAACCGCTGTGAAGCGCCTCATGTCACCCCTCGTCAGTGGGCGATCAGCCTCTCCCTCCTCCAATAGCAGGGTGTCCAGGCGCAGGAACAGTGCCTCCATGCCAGTCCGAGAGGGAAGCATCAGGGCCTCTTCCCGCCTCCACGTGTGTACTCCACTCACCCCCTCCACCAGGTCAGTCGTATATGCCGGGAGACGGGGGTCATCCGTCGTCCCGTTAGTCATCCAGGCAGGGGTTGGTGGGGGCATCAGAGGTGCTGCGGAGCGGGGCAAGGCTCCAAGATAGTCGCTGGAGGTACACCCCGTCCGGGGAGTACTCAAGACTCTCGGTCCAGGGATTTGCCCGATGGTAGGCCGCAAGATGGCCGCCGGCATCGTCCTCAAATTTCCTAAACTCAGGTCCGGAGGGGGGGAACCAAACGGCCTCCGGACAGTGGTAAACCGACAGCCAACCGTTCAGGGACACTTTAAGAAAAAAATCTCTGTAGGGAAAGTCTGCTAATTGTCCCTATACCGAGCAGACGTGCGGAGCTCCTGTAGAACACGTCCGCTCTTGCGAACAGCTGGCCACGCCCCGTAAGTGCTCACTTTGAAGACTTCACTTAGAAGGCTTCCCAAGCTCAATTAGACCAAGCTAATATCCCCAACCTTTATATATTCACCTAAGTACACCTCCCCCAGCAAGGAGTGGACAAGCTAAACCTGAAGCAAATACCACCCAATTGATTCCAATTGTATGCTAATCAGTATGAAAATGAGTCACCAGCCTAACCTAATTTACTCACCAGACCTAACTTAAAACCTTAAGATGAATAGAAAAAGATCTGTTTGAAACAAAAATCAAAATCACTCACCAGAAGATCTCCTGTAAGTGCTCACTTTGAAGACTTCACTTAGAAGGCTTCCCAAGCTCAACACCTTGCCTACTGTGAAGCATGGCGGGGGGTCAATCATGCTTTGGGGCTGTTTTGCTTCTGCAGGTACAGGGAAGCTTCAGCGTGTGCAAGGTACCATGAATTCTCTTCAGTACCAGGAGATATTGGATGACAATGTGATGCAGTCCGTCACAAACCTGAGGCTTGGGAGACGTTGGACCTTTCAACAGGACAATGATCCCAAGCATACCTCCAAGTCCACTAGAACATGGTTGAAGATTAAAGGCTGGAACATTTTGGAGTGGCCATCGCAGTCACCTGACTTAAATCCGATTGAGAACCTCTGGTGGGGACTTAAAGAAAGCAGTTGCAGTGCGCAAGCCTAAGAATGTGACTGAACTGGAGGCTTTTGCCCATGACGAATGGGCGAAGATACCTGTAGATGGCTGCAAGACACTTGTGTCAAGCTATGCTTCACGTTTAAAAGCTGTTATAACTGTAAAAGGATGTTGTACTAAGTACTAAGATTGAATGTCACTTGGGGGTTGAATAAAACTGATAATGATGTGAGCACAGAAAAGACATTTGTGCTTATTTCATTATAAATGTTATGTTATATTTGTCTGACCTACACGTGCCTCTTTGATTTAATTGTAAGCAAGATGACTGAATGATCAAAATCAATGTCAAACTGGCCAAAACACTCAATTTCAGTGGGGGTTGAATAATTTTGAACACAACTGTATATAAATCTGTACAATGTTTTATTGTTGCTATTCTGTTGTCTTTGCCAATAATGTATATAGCGATTTCTTTGTAAAGAAGCCCGTTGCCCTACTTCCGGTTTTAGGCTTGACCCGGTGTTGTTTTTGTGTGTTACGTCATTTCCGGTTGTGGGATACATGGGATTTGTAGTTTGTTTCTGGGATGTCTAATTGTTCGCACCTGATCTTTCAGGAGATTCCTCATTTGGAGGATTATTTAAGAGAGGTAAGCTTCCAGTTTGGTACAGCTCTTGAAAAAGTCATCTGATTTTAAAGGACGAAACGCGTCGCGCGTACTCCCCCCTTTTGAGGGATCTATCGCTGGGACTCTGTTGTGGCTTCAGACTTTACCACGGACTGCTCTTTGGAGACCTGAATTTCCATCAAAGAGGACCGACTCCGCAAGAAAAGACGGTATCCGTGGATTGTCTGTAAATATGCGTGTTTACACACAAGTTTGTCCTAGTGTGCCACTTTCTTTGTGAGTGGTTTTTATCCTACCTAAATTACTTTTATTACATGTTTTGTTGTTTTACGCTATGTCCAGTATTTCTTCTCCAATTTTCAGCTTGAAAAACTTGCTGTGATGGTCATTCTACCTCTGATTTTGCATCTCTGAATTTATATGAGGACTATACAGATGCAATCTATGAGGACATTGCATGTGACTATTGATTGCTTTCTGTTATCACTTTATTAAGGAGAGCACACCATTGCTATTTGTTGCTTGTGTTACCTTGTCCAAATTTGTGTTTGTTTGTTTATAATAACTATAAACACAGAGCTGTGGAATCTGCTGGCAGTTTATAAATAAAGTATAATAATACAGTGCTGCAGAATCTGCTGGCACTCTATTTAAAGTGTAATAATAATACAGCGCTGTGGAATCTGCTGGCACTTTAAAAATATAGTAATAATATTGTCATTATAAGATTAGTGTTTATATAATGATCCTTAATCAGGTTTGTGACGAAGCGACTGGACCCTAATGTTCTTGCTATCTCTCTGATGGGTTTGTTTTGTTTCTTCAGCCTAATGATGGCTTGCTTCACTGAGGGTGACAGCTCTTTGGATCTCATCTTGAGAGTTGACAGCAACAGATTCCAAATGCAAATAGCACACTTGAAATGAACTCTGGGCCTTTTATCTGCACATTGTAATTGGGGTAATGAGGGAATATCACACACCTGGCCATGGAACAGCTGAGAAGCCAATTGTCCCATTACCTTTGGTCCCTTAACAAGTGGGAGGCACATCTGCAAACTGCTAGAAGTCCTACACCGTTCACCTGAGTTGGATGTACATACCCTCAAATTAAAGCTGACAGTCTGCAGTTAAAGCACATTGTGTTTGTTTCATTCCAACTCCATTGTGGTGGTGTATAGAGTCAAAGATGTTACAATTGTGTCCATGTCCCAATATTTCTGGACCTAACTGTATATGTGATTGGTAGGTTTGTCCAAATAAAATATATATAATTATATATATGATCTTGGCTTAAACCTGGCTTAAGTCCGTCTCGGGCCTGCAGGAGGAGTCAGTCATTATATTTATGTCACGGAGGTCTCCTTTATTCAGGGATAGTATATTTATAGTCCTACATACATATACACCAATACCGGAAGCGTAACAGCAATCAATACCAAATAAGGATAGGATTGTAATAGATACGTGATGAACCGAACATAATCAAACAATGTGTCATGTGTAAGTGCTATTGATATGCGTTTCACTGGACGATGTGCAATCCTCCTCAGTCCAAAACATCTGTTTAGTCCTGTCTTAATGACGGAATGAATGTTATATTATGTATTTTGGTACCAAATTAAGTTTTTTGACGCAGTGTATTTTGTATATGTGGTCCCATTACACGGAGACCAGGTGATACTTGCAGTAGTGCAATATATGGATACAAACGTTGTTACTAGCAGCTGCCACTGAGCCTTCGGTTTTTGGTGACTAGCATCTTGAATATATGGTCCCATTATAAGGAGACCAGGTGATACTCAGACCTCCAACATATGGTCACACATACTACTAACAACTGCCATCTAGCTCCTTGTCTTTGGTTATTTGACTCGCTTTATTACCACGAGTGACAAACCATCGTGGGGCACATAAATAATTATTATTTTTGTATAATTTTCTTTTTTTTTCCCCTTGGGAATATGGTTAGGGAGCTGTAATAAGTGCGACTTGCTTTACCAAACCCATGAAAATACCCGGCAATTAATATTACAGCCAGTAACAATATACCCAACTCGGGCAGGGGCGGATCCAGAGACTAGTCTCGGGAGGGGCACTTACAGAAAATAAGGTGTTTTAGCAGAGAGCCCGACTCACGAGAATTTACAGAGGGCCCGGCTCACAGGAGCTTACAATCTAGAGGAGCAGAGGGCCCGGCTCACAGGAGCTTACAATCTAGAGGAGCAGAGGGCCCGGCTCACAGGAGCTTACAATCTAGAGGAGCAGAGGGCCCGGCTCACAGGAGTTTACAATCTAGAGGAGCAGAGGGCCCGGCTCACAGGAGCTTACAATCTAGAGGAGCAGAGGGCACCCAGGAGCTTACAATCTAGAGGAGCAGAGGACACCCAGGAGCTTACAATCTAGAGGAGCAGAGGGCACCCCGGATTTTACAATCTAGAGGAGCAGAGAGCCCCCAGCTCACACATGAATTTGCCCCAGCTCAAGGATTTGCCCAGCTCATGGATTTGCCCCAGGTCATGGATTTGCCCAGCTCATGGATTTGCCCCCAGGTCATGGATTTGCCCAGCACATGGATTTGCCCCCAGCTCATAGATTTGCCCCCAGGTCATGGATTTGCCCAGCACATGGATTTGCCCAGCTCATGGATTTGCCCCCAGGTCATGGATTTGCCCAGCTCATGTATTTGCCCAGCTCATGTATTTGCCCCCAGGTCATGGATTTGCCCAGCACATGGATTTGCCCCCAGCTCATGGATTTGCCCCCAGGTCATGGATTTGCCCAGCTCATGGATTTGCCCCCAGGTCATGGATTTGCCCAGCACATGGATTTGCCCCCAGCTCATGGATTTGCCCCCAGGTCATGGATTTGCCCAGCACATGGATTTGCCCAGCTCATGGATTTGCCCCCAGGTCATGGATTTGCCCCCAGGTCATGGATTTGCCCAGCTCATGGATTTGCCCCCAGCTCATGGATTTGCCCCCAGGTCATGGATTGCCCAGCACATGGATTTGCCCAGCTCATGGATTTGCCCCCAGGTCATGGATTTGCCCAGCACATGGATTTGCCCAGCTCATGGATTTGCCCCCAGGTCATGGATTTGCCCCCAGGTCATGGATTTGCCCAGCTCATGTATTTGCCCAGCTCATGGATTTGCCCAGCACATGGATTTGCCCCCAGCTCATGGATTTGCCCCCAGGTCATGGATTTGCCCAGCTCATGGATTTGCCCAGCACATGGATTTGCCCCAGCTCATGGATTTGCCCCCAGCTCATGGATTTGCCCCCCAGCTCATGTATTTGCCCCCCAGCTCATGGATTTGCCCCCCAGCTCATGGATTTGCCCCCCAGCTCATGGATTTGCCCAGCTCATGGATTTGCCCAGCTCATGGATTTGCCCCCAGCTCACGGATTTGCCCCCAGCTCACGGATTTGCCCCCCAGCTCATGGATTTGCCCCCAGCTCATGGATTTGCCCCCAGCTCATGTATTTGCCCAGCTCATGGATTTGCCCCCCAGCTCATGTATTTGCCCCCAGGTCATGGATTTGCCCAGCACATGGATTTGCCCAGCTCATGGATTTGCCCCCAGGTCATGGATTTGCCCCCAGGTCATGGATTTGCCCAGCTCATGTATTTGCCCAGCACATGGATTTGCCCCCAGCTCATGGATTTGCCCCCAGGTCATGGATTTGCCCAGCTCATGGATTTGCCCCCAGGTCATGGATTTGCCCAGCACATGGATTTGCCCCCAGCTCATGGATTTGCCCCCAGGTCATGGATTTGCCCAGCTCATGTATTTGCCCAGCTCATGGATTTGCCCAGCACATGGATTTGCCCAGCTCATGGATTTGCCCCCAGGTCATGGATTTGCCCCCAGGTCATGGATTTGCCCAGCTCATGTATTGCCCAGCTCATGGATTTGCCCAGCACATGGATTTGCCCCCAGGTCATGGATTTGCCCCCAGGTCATGGATTTGCCCAGCTCATGGATTTGCCCAGCACATGGATTTGCCCCCAGCTCATGGATTTGCCCCCAGCTCATGGATTTGCCCCAGCTCATGGATTTGCCCCCCAGCTCATGTATTTGCCCCCCAGCTCATGTATTTGCCCAGCTCATGGATTTGCCCAGCTCATGGATTTGCCCCCAGCTCACGGATTTGCCCCCAGCTCATGGATTTGCCCCCAGCTCATGGATTTGCCCCCAGCTCATGGATTTGCCCCCAGCTCATGGATTTGCCCCCCAGCTCATGTATTTGCCCAGCTCATGGATTTGCCCCCCAGCTCATGTATTTGCCCCCAGGTCATGGATTTGCCCAGCACATGGATTTGCCCAGCTCATGGATTTGCCCCCAGGTCATGGATTTGCCCAGCTCATGTATTTGCCCAGCTCATGTATTTGCCCCCAGGTCATGGATTTGCCCAGCACATGGATTTGCCCCCAGCTCATGGATTTGCCCCCAGGTCATGGATTTGCCCAGCTCATGGATTTGCCCCCAGGTCATGGATTTGCCCAGCACATGGATTTGCCCCCAGCTCATGGATTTGCCCCCAGGTCATGGATTTGCCCCCAGGTCATGGATTTGCCCAGCACATGGATTTGCCCAGCTCATGGATTTGCCCCCAGGTCATGGATTTGCCCAGCTCATGTATTTGCCCCCAGGTCATGGATTTGCCCAGCACATGGATTTGCCCCCAGCTCATGGATTTGCCCCAGGTCATGGATTTGCCCCCAGGTCATGGATTTGCCCCCAGGTCATGGATTTGCCCAGCACATGGATTTGCCCCCAGCTCATGGATTTGCCCAGCTCATGGATTTGCCCCCCAGCTCATGGATTTGCCCCAGCTCATGGATTTGCCCCCAGCTCATGGATTTGCCCCCAGCTCATGGATTTGCCCCCCAGCTCATGGATTTGCCCCCAGCTCATGGATTTGCCCCCCAGCTCATGGATTTGCCCCCCAGCTCATGGATTTGCCCCCCAGCTCATGGATTTGCCCAGCTCATGGATTTGCCCCCCAGCTCATGTATTGCCCCCAGGTCATGGATTTGCCCCCAGCTCTCACCTGGATTGTTGCCCCAGCTCCGGCAGGGGTTGAGGGACCCAGATACCGGGCAGCGCGGGAGCGCCTGCCCGATCTTGAACAGTCCGTCCTGTGAAGTGGATGCGGCTGTGTGCGTGCGCAGCCGGTCACGCGGTCCGGCCAGTCAGGTGGTACTGAGACTCAGTACCACCTGATTAGCCGGACCACGTGACCGGCTGCGCACGCACACAGCCGCATCCACTTCACAGGACGGACTGTTCAAGATCGGGCAGGCGCTCCCGCGCTGCCCGGCATCTGGGTCCCTCAACCCCCGGGCCAAATCTCGGGGGGGGGGGGCAATTGCCCCGTTGCCCCCCCCTGGATCCGCCCCTGAACTCGGGGCAATTCTGAGGAATGAACTAAGTACATGTACAAGGTTTTCACAATTGTGTTTTTAAACACATTTTAATTGTTGTTAAGATTCAATAAAGGATGTTATGAAATTTTGTAATTATAATGCTCTGCATGTGGTCATCCGACACCGACAGTGAGCTCATTTTGGTCTCACGGAAGGTTGTTCTTTTTTATACCACTAATTATATGGGTTTAACACCCTAAATTGATGACGTTACACAGATCCCTAATTTTGGTAGAAATCTTGTACAGGGCATTTCCCACTGCAAGTAATTTCTCTTATCCTTATGTGCAGCATAATGCCTGTGTATGGCAATTACAGCAACACCTTGTATCTGTATGTGCTGCATAATGCCTGTGTGTGACAATTACAGCAACACCTTGTATCTGTATGTGCCGCATAATGCCTGTGTATGGCAATTACAGCAACACCTTGTATCTGTATGTGCTGCATAATGCCTGTGTATGGCAATTACAGCAACACCTTGTATCTGTATGTGCTGCATAATGCCTGTGTGTGACAATTACAGCAACACCTTGTATCTGTATGTGCCGCATAATGCCTGTGTATGGCAATTACAGCAACACCTTGTATCTGTATGTGCAGCATAATGTCTGTGTATGGCAATTACAGCAACACCTTGTATCTGTATGTGCCGCATAATGCCTGTGTATGGCAATTACAGCAACACCTTGTATCTGTATGTGCAGCATAATGTCTGTGTATGGCAATTACAGCAACACCATGTATCTGTATGTGCTGCATAATGCCTGTGTATGGCAATTACAGCAACACCTTGTATCTGTATGTGCTGCATAATGCCCGTGTGTGGCAATTACAGCAACACCTTGTATCTGTATGTGCTGCATAATGCCCGTGTGTGGCAATTACAGCAACACCTTGTATCTGTATGTGCCGCATAATGTCTGTGTATGGGAAATACAGTGACACCTTGTTTAACTCAATAATGCTATATAGCATACATATATATTCTTGTATTTGCTTAATCCATTTATGCTGTGGGATGTACTATGCCACCCCGAGAGGGATGGGACTCAATGCCGTGCGGCGGCATAGCACACCCCACTGGCGTCTGTGGGCTGTTTCAGGTACGCCCACCAGTTGCTGCGTGGTGTGTGTCATTCACTGCCGCGGGACGGCCTTAACTCAGGTTGTCCCCTGCAGCCAATGACGCGCTGCTTGACAGCTGCATAGGTGGACCACAGGAGTGGCTCTCTGCAGCAGCTGGAGACTCCCCGCTGGGATTAACACCATCCTGCCGGGCGCAACCTGCCTGCGGTAAGCGTTCAATCATCAATGTTTGTTAATGAAAGTAGTTAAACAAAAAATACTTTTAAAAAACCAAATTTAAACATCAGCTGAGTCCGCAAGAAAAGTTTAAAACACTTTCTTCTCCCAAGGTTTGTAAGTCAACCGGAAGGTTTCACTTTTACTGCTCGCCCCTCCCCCCCCCCCCTCACAGTTTGAGCCGGTGTTCTGCCCATCGAGTGAACTTACCATAATGGCGAACCCGCATCACTTCCAGTGCAGCTACGTCACCAAAAGTGAGGCGGATCAGCTGGATACGGCATCCGGAAATGCAGTGACAGATCGGATCAGCTGCAGACAGGAAGGAATTAATTGCTCATATAACACATGACCCCCCTCCCAGGGCTCTGTATAACACACAACCCCCCCTCCCAGGGCTCTGTATAACACACAACCCCCCCTCCCAGGGCTCTGTATAACACACAACCCCCCCCCTCCCACGGCTCTGTATAGCGCACAACCCCCCCCTCCCACGGCTCTGTATAGCGCACAACCACCCTCCCAGGGCTCTGTATAGCGCACAACCCCCCCCTCCCACGGCTCTGTATAGCGCACAACCCCCCCCTCCCAGGGGTCTGTATAACACACAACCCCCCTCCCACGGCTCTGTATAGCGCACAAGCCTACTGACTGTGACCCGCACACCCTGAATATATAGAGGAAATACACACTATTTAGAGATTCCTCTATATATTCAGGGTGTGCGGTCAGTAGGCTTGTGCGCTATACAGAGCCGTGGGAGGAGGGGGTTGTGTGCTATACAGAGTGCAGGGTTGGATCACGTGACTGCAGTGGGCGGGCCCTGGGTTGGTGTATGAGCAAGTAATTCCTTCCTGTCTGCAGCTGATCCGAGCTTTCACTGCCATTCCGGATGCCGTATCCAGCTGATCCGCCTCACTTTTGGTGACGTAGCTGCACTGGAAGTGATGCGGTTTCGCCATAATGGCAGATGGATTTCACTCAAAACTATTTTGAAACCTAACATTTAAGGTGATGTTTTCATTGTATATATATTTGCAGAACAATAGGTCTTTTCCTGAACTTTGTTTATTTTATTATTTTTATACTTTATTTATATAGCGCCCGCATATTCTGCAGCGCTGAACAATGGGCACGATATAGACAGGGTTACAATGCATTGCGATACATTATACTATTTTTAATGTGGAAAAGTGCATGTGATCACAGCGCGGGTAACTTTGATTAATAGAAACATAGAAACATAGAAAAATGTCGGCAGATAAGAACCTTTCGGCCCATCTAGTTGCCCAATTACATGGATACTTTACCTGGATTTATCTTTTGTTTAGGATAGCCTTATGCCTATCCCATGCCTGCTTAAATTCAATGACTGTTTTGGCCTCTACCACTTCTACTGGAAGACTGTTCCATGTATCCACCACCCTCTCAGTAAAATAATGCTTCCTGATGTTACTTTTAAACCTTTGCCCCTCTAATCTAAGACTATGTCCTCTTGTTTTGCTACTTTGTTTCCTTTTAAATATACTCCCTTGAGCACAGCGTTGATCTCTCCCCACAGAGACACAGCGCTGCTGAGCACACAGAGGCAGGATACAAAGGCTGGCCCTGAGTGGTGTCACCCTCCAAGAGGGTGTCACCCAGTGTGGGCCTGGGGCCCCCTCCCCACGTGACCCGGCGGCCATCTTGCTGCTCACAAGGCAGCCAGGCCCAAGTAGGCCGCAGTACCTCCTCCAGAGGCCTGCGGCCTAAAGTAATCAAAGCTACCGACGGCGGGCCCCCCCAGTCGGCCGGGCCCCTTACTGCAGCATGGGCTGTAATGCCCTGATGGCGGCCCTGCCCTTAGGGACCCACAGCTGACTAATTTGACGACTATTCCAACATTGGGGTGCCTGCGGGGCTAGCCACAGGAACTGAGCTTTCCGGGGTCCGATTGTCCCCCCCCTCGGACCAGAGACACGACTCCTGGAGCCTTCGTTTCCTGCGGCACACACTCTCCTGTCGGCCATCTTGGGGCCTAGGACAAGTGTCCAGACCTGTTTTTCCTGCGATATCGCATCTAGGAGTACGGCTGCTGCGAGTTTGGGAGATGGAGGGCCCCCATTACCCGGCTGTTGTAGCTGTCCCTGGAGCGACTGAGGGATCTGACTGGCGGAGACGGTTGGTTTGCCCTTACCCCGTCAGGACTCTGGAGTCTGTTTTGGACGACCTTGAGGCCTGTCTGGATGCGGCGGAAGGTGAGGACGATGACAAGCCGCTTACACGTGGCACATGGCGCCGACTTATGGAGGTGTTGGGCGGACGAGCGGAGGCGCCGGATCAAGAGGACGCGGGAGGCGGATCAGAAGCGGAGACGCCTGAGAGTGAAGGGGGTGCCGAGCAGCTACCGGCAGAGATTGAGGTAGCAGAAGACCCTGTGCGGTTCCTTGTCACCCCACATAAGCTGAGACCGCGACGGTACCCTAGGAGGCAGTTGACCGGTGGGCGGCGGCGCTTACCTGGGGCCTCTGCGGTGGAGGAGTTAACCCGGAGGATTTCGGCCGGCTGCGCAGTATGGGAGAAGACACGGCAGGACACGACTGATCACGCGGCCTTTTCGCTGGATACGGGCTGAAGCGCTCTGTTTAGTCACTTATTTGGCCGGTTTTCCGTTGCAGATCTGGGCGATTTTCATCTGATGACCCCCCATGCCGCTTTCTGCCATTTCTTCTGCTGTGCCCCCCATTTTATTTTATTTTACCTTGTTATATGAGACACTTTGTTTATTATTGACGGACACTGAAATTTTTGTCCCCATTCACGTTTGATTTTTCCTGCAACACCTTTGCAGATCTTCCCTTATACCTTGCTGTGTTTCGAGACCTCGCCTGCTCTGCATCAACCTGTCTGCCCCACTGCTCCGGCAGTTTCGAGACACTGGCTGACAACAGGTCCGCATTTTTTCCCCATTTACTTATTTGACACCAAATTGATGTTCTCTCAGTTGTTCTCCCCTCCCCCCACTTAATTCAGAGACGCTTCAGACTTTATTTTATTTCTTTTTTCCCGATGACATTCCCCGGCTGGGGACATATGAGACTTTCTGGTTTTATTATCTGAAGTATTTTTGATGTCTTTTGTTATACCCCTCTCCCGTTTTTGGACATTTTGCTGATTTTCCATTTCTAACTATTGCTAAGTAATCGCTGTTTAACCTTTTCTTCCATATTCGAGCAGTCTTAAGATGATCTTTGTGATATTTCTCTTATTTTCTCTATTCCTAACTTTGAAGTCTCTATATACTATTCTAAGCTGACAAAGTATGGCCCTGTGCGGCCATTCTATTTACAGATGACTAGCTTTGGCCCTGCGAGGCCATTTTCTTTATGATTGTTTTGATGACTGTTTCAAAATAAAAAAAAACTTTAAATATAAATATACTCCCTTCCTCTACCTTGTGGATTCCCTTTACGTATTTAAATGTTTCTATCATATCTCCTCTGTCTCGTCTTTTTTCCAAGCTGTACATGTTAAGATCATTAAGCCTTTCCTGGTAACTTTTCTCCTTCAAGCCGTACACCATTTTAGTAGCCCTTCTCTGAACTCTCTCTAAGATGTCTATATCCTTCTGGAGATACGGTCTCCAGTACTGCACACAGTACTCCAAGTGAGGTCTCACCAGTGCTCTGTACAGTGGCATGAGCACTTCCCTTTTCCTACTGCTAATACCTCTCCCTACACAACCAAGCATTCTGCCAGCATTTCCAAGCATTCTGCCAGCATTTCCTGCTGCTCTATTACATTGACTACTTACCCTTAGATCCTCTGCAATAATAACCCCTAAATCCCAACCCTCAGATGTTGAGGTTAGGACTGTATCAAATATTCTATATTCAGCCCTTGGGTTTTTACGCCCCAGGTGCATTATCTTACACTTATCCACATTAAAACTCAATTGCCACAGCTCCACCATTTTTTTAGTTTACCTAAATCATTTGTCATTTGGCTGATCCCTCCAGGAACATCAACCCTGTTGCAAATCTTTGTGTCATCAGCAAAAAGACATACTTTTCCATTAATACCTTCTGCAATATCACTAACAAAAATATTAAATAGAATGGGTCCAAGTACTGACCCCTGAGGTACCCCACTGGTAACAAGACCTTGCGCCGAATAAACTCCATTTACCACAACCCTCTGTTGCCTGTCACTCAGCCACTGCCTAATCCATTCAACAATATTGGAATCCAAGCTCAAAGATTGCAATTTATTGATAAGCTTCTATGCGGAACAGTATCAAAAGCCTTACTGAAATCTAAATAAGCAATGTCTACTGCACCACCTGTGTCTATTATTTTTGTTACCCAATCAAAAAAAATCAATAAGATTAGTTTGGCATGATCTCCCTGAGGTAAACCCATGTTGTTTCTGATCCTGTAATCTATGTGTTTTTAGATGTTCAACAATCCTTTCCTTTAACATGGTTTCCATTAATTTCCCCACTACTGACGTAAGACTAACTGGCCTATAGTTCCCCGATTCCTCCCTACTACCCTTCTTGTAAATGGGCACAACATTTGCTAATTTCCAGTCTTCTGGGACGACTCCCGTTAACGGTTTTGCTATTACATCACTGAGCTCTTTTAATAATTTAGGGTGGATCCCATCAGGCCCCATTGACTTATTTGTCTTTACTTTAGACAGCTGCTGTAGAACCTCCTCCTCTGTAAACTCATATGTAAATGTCTCTTTAGTGTTCTCTCCTAACTGAGGTCCCTTTCCTTCCTTTTCTTCTGCAAAGACTGAACAAAAATATTCATTGAGGCAGTCAGCGAGACTTTTATCCTCTTCTACATACCTTCCTTCCTTTGTTTTTAATCTAACTAATCCTTGTTTTACTTTTCTTTTCTCGTTTATGTATCTAAAAAATGTTGTCCCCCTTTTTTACTGACTGAGCTATTTTCTCTTCTGCGTGTGCTTTGGAAGCTCTTATAAATTGCTTTGCCTCTTTCTGCCTAATTTTATAGGTTTGCCTATCTTCTTCACTGAGTTTTTTTATAATTATTGAATGCTATCTTTTTGTTCTTCACTATTTTGGCCACTTCTGCAGAGACCACAGTGGTTTCTTCCCTTTTTTGTTTTTTCTAACAAGCCGAATGCAATTTCCTGTGGCCTTCAATAATGCCTCCTTTAAATAATCCCATTTCTCCTGGACTCCCTTTAAACTCCTCCAGTCTGATAATGACTCCTTCACACAAAGTCTCATTTTCGAAAAATCTGTTTTTTTAAAGTCTAAGGCTAGGGTCAGACGAGCGTGATTTCTACGGACTGTACGTCCTTGCACACGGACGTACGTCAGTACGGAAGACACAGTAGTGGTCACACAGTCCGTTTTTTTCACTGACGTTTATTTTTTGACGGATGTAGGAGGAAAAATAAATTAAAAAGCAAAACCATTTTGTCCGTGAAAAATGCTGGACGTATAAATGCAGTCCGTCTGACCACGTTCCATCACTCACACACAAAGCTATGCGGACGTTGCGGACGCAGCGCACTTTGTGCGGCCGTTCTAGGGGTTGTACGTTCTTGCCTGTCTTGCGTCCGTGGGCCGCGGCCGTGGTGCGTCCGCATTTCAGTGCGGACGTACTTCATGTGTCAGGCTCCAATGGGCTTCCTGTCATGCTATCACGGACGTACTTTTAGGCGCAATCACGGACGTGAACACTACGCTCGTCTGACCCCAGCCTAAAACTTTTGTTTTTGTGTGGTGCGGCTCCATCCCTGTTGTTATATTAAACCATACTGACTGGTGATCACTAGATCCCAAATTTTCACCTACAACAACGTCCGATACCAAACCTCCATTTGTGAGTATTAAATCCAATATGGCCTCTTTACGGGTCGGCTCCTCAACTACTTGTGTTAGAGATAATCCCAGTAGGGAGTTTAGAATATTTGTACTCCTGGTGCACCCAGCTGTTTTGGTTTTCCAGTTCACATCAGGAAGATTAAAGTCCCCCATGATAATAACCTCCCCCTTCATTGTCATTTTGGCTAATTAATATTTCTTACATAGTTATTTTCTGGGTTAATCTGTATATTTGTGTTTTTAATATCTTGCATTTTATTACTTTGTGTTTCTGTAAGAATTCAATGTTCTTGAATCCAGGACAAACTGAAAACCAGAGAATCTCAATGTATCCGTCCTGGGAAAATACTTTATAAATAAATAAATACTTTAATATGTTTACCGAAAATGTAAATATTCCATGAATATACAGCCTTGTGCTGCATCACTAAGCTCGAATTCATGCTGAATAACATTTTAACTACACTGTATCGTAGATTTTCCTCCAAAATAATTTCATTAAAGTAAATCCAATTTAAACAAACAAATCTGATTAAAAAAAAAAAAAAATCTGAATTGATTTAAATCATCGATTTTTAAGCCATCCTTATTTTGTCAAATCCCTGGCTGCTGGAATGCTGCAGCAAAGTGTGTTACAGTGAGGGGGGGCTGCTTCTTGTAGCTTATTTACAGTAACATAGGATGAAAAAGAGAGAGATAAGGCTAGGGTCAGACGAAAGCATTTTTCCCCGCGAACGTGAAAAAGTGCGTCCGAACGCATTGACGTATTTTTTCACGGAATGCGCAAAAACGGTCAGACGACGCGCATTTTCGGGCGTGATTTTGTACGGATCGTCAATAAAACTCTTTTTGCGTCTGGACGTTATGTAGGCTGGACATTAGCAGCGTCTGACATCTCCTAATCACGCACACACGCCGCTATGCCGCAGCTGCGCACTCAGTACGTCAGTACTAGCGGTTCAGCGTTCTCAGAAAAATGCGTTCAAATTCCACTTGCGTTGCGCGGACGGACTTTTGTGCTGCCGTACATCGTATATTGGCCGTCATTGCCCGTCATCTGCTGCTAGTGCGGCCGTAATTATGTGCGCCAGAACGCACGTTAAAAGTGCGCTGGTCTGACCCCAGCCTTAGACAGAGGATTTCGTATTTCCACAAGGTGTGCTCTAACCTGGTTTTAAAACGATAGGCCAAAGGTGTTTGGAGATGCTAATGATTGATTGTCCATGTATCATTACCTCGATTTTGGGAGTGAAAGGGTTAAGGATGGAAACAAATAAATGGCATTATATTAATTAATCTGTAGCCGAAAAATGTGATAAATGTCACGTTGCATGAGTGCCAGCTTGATGAAAGCTTTTAGGCTGAAACGTCGGTATCCTATCGTGTGAAGCATCTACTAAAGAGACACTTCACCGGAGCTCACCGGTGCCAGGACTTTATGGTTTCTTGGACTTCATATTAATTACCGGCTGTGCAAATGGCGCGACATCACCGGCTACGTACTGTACGACGAAAGGTGGTGTGCACCGTGTAAACCCCCTGAATGTAACACCAGACCTCCGACACAAACACTGAGCCGCCTGACAATGAAAATTGGGGACAAAACCTGAAATCTGTGCCCCCCCCCCCCCGCATGGAGTTCAAGGCCCCCCTGTCCATCTTAGGAGAAAGTCTTCTCATCGACTGACACATGTTTAAACTTTTCTTCTAATTTTAGGTAGAATGTTTCCAAGACAAAGGTTTTTTTTAGCTTTCCTTCACCACTTCAGGAATAATTTGTTTAAAGTCCTTAGAAACAAGTATCAACACGCACTCCGGCAACGCAGGCTTTTTTTTTTCCTTTTTACATATATATTTTCTAAAAGAATCTTGGTTTCTCGCTGTACGACCTCCTGTCATCTCTAGCGGCGGCCGGAGAGGGAGGCGTCTGACTCACACGGGCTGCAGGTCATCGATTAGATCACAGAAAAATTGTCAAGCACATTTTAAAGGACTTCTAGATGATTTTCGTTTCAAACTGAACTGAAGGTGGAGTCCAAGAAATGATTTATGAGTTATTAACCCATTCACTTCCAATGGATTTTCCATAAAACCTCTGCCAAGATCCAGTGTGGTTTGATTGTTTTATCTTTTTTTGGAAAATCATTTTTGATTAATTAAAGTAAGAAATATTTGCAAATATTCCAATGTATTCCTTACTTTAAAGGATTTGTAGATAGATGTTGCCATCTGCTGGCTGAAAGGAGTTACTTCGGTTCAGGGCACCGTGCAGGATTAACCGGGGAGGTGTCACTAAAACACATTCCCAGCTGATTTTAAAGAGTGTTTGCACCTCAAGCAGCATGCCCAGGGTGCTGAAACTTTAGGGCCATGTTCTGGAGCCCAAACACAAACAAATTTCCTTTGCAATGAACGGATTTCTGTTGCAATGAATGAATTTCCTTTGCATTGAATGAATTACCTTTGCATTGAATGAATTACCTTTGTGTAACGGGTGTGTACTATATAAATATATGTGTGTGTGTCTTTAAGGAACATTATATGTGTGTATTACACTAATTCCTTACAAAAATAGATATGTTCCAGTCCCAGGGGCATTAGGTTCTTTAAAGGGTTGTTGTGAGTAGTTTTTATATTTGGTTTGAGCAGCCGTTTTTATGAGGGGGTTAATATGGTAATGAGGGATGACATCACTCCCTGCTAGTTAGATCTAGGCAGTTCCCTTCCTTCCCGGGCTTATCAGAGCACGTGAGGCTTGAGAAGCAGAGGTAAGAGGTCTGACAGGCTCTCTGCTTAAAGCAGGAAGAGCTAGAAAACCATATAAAACCCTATAAAATCCTATAGAATCCTCTTATCAAAGATGTATATAGTATAGCTGGATTAGAATCCATGTTAAACAGGTATTTTGTCTTCTTTTTTTACTTTCGTTTTTGAGTTGCAGCAGTTAGGCCCATGTCCCTGTTATAGTGTTCTATAACTATCCTTTTGTATTATATGCTCCACTAAACTTAAGGCTGTTTATTTTATTAGATGTCCTGAATAAAAGTGTATATAGGTAGAATGTGCAGGTTTTTCATGTATATTGTGATCAGGGGGGTTCTGTACATAGCGTAATGTTATATTTTGTTGTACAGGTGGAACGTCTCCTGATATATATATTCATTCCTGTATACATGTATATTATTTTATTCAGATATGTTCCAGTTTATTATTATTTTTATGTCTTATTGCGTATTTGTCTTGTCATTTGTAAATAATTTTGTTAATTCATGTATATGGTTATTCATATAATGTTGTAGATGCTTATCAGAGCACGTGAGGCTTGAGAAGCAGAGGTGGAACGTCTCCTGATATATATATATTCATTCCTGTATACATGTATATTATTTTATTCAGAGGAGAAGCGGCGCCAGAGGCAGAGGAGTCGCCTGAAGTAAAATCCGTTCCCCAAAAAAAGTCACATGTTGCCGGTCTCGTCCTTGCCGCACCACACCAACATACAACACAACGCAGAGTCCATCATTATGAACGGGCAGTGAGGGTGTAGGCCGGTTACATTTGCAATGAATGAATTTCCTTTGCAATGAATGAATTTCCTTTGCATTGAATGAATTTCCGTTGCATTGAATGAATTTCCTTTGCAATGCTCCTGTGGAACACCATATTGTCTATACTCATATCGGTGCACCAAGAGGCACCTTACAGTTTGGTTATAGTCGATGTTTGCGTAGCTGGGGGCATACTCGTTGCATCACATTACTGATTGCGTCACATTACTGATTGCATCACATTACTCGTTGCGTCACATTACTCGTTGCATCACATTACTCGTTGCGTCACATTACTCGTTGCGTCACATTACTCGGTGCGTCACATTACTCGGTGCGTCACATTACTCGGTGCGTCACATTACTCGTTGCGTCACATTACTCGGTGCGTCACATTACTCGGTGCGTCACATTACTCTGGGATTGTGGAATTTTATTTATATATATCCTTATTTAGGGCACTATCAGCTGGTGTGAGTTAGCGCCAGGTTAATTGAGTCTAGCGCCTGAAAAAAGATCTTTTGCCTCTCGCTACAAACGGGAAAAATCATTTAGCGCGTTGCTATTAGTGATTTGTAGCGCCAGCTTACTGTACTTTCCACGTCCTTTACTTAACATGGGGAGCACTAGAGATCTCTAGCACTTTTGCAGCTAACAGATCACTTGGTGCCAGCGCTAATTTTTTGTGGGCGCTAATTGCACCATTTTATTTACTGCTCAACCCTGGTGCTAACTAAACAAAAACAGGTCCTCGCCCAAAAGTAACAGGCCATTAACAGGCAATGTAAAGGAATGCAGCACAGGTCTTCTCTTGGCCCCATACACCATAGTAATGGATCTGGTCAGCAATGTCGATGCAATAAACTTTTTATGCTGGGGGCTATTCATAGTATGGAAGCGGTCGATTATTAGGGTGACTGTGTGGACCATGTTTAAAGGGACACATGGATAAGTCTTGCCCTGAAACGTGTATTATTTATATGCTGCAGCAGGGAAATTTGTGTCTCTCACCTGGCCTTCCTTTTGGATCCATTAAATGCAGTGTAAGGATTCTACATGCTGCCGGGAGGCATTTATCATGCAACGCCCATCAGCCTTAATATATGTGTGCATATAAACATGGATGACACGACCACCTTGGAGGATTTTAATAATGCAGGGGTGTGAGGTTATTCACTGGATGTGTTCATATTCAAGCTTGTGAGGGCGGGGGATAGGAATGGCCCGGCACTCTGCACTGGAAAAAAAAACAGTTCTATCCTGCACACAAACGCATTAGCCGTCTGGGTCTCTTAGCGTTTCCCTAGCGTGCGCCAAATGACCTTCTACACACGGACTACCGTGGACAACGTAATCTGTTAGTAGGTCGTCAGGCCCGAAGTTTTAGCTAGGGATGTGCGTTTCGGGATTTTGGAATTTTCACGAAATTTCCCGATTCGTGTTTTCGGATGCGGCCGATTTTCCGAAAATTTTTAGATCCGAAAAGTTTTCAGAGCCGAAACGAAAAATTTTTGGATTTTTCGAATGGACTTGAAATGTGTCAAATCGAAATTTATTTTCGTTCTATTTATGATTTCGGTTCCATTCGTGATTTCGGTAATTCTGGACATCGTATATTTAACTATTATCGGTTATATCGCGGATTCTGTAAATTTTGTATTTGTAAATGCGTATCACTTGTTTCTTGTGGCATTCGGGTCAGTTTAGCGTTTTTTAAATCGTTTTGTTCATTTTTTTTTGTTCCTTGGCTTTCATACCATTTTAATATGATTAAATAAAGTTGTGAAATGTATATTCAATTATTCATAAGAAAAAAAGGATCTTTATTTAATTAAAAAAACACGATAGAATCGCCAGAATTATTGTAGACACTTTGAAACGAGGAGAACAGACGTTCCGAAAAAACGAAAATTTCCAAAATTTCCGAAAAGTCGACAGAAAAAAAACAGCAAAGTGACCCGAAAATACGAAAAATGGTCGATATTCCGAAAAAAAAAATGTACACAAAAAACGATCCGAACCGAATCAGAAATCGGTCGAAACGAGCCGAATCGAAAAGTTTAAACATCCGAACAAATCGTACCGAAAAAAAATTCGGTGCACAAGCCTAGTTTTAGCGACTCAAGCTAAATATTTCCTTTAGTGATGGTGTTTTACCTCACACCAGGTGACAGGGCTCTTAGTTTTATTCAGTGGTATGATTTAGTGATGAAAATTATTATTTCCCCCCCAGTTTTGACTGTGGTCTCTTATGTGCCCCCCTAAATATTGTTCCTAGAGTCGCCACTGGTTACATATAGGGATGGGCTGGCAGTTCGATCTGAACAGGAGTTCGATTAGAACATTGTCCGTTTGCCGAACATCGAACATTTCCGCGTGTTCGCCGCGTATTCGCCCACAAATGTAATTGGCTACAGCCTTGCACCTGACCACAGGTCAGGTGTAAGACTATGGGCCAATTTTGCTCAATCATGGGCTCACAGAGCTAAGTCCCGCAGCGCACTATATAAGGCTTCCCCGCAGCCCCAGCGTGTGTTTGTTGCAGGAGTGAATCAGAGAGGAGATTGTTTGTTGCATAACAACAGGCTGTATCACTGAGTTATATCTGCTTTCTGGAAATTTTAATCTCTGACTTGTCACTGCCAGCTATAAGGGTGTATGACTGAGGCATAGCATACTTCTGGAAATTTTAATCTCTGCCTTGGCACTGCCAGCTATCAGGGACAGGCAGTATCACTGAGTTATATCTGCTTTCTGGAAACTGGAATCTGTGTGTTGGCACTGCAAAGGCTATCAGGGACAGGCTGTATCGCTGACTTATACCAGAGTTCTGTGAATTTGAATCTGTTTGTGGCACTGCCAGCTATCAGGGACAGGTTGTATCACTGAGTTATAGCATAGTTCTGAATATCTTTAATCTAGATAACACAGTTGAATCAGAGTTTTGCATATCTCCAATCTTTATACCAGAGTTGAATCCAAGTTCTGTATATCTCCAATCTATATACCAGAGTTGAATCAGAGTTCTGTATATCTCCAATCTTTACATATCACTCACCATGTCAGAAAGACAAAAAAGGACAGGCAGACGCTCCCAGACACAGATAAGAGGGCAAGCAGCCTCTGTGTTGGAAGGCTCTGCCCCTGGTCATCGTGAACGTGATGCATCCTATGCAGGGGCACGCTTGTCCTTGTTTCTAACTGGTGCTGGCCGTTTTAAGCAGCAGCAACATACAGAGGATTTGCAGGATTGGCTAACCAGGCCATCCTCATCCTCTGAGTCCTCTGCCAGCCAGGTTTGTAGTGGTTTACAGTCCACCTCCAGAACATCCAAAAGTCCGCTGCCAAAACATCTAATTCAGCCTCCATGTCCACAGCCTCACTATCATACACGGAGGAGTCAGCTGAATTGTTTGACGACAGTGACATGCTGCTTGAGGATGCGCAGCAACTCCAGTGCTCTGATTCAAACTCTGAGGTTGAGGAAGGGAGTATAATCAGTCTAGAGGGAGGGGGTGCCAGTGACACACAAAGAACTGGCACTAATGTTCCCCCTGCAGCTGCAGCACACTGCCGAGTTGGCTCCAGTGACGAGGAGATAGGGGGTAATGACGATGATGAGGTCACGGACTCCACCTGGGTGCCTGATCCAACAGAGGAGTCAAGGGAGGAGGAGGAGGCACAACAAAAATGAGGCAGAATGTCCTCTATGAGCAACTGTAGCCAGTCCAAGGCATCAGATGTCAGAGCTGCTCAGGTGCAGAGCGCTGTTGTCTCGCAGCACACGCCCAGGATCTCTGCTGTCTGGGAGTTCTTCACGACATGTGCAGCAGACTGCAGCGTTGCTATTTGTAAGCTATGTCGGAAGAGGATCAAGCGTGGGAAAGACATCAGACACTTGGGTACCACGTGCTTGAGGCGACATATGACCACCTGAATCCCGTTGGCACAACACTTTGCATAGGTCCTCCTCCTCATCTGTCTCTACCCCACTATATGTCCTGCCATGTCATTGCCTACAACCTCCACTGACAAGGATTATGCTACAGTAATGGGTGTACAACGTCCTTCCTCTGAATCTGCCAGCATCCCATCAGCAGCAGATTTATGCAGTCAGATTTAGTTGCCCCAGCTGCTGCAGCGGAAGAAAAAATATTGTCCCAACCATCCACATGCACAACGTCTAAATGCCAGCTTGGCAAAATTACTCGCATTACAGCTGCTGCCTTTCCAGCTGGTGGACTCTGCTTCCTTCCGTGAATTTGCCGAATGTGCTGTACCTCAGTGGCAGGTTCCAAAACGCCATTTCTTTTCATAGAAGGCCATACCAGCACGTGGAAGACAATGTTATGGAGTCATTGGGATAGGCAGTCAGCAGCAAGGTGCACATTACTTTAGACACGTGGTTCAGCAAGCACGGACAGAGCCGTTACATTTCCTTCACGGCACACTGGGTAACTCTGCTTGCAGCTGGGAGGGATCCAGGACGGGGCTCTGTGCTGGAGCTTGCTCATCCACCACACCTCCAGAAAGCTGCTTATATGAGGTCTGTCTGCTCCACCACCTCCTCCTCCTTCTACTCCTTCAATGTCTCTGGCAAAGTGGCAGTTAAACCGACGAGTGGCAGGGGCTACGCAATGGCTCAAGCAAAAAGATGCCATACTGTGCTTGAGCTGGTTTGTTTAGAGGACAGGAGCCACACCGGGCCAGAAATTCTGTTAGCTCGGCAGGCGCAGAGATGGTTAACACCACGCCAGCTTGAGCTGGGAATGGTCGTCTGTGATAATGGCAGCAACCTTCTCTCTGCCCTACGCCTGGGTAAGTTGACACATGTACCATGCCCAGCACATGTCCTAAACCTGGTGGTACAGCGTTTCCTAACCAGGTACCCAGGGCTGGTAGAGCTGCTCAGCCAGACCAGAAAAGTCTGCAGCCACTTCAGACGGTCATTCCCAGCAAGTGTTCGCCTGGCAGAAATTCAAAGAGAATTCCACCTTCCCACAAACCGTCTGATCTGTGACATGCCCACCAGGTGGAACTCGACATTGGCAATGCTGCAGCGTCTACACAAGCAGCAGAGGGCCATCAATGAGTACCTGTGTGAGTATGGCACAAGGACAGGTTCAGGTCAACTTGGTTCCCCCCGCAGTGGCTGATGATCAAGGATGCATGCACTGTACTGTTACCACAGTGCATGCATCAATGATACAATTCATTTAGTTTTCCTGCTGGAGCGCACTCTGCGGGGAATTATAGATGTGGCACTAGAGGCAGCAGCGGGAGGAAGAGGAGTACTTCCCTAGCTCTTTTTTGGCATCTTTCTCCCTGATGAAGTTTGATGAACGAAACGCATTGGAGATTTTATTTTATTTGAATGTATGCTGTTTACAATAAATCCTCTTTTGGAAATTTCCTCGTGGTTCTTTCCTGTGGCGGCGGGCGAACTAAGCGAAGATCTTCCTCTGGGAGCCGTAACAAGCAATACTATATGCCTACAATTATTCTTAATCTTGTGAGTGCTATGATAGCGGGGGCCTTTTAATATAGAAATTTGCTACCCTCTGGACCATGAGATGTTATTTTGTCTTATCAATCCAAAATTGGGGGATGTACGATCTATAACTGTGGCGTTAAGAGGAAGAAACGCCGAAGGGGATTTGCGATAACATACGTTTTTAAGTATATTTTAATCCTCAGTGGTGACATCACAATTGTTAGATTATACTTTCATCCAAAGCCTGCATAGGTTTCACCATAATTTAGCCAAAAAAACACTAAACCTGTTCTGCATGTCCAAAAACGTCTCCTCTTTTCATACAGGCTGCCGCCCCAAGCAGTTGTTTATGAATAGATTAAAAGGAAAAACATTTACCGTCATTTGAAATGTCATTTTTTTCTTTTTAAATGTTTTTATACATCCGACAAATCCGCCACTTCATGGGCAGGTTATGGGGACCTCCTAGGCACGATATTTGAAGGAATTTTTTGTTTTTATTCTTAACCTTTATTTCATGGAAAAATCACTGTTCCTTCAAAAACATCTTTATTTAAACTTTTTTCCTTGTTTCCTGTCCCCCAGGGCACTACCTGGACCCCCATACACCTTTTATGGCAAATATCTTGCATATATGCCCTCTTGCAGGGCACTCTAAAAATCGAACGTTCGAGTCCCATTGACTTGCATTGAGTTCGGATAGTGTTCGCGTCCGAACTCGAACTTTTGAAATTGTTCAAGGTCGAATGCGAACCGAACACGGGGGTGTCCGGCTCATCCCTAGTTACATACATATATTTGTACTGAGGAACGACGGAATCGGAGCGACGATGCTTAAGGATTTTCCCTGATTGAACAAGAAGCAGAAAGTTGGATGAGTTCCCTGTGTTCCCAGTTTGTTGCTGGGATTGGGTTTCAAGGCAGATATGTTGAGCAAGAAGTAGAAAGCTGGGAGGAGTTCCCTTTGTTCCCAGTCTGTTGCTGGGATTGGATTCAGGGCAGATAACAGAAGGGGGAGGGGTAGAGGTAGTAAAAACGGGAGTGCAAGAGTCTGAAGATCACGTCTAACCTTTTTTCTTTCTGGCCAGCTAACACCATTTTACCATCACCATCATCATATGAAAACCAACGACTGGATAAGTATTACTGGCTGTATCAATCTGTTATGTATTCCCTATTATTATAGTCTGCTAAATATATATATTCCTAGTTCTATTAATACTTGGATAAATAGGTGCAGGTTTTCCATTGTATTGATTTGTAGGTTTTTTTTAGTAGATGCTTTTTGATATTCGTTACACTTTGCAATACTGTATTCCCTTGTTAATTTTGTGTAGTATCTGCGTGATAGTAATTATGAATAGGTTAATTGTTCTGGTATAACTCTGCCAGAATTCAGTGATTTGCTGTTTTGTATGTTATTAGGTGCATTTGGGTTCACTAATTTTGCCTGTGTCTGTCTGAAGATTGCTGTGCCTTAGGCTGGTGTCAGACGAGCGTAGTGTTCACGTCCGTGATTGCGCCTAAAAGTACGTCCGTGATAGCATGAAAGAAAGTCCATTGGAGCCTGACACATGAAGTACGTCCGCACTGAACTGCGGACGCACAACGGCCGCGGCAAACGGACGCAGGTTAGGCAAGAACGTAATACTGCTAGAACGGACGTGCGGAGTGCGCCACGTCCACAACGTCTGCATAGCTTTGTGTGTGAGTGATGGAGCGAGGTCAGACGGACTGCATTTATACGTCCAGCATTTTTGACGGACAGAATGTTTTTTCATTGTAATTTATTTTCCCCTCCTACATCCGTCAAAAAATAACTTCAGTGAAAAAACGGACTGTGTGACCACTACTGCGTCATCCGTACTGACGATGTCCGTACTGCACGGACGTACAGTCCGTAGAAATCACGCTCGTCTGACCCCAGCCTTATAGTTAAAGTGCTCACTCTAGCAAATGACTGACGGTCAATTTTAAGAATCACACACATGAATAGTGGGTGTTCTAGCACCAAATAGCACTCCAAAATAGATAAATTTTAATGAGCTGCAGTCATTTTGTACTGAACAGGCCGGAAGCATACAAAGCAACCTGTGACAAAACGGCTGCCCCAATGTTTATTTGCAAGTATTTTGCTTTACAGTTTATGGTCTCTGTATATAGTGTAGAGTGCGTGTGATGTGCTATGCTGTTGTCAAAGTGTGTATCTGTATGTTACAGTTATAAGTTGTTATATTTTGCACTCATTAAACAGTAGGAGAGGACCCTTGCTCAAGAGCTTGCACTCTAACATCCTGTGCTTCCCAAAGCACACTGTTTAGAGAAGACGCACGGGTAAATATTCCATTGTGTTGATTGTCTTTTCTATTGTCCAGTGGCTGGAGCCTGTTGTCATCTGTAATGTATTCTGGAAGGGAGGGGGTTGTCTCACCTGTGTGTAGTTGAAATAAAGAAAGTAACCCCAAGGGCTAAGCAATAAGTTGATGAATAAATTAATTTGTATACTGTATTTAAGTTCTCTATACTAATTGATGCAATTTTTGAAGTGACACAGCAGTAATGTACAATCTTTTTTTGCACACTTGCTACAGTTGAGTAAATAATTATTGAGGGAGAGGATAGACTTATGTCCGAAATGGAGGAAACATGAGCAGCAACTCCCTCATCTTTCCCACTCGTACCATCATCATAAGAAAGCCTGGGAGTGGATGAGTATTAAGCGTACCAATTCTGTGAATTTGTCTCTATTTTGCCATTATACTATATGCGTGTGTGTGTAATCTATTTGGTTAAATACGCGCTAATTTACTCGGTGTAGTGATTTGCATTTTTTTTAGCTAGAATATGCTCTTTGATATTTGCTTCACTTTGTAATACTTAATCAAACCTTATTATTTGTATAGTCTGTATGATCTTATAAACATAGGTAATCAGTGACCTCATGGCTGGCGGCCATCTTAAACCTCAAAAAGTCACATGGTCTGCTGTCAATGAGGAAGTGCTGCAGCAGTAACTGTACAATCTGTTTAAACTTACATTTGTGAAACTAAATTAATCCAGATTGTTTCTGCCAGACTTATGAATATATAACAATTACTAACCAAATACACATCTAAATGTGTCTGTTATAATTTCTGAAGAGGCTTATCAACTAAACAGTGATTTTGTATGTTAGCAAATGCTGTTTCATTATTTTGGGTAGGTTGACTTACCTTTGGGCCTATAGATTAATATACTAAGCAAGAAACCATTTCATTGGTGGACGTGGGTTAAAGACTTTCACATGTGTAGCCTCATACTATTGGTAAAGGATTCCAGGGCTGGTGAGTCTTAAAATGGAGGATAAGGACAATGGAGTAAGGGTTTTTTAAGGAACACTTCAAGATACTTATTAGGGGTGAAGCGAAGGGGGGTAGGAAAGTAAAGCAGTTGAAATCAGCATATGAACGGGCAGAAATCTTGAGAGAAAAGTGGGGGAAGGGGTGCTGTTAGGTAGAATGGCTGGTCCTTTGGAGAAGTCCCCATTTAGCTTAACCCATGGGGCAGTCGGGGAACAAGGCTGTAACGTGGGGGTTCCTGTCCATGTGCAGACTGCTCCCCTTGAAGTCAGTATTCCGCAGAAGTACTGCTTCTGGCCCAGAATGCGGGCAATAACGTACATAAGTTCCTTGCTTTTTTCAACCCAAAATGGAGACTGCGTTTATTTACATTTTGCAAGGGACACACACACACACAGAGGATAGAGGCAGAGACAATGTAATCACACCCAGCAAGGAACAATGGATCAGATAACCTTGAGCTGGGCGACCTTGGTTGCTGGGGGGGGCTGACGGAAGCATGTGAAAACAAAAGGAATCCATTACTTAGAGGGGGGGTGTACTATACAAAGACTGGAGCGTAATACAGAGGTTAAGCGGAGGCATGCCCGGTGTTATGTGTAAGAGGTTATTTGGAGGCGGCTCCTGCAAACGGCCATATGCTTTTTGAGGCATGAGGATGGAACCAATTTGTCCAAGTTTCAATTCAAAGTGGCTTTGGAAAAGGCTGTAATGTTGCTGGGATGGAAAGGGGATTGCATTGCCCTGCATTCTCTCAGAATGGGTGCAGCCACCACGGCAGCGCAGTTTGGTTACCCTAAGGAGCATATTAAAACATGTGGAGATGAAAGTCGGATTCATATAGGAGTTATGTGAGGCCGCTGCAGAAATGAGGGGGGGGGGGGACAAAAAAAATTAAAAAATAAATCTTTTTCTATATTAAGGTTTGGTTCATTTCAGTTTCTATAAAAGTTGGTATGTACTTTGGGCGTTAATAGCTTCTGTTTTTGTTTTTTTCAGAACGGGCCAAGAGAGTATGAATCCTGGGACATTCCTATGTGCGCTGGGTGGCTATTCACGCTGCGGGCACAAAGAGGGGAGTGAACCTAGGTCAGCCTCACTAAAGTGGGCATTAGGGGGATAGGGAAGAGGGGTCCATTTGTCTGAGGCGGGGAACAACATTTTCGTTGGCGGCGCCGAAGGTGAGATAAAGAACCTTGGGTAAGGTAAGTGAAAAGGTCACGGTCTTTTATTGGTGGCGGAAAATGAGTGTCCTCATTTTTGGTGGCGGTGAAATATGCGGCCCTGGCACGTGGAGAGGCGATAGAGGGGGAGGGTCTGTAGGTTAGGGGGTCTGGGTGGTGTTTTTTTGGCCAAACTCCGGTGCCTTCTGGTTTGCAGATCCTCTCGGCCTGCTATCTGCTATAAAGAGAGCAGCGTGTGGTTGCGCTAGCTTAGCCACGTGGGGCTGGCCGCTATTTCTGGGCATTGCTTGTGGTGCATTGCGGTTGCCAGTGTTATCTGGTGTTACCTATTTTGAGAAAGCGAGGATCGCTTATAATTCTGCCATAAAGGCAATGATTCTGGCCTTAATTAATAAAAGATGTGACCTTTTCAAACCACCAATACTTTGTTGTGTGTTTTTATTTATGGGGAGTTGGGGGCGGGGGGTGAGGGGTGGGAATTTGGTTCGGGAGGGAACTGCGGTAACTTAAGGGTAAAATTCTTAGTACTGAGGAACAACAGAATCGGAAGCGACGATGCTTAAGGATTTTCCCTGATTGAGCAAGAAGCAGAAAGTTGTGTGAGTTCCCTGTGTTCCCAGTGTGTTGCTAGGATTGGGTTTCAAGGCAGATATGTTGAGCAAGAAGTTGTAGGCTGGGGAGGAGTTCCCTTTGTTCCCAGTCTGGGGCTGGGATTGGACTCAGGGCAGATAACAGAAGGGGAGGGGTAGAGGTAGTAAAAACGGGAGTGCAAGAGTCTGAAGATCACTTCTAACCTTTTTTCTTTTCCCACCCTACCCACCCTGTTTTTTAGGTTACTGCCTGAATACTGAGTCGAAAAGGTCACGCAGAGATCAGTTGGACCACGGATAGGGGCAAATGAAGTGGTGATTCCGCCAGTCATTACAAGACCGCCCGTGGGATCCCATATGGAATCATTCCATGTTGCAGGAAGCCGGTTGGTGGTTTTGCGGCCAAAGCCGGTGGATTGCTTTAGATATGGGCATGGTTAGTTGAGGTGCAGTCAGGTAATTTCACCATGTTACATGAAGCCAGCTGGTGGTTTTGCGGCCAAAGCTGGGGGATTGTATTGACAGTTACTTCGGCTGGTGGTTTTGCGGCCAAAGCCGGGGGGATTGTTTTTGATTAAAAACATGGTTAGTTGAGGTGCAGTCAGATAATTTCACCATGTTACATGAAGCCAGCTGGGGGTTTTGCAGCAAAAGCTGGGGGATTGTATTGGCAATTACTTTGGCTGGTGGTTTTGCGGCCAGAGTCGGGGTATGGTAACGATCGACATGGTTTAGTTCAAGACGGCCAATAGTATAGTTGGCCATGTTACATAACGCTGGTTGGTGGTTTTGCAGCCAGAACCGGGGGATTGTTTTTGTAACAAACATGGTTATATCGATCTATGGTGAAATATGCGGCCCTGGCACGTGGAGAGGCGATAGAGGGGGAGGGTCTGTAGGTTAGGGGGTCTGGGTGGTGGTTTTTCGGCCAAACTCAGGTGCCTCCTGGTTTGCAGATCCTCTCGGCCTGCTATGAAGAGAGCAGCGTGTGGTCGCGCTAGCTTAGCCACGTGGGGCCTGCCGCTATTTCTGGGCAATGCTTGTGGTGTATTGCGGTTGCCAGTGTTATCTATTTTGAGAAAGTGAGGATCGCTTATAATTCTGCCATAAAGGCAATGATTCTGGCCTTAATTAACCCTTTCGTTGCTGAGGCTTTTCCCGCCTCTGTGGTGAGGTAATTTTTACCGGTTTTGCTCATCATGTTTAAACGTGTTTTGAAGGCTTATTTTAGTATATGACCCAGACATATTATATATCGTTCTTTCCGTCAGACTCGGTAGATTCATAATATGTCATTATTATATGTATACGTTATGTCATGTCTGTATATTATAACAAAAAAATGCAATAAAATATGTATTTTCAATAATTTACAACGTGTAAAGTGTTTTTTTTCACTTTTTAACATGCGAGCAATTGCGGTTATATTTTGTATGGGGTGTGCTTGTTAAAAAAATTAGAGATGGGGTCTCGTTACATTTTTTTTTGGGGAAAATTACGCGATTTTTAACAAACGCACCGCATACAAAAATAGTTAGTGCAGCATCATTGTTCACATTATAATTGAAATGGGAACAATATTGCTGCATTAACGAACCAAAAAAAAAGAAAAAAAAAATTATTTTTTTTTATAATTTTTTTAAAATATATTTTTATTTTTAATTTAATTTTTTTTAAAAAACTTTTTTCACATTCGAGTTTGGTATCGTTGGAACGGCCATGCTCTGGCCGATCCAACCATACCAAACTTTAACCCCTAGCTGCCACGGATTGGGAGATAGGGGGGTTCCAATGAACTCCCTATCTCAACCGTTGGTGGCAGTTAGGGGTTAACTCTAGGACTGGCGTCATCGTGCTATGCACGATGACGCCAGTCCTCAGGGGGAGTTCCCGGAGGCTTGGCCGACATCCAAGATGTCGGCCAGCTCCGGAAAGGATCACGAACCGGCGCTTTTCAGCGCCGATTCGCGATCCAGCTCCCCAGGGGTTAATGCCAGGCACCATTTGGAAGGGCAGGCTGTGCCCTTCCAAATGGTGCCTGGGTTAACCCCCGCAACGCCGCCGATCGGGAGGGAGAGAGGTCCAAAGGACCTCCCCCCTCCCTTTCAGGCGCCTCCTCCGCACATGCGGGGGGGCGCCTGAATTAGGTGTCATCGCGCTGCCGCGATGACACCTAATTTCAGCGGCTGCGGTTCCGGATGCTGGGCTGACATCGAGGATGTCAGCCCGCACCGGGGGGCCAGCGATCGGCCGGAACCCGGCCGAACGCTGACCCCAAAGGGAGGACGCGCTCAGCGCGTCCTCCGCATACCAGCAGCCATGCGGAGGACACGCTGAGCGCGTCCTCCGCATTAAAGTGGTTAATAAAAGACGTGACCTTTTCAAACCGCCAATACTTTGTCGTGTGTTTTTATTTATGGGGAGTTGGGGGCGAGGGGTGGGTGTTTGGTTCGGGAGGGAACTGCGGTAGCTTAAGAAAGAGGAAGTTGTAAAGGAGAAATCAGGGTAAAATTCTTATACATTAAGGAACACTCCACACAAATACACCTTATACATTAAGGAACATTCCATACAAATACCCCTTATACAGTAAGGAACGCTCCCTACAAATACCCCTTATACATTAAGGAACGCTCCATACAAATACCCCTTATACATTAAGGAACGCTCCATACAAAAACACCTTATACAGTGAGGATCACTCCATACAAATACACCTTATACACAAAACAACATTCCATATACTCAAGTGTCAGTCGAATACAACTCTGCATTCACACACTCCCGTTTCTGTGAGAGTCAAGAGAGTCTCTTAGTTAAATTCTATCGCTTTCATTTCTGCTTCTTTGTTTTGCAGATAAATATTAGCCTCATAATTTAGCTTTGCCCCGGTGAAGCATACACGTCTGTGAACCATAAACCCGCAGAACCCGTAATCTCCTGCTGCTAAAAGTAGAAACTATAAATTAAAAGTCAAAAATTTGAACGAAAAAACGTTCAGAGTACTCGGCGCTATCTGTTTATATGAGGAATAGTAATCTGTTCTGCTGCTCACCTATTAAGGCGTACCTTTCACCTTCCAAAATTCTCAAAGAAAAAATACAAATAAATGTATTTAAAGGGAGCGCAATACATATATTAATACAAAGATAAATATAAAGATAAACTTAGCTTAGAAATTATCAGAACAAGATTGGGCCTTCCCATTCAGAAAAACCGGTGATGTGATAACGTTGTCCTATGTGGAAAGAAAAATTTATCGCGTAGTACAGTATGGTGAGTATCACAAGCAAAATAGTAAAGATGATCACACTCACAAAGATGGAGCCCCCAATGGCTCGTGTAATAGGCTTTTAGGTCTCTTATTGGAGGGGGACCTCGCCCACGTGTAGATGTCCTTAAATTTTCTTATGATGGCGGGATGCACCTCAAACAAAAAGCATATCGCTATGGTGCATTATCATAGGCAAATAGATGTGTGTAAACAACAATGATCAACTCACGTGGTTCAGAGCCTTCTGGAATGATGGCTCTGTAAATAAAGCATATGGACCTCTGGTTGATCAGAGGGGGTCCTTCCTCCAATTGAATGAATATACCTCCAGAAAATTCCAAAAATAAGGAAAAAATAAAATAAGTGAAAAAAAGAAATTTTAATAAATCAGGTTATACACATAAGAAAATCCGAAACGCGTTTCACTTGCGTTCTGCAAGCCTCTTCAGTCGGTAATGGAATACTGTTCGTTATCGCCGTTTAAATAGACCTCCTATTCGTTAATTACTTGATTGATGCAGTTCACCTGATCGTATCGAACGATCGCTACTTTCAATTTCCTGGAGATCGTAATGATGTATTTCCGGTTTATCTCCAGCCAATCAGTAGTGCTTTCATTTTCGTTAGACCGATGCGCATGCGTAGTTCGTAATTTTTCTTTCGTTTTCGGAATATTGAAAAACGGAAGTCTCAAATATTTCGTTCTGAATATGTATAGCATAAAAGGTGACAGGATACATTATATTCTCACCCTTTGATTATCTATAGGGAGTAAATATATAAGTAAAAAGCGAATATACAAATAAAAAAAAAGAATAAAAATACGATTAAAGATACAAATAATATCACTCAAATACGAAAAATATGAAAACGAAAAAATATCTATATACGATACTCCTATTATAAGATCAAAATAAATCTTTCATATATAATACAAATAGGGATCACAAAAACAGACCATATATATAAAACTCAATTAAAAAAGTGACATACTTCAAAATCAGTATTTAGACCTCTGGGAACCACAGTGTCCAAATAATATATCCATCTCATTTTGGTCTTAATCATCTTACAATGGAGGTCTTCCCCTCTCCATTGACTTTGAACTTTCTCAAATGGCATAAAATTGGGTGCCTCTAGGGTCACAATTATGTGTTTCCTTATAATGTAATGGTACACTATGTTTCTCGTTACCATTACATATATTGTTCATGTGTTCATTAATTCTAACATACAGGTGACGTGAAGTCTGACCTATATATATCTTATTACATGGACATTTTATTAAGTAAACCACATTCTTAGAGTGACAAGTTAAAATTGATTTAATTCTAAATTCCTTTCCTCCTTCTATAGCAATAAATTGTCGGATTAGTCTTTTGTGGTTGTCGGTTTTGCGGCAGGCTATACAGCGACCGCACCCATAGAAACCTGGTTGTAAATTAAAGAATTCCTTCTTCTTTTGGGTAATCGGTATATGGCTTTTAACTAGCTGTTTTTTAATAGTATTGCTGCCTCTAAAGACAATTCTCGGTTTATCTGGAAGGATCTCATTCAGAACGGGGTCACGTTTAAGGATTGGCCAATATCTGTTAATTGATTTCTTTATAGTTTGGTTAGTGGTATTAAAGCCTAGAACTAAAGCAACTTCAGTAGCTTTTCCTTCTTTTTTCTGTTTATATTTCAACAATTGATCCCTGTCCATTCCAAGGACCTCCTCTCTGACTTGCCTTAAAGGTTCTTCCTTGTACCCCTTATCCTTAAAGTCAATCATTAATTTGTTAGTCTGTTGTACATATTGTGGTATATCCGTACAGTTTCTTCTCATTCTCATCATTTGTCCTTTTGGTATAGCACGAAGCCACGGTTGATAATGATTACTTGTTTGATGGATATAGCTGTTAACTTGCACTTTTTTAAAATGGGTTTTGGTTTTTATAACTCCATTTTCTATATAAATATTCAAATCTAAGAAATCTATTGCCTCAGTGCTTATACATGATTCTAAACAGATACCTAGAGAGTTGTTATTGAGATGACCTATAAATTGTGTTAGTGAATTCATGTCTCCTTGCCAAAGAATGAGAATGTCATCAATATATCTTTTATAGAGGACGAGGTTTTGCCCCCAGCCATGCCCTGCCCATACTGCACCAGATTCCCAGTGAGACATGAACAGATTGGCATAGCTGGGGGCAAACCTCGTCCCCATAGCTGTTCCATTCCGTTGAAGGTAGAAGTCTCCTCCATACCAGAAAAAATTGTTGGTTAGTATTAAGAAGATGCCCTCAATAATGTATTCTATTTGATCCTCCTTAAAATTTCCAGATTGAGTTAGAAAGTGTCTTACTGCTGAACAACCAGCCTCATGTGGAATTATTGAATACAAAGAAGCTACATCACATGTGGCAAGGATATAATCATCTTGCCACACAATGTCCTTCAATAAATTCAAAACCGAAATAGTGTCCTTTAAATATGCAGGTGTAGTTACCACTATTGATTGTAGAAGATTATCCACATACTCCGAGATTCTACAGGATATGGAATTAATGCCTGAGACTATCGGTCGGCCAGGTGGATTCAATTGGTTCTTATGTAATTTTGGAAGAATATAGAAAACTGGGATCTGAGGACATGCTATTTTGAGATAGTCATATTCTTATGACAGGTGAATATGAATATCTTTACCCCTCAGGAGATATTCATGGAATAGATTTTTTGTTGTGATGGTGGGGTTTTTATCTAGTTTCTGGTAGGTCAAATGATCATTGAGTAACCGTTCACATTCTTGATTATATTTATCCTCACTCATAACCACTACCCCCCCCCCTTTGTCTGCAGGTTTAATGACCAAGGATTTATCTCTGCGTAATTGTTCTAGTCCTTTAAACTCCGCTGCTGTTAAATTAGAAGGTATGTTGAATTTCTTCTTCTCTTTCTCTATTTTCCTCAGATCGAACAGAATCATTTGTTCGAAAGTCTCCATTTCCTTCGACACCATTAGAGTGTTCTTTAAGTGTAGTATGTATATATTGATTATCTTCAGTGATTTGTCTTTCTACTGGATATTTTAGAAAAAATTTCTTTAAAGATAGTTGTCTCTTAAATTTTTGTATATCGATATAGGTGTCAAAAGTGTTCCCTTTATTTGTTGGAGCAAATTTAAGACCTTTCTGTAGTGCTCTAATTTGATCTTGATTGAGGTCTTTTCCACTTAAATTAAAAACACCTGTTGAATCTAAATCCTGCCTCTTTTGTCTTCTCTGAATGTCACGTCCTCCTCTGTGTCCTCGTCTCTTAAATATCTTTTCCCTGTATTTCTTGGGGGATCCCCTCCATATCCCCCCATCCTGCTTTCTTGATTCTGATTGGTATAAATACCCTCTTTGTCTCGTTCTTTCCATCCGTCCTGGTGAAAAACCTCTTCTTCATTGTAATCAGCTAGTTGAGAGTATCTATTCTGAAGGGGGACAGGTGAAAATCCTCTATATGAAGCTTTTCTTCTCCATGTTCCATTAGATGGTGATACATATCTATATGGTGACTTTGTTCTCCCTGCGAATCCTTTCTGTTGAGGATATTGCTTATCCTTCTGATATCCATATTGGCTTCGATGTTCCTGATGATATAAATTATTACTATTATTTCTTCCTTTATATGAATCTTTCCTTTGTGGGACATAGGTTTTTCTTCTAACCACTGGATCAAAATTAATGTTCTGCTGCCTTAATCTTTGGATGCGGGGAGGTTGTTCAGATAGATGAGATAGTGGTTGAGGTGGTGCCTCCACATTTAATTGATTAATGGTGTTATTTTCTTTATTTATATCCATCTTGAACAACCATATTTTATCGGAGCTATAATCTTTCATATCTCTGTTAAATTTACTTCTCTTTTTGTCAGTGACCTCTTTCTCTACTTTCCTTAAGATTTGTTCGATTTTATATAGCTCCTCCCTTTCATTTAGTTCTGTCACTTTGACAATCTCTTCATGTAAAGCATTAATTTCAAAATTAATCTCCCCCAGCAACTCCTTCCTTCGTTGAATAATAGTCTCCATCATTATGGTCGAGAAATTACCTAACATGTTACACCAGACTGATAAAAATGCTTCATTTATCATTTCTGTAGATGGATCTTTTTGCCATCTTAAACCTCTAGGTATAATCTTATTAATGAGGTATTGTTCTAGTGTTATAATATCCCATTTTAGTCTGATCTCCTTCTTAAGTAAGTATTCTAATTTATTCGTCATCCTCTTTTTGTCTTCATAATTCAGCATCAATACTGTTTGGGAAGTGTTATAAATCCCAAATATAGTACCAGTATTGATACCAAATTTGTTACGAAATTCCATATCTATAATCGAGCTGCCAAAAACTCTTGTAGGTATAACAAAAATGCAAAAAATTGAACGAAAAAACGTTCAGAGTACTCGGCGCTATCTGTTTATATGAGGAATAGTAATCTGTTCTGCTGCTCACCTATTAAGGCGTACCTTTCACCTTCCAAAATTCTCAAAAAAAAATACAAATAAATGTATTTAAAGGGAGCGCAATACATATATTAATACAAAGATAAATATAAAGATAAACTTAGCTTAGAAATTATCAGAACAAGATTGGGCCTTCCCATTCAGAAAAACCGGTGATGTGATAATGTTGTCCTATGTGGAAAGGAAAATTTATCGCGTAGTACAGTATGGTGAGTATCACAAGCAAAATAGTAAAGATGATCACACTCACAAAGATGGAGCCCCCAATGGCTCGTGTAATAGGCTTTTAGGTCTCTTATTGGAAGGGGACCTCGCCCACGTGTAGATGTCCTTAAATTTTCTTATGATGGCGGGATGCACCTCAAACAAAAAGCATATCACTATGGTGGATTATCATAGGCAAATAGATGGGTGTAAACAACAATGATCAACTCACGTGGTTCAGAGCCTTCTGGAATGATGGCTCTGTAAATAAAGCATATGGACCTCTGGTTGATCAGAGGGGGGTCCTCTTTTTTTTCAATATTCCGAAAACGAAAGAAAAATTACGAACTACGCATGCGCATCGGTCTACCGAAAATGAAAGCACTACTGATTGGCTGGAGATAAACCGGAAATACATCATTACGATCTCCAGGAAATTGAAAGTAGCGATCGTTCGATACGATCAGGTGAACTGCATCAATCAAGTAATTAACGAATAGGAGGTCTATTTAAACGGCGATAACGAACAGTATTCCATTACCGACTGAAGAGGCTTGCAGAACGCAAGTGAAACGCGTTTCGGATTTTTTTATGTGTATAACCTGATTTATTAAAATTTCTTTTTTTCACTTATTTTATTTTTTCCTTATTTTTGGAATTTTCTGGAGGTATATTCATTCAATTGGAGGAAGGACCCCCTCTGATCAACCAGAGGTCCATATGCTTTATTTACAGAGCCATCATTCCAGAAGGCTCTGAACCACGTGAGTTGATCATTGTTGTTTACACACATCTATTTGCCTATGAAAATGCACCATAGCGTATGCTTTTTGTTTGAGGTGCATCCCGCCATCATAAGAAAATTTAAGGACATCTACACGTGGGCGAGGTCCCCCTCCAATAAGAGACCTAAACGCCTATTACACGAGCCATTGGGGGCTCCATCTTTGTGAGTGTGATCATCTTTACTATTTTGCTTGTGATACTCACCATACTGTACTACGCGATAAATTTTTCTTTCCACATAGGACAACGTTATCACATCACCGGTTTTTCTGAATGGGAAGGCCCAATCTTGTTCTGATAATTTCTAAGCTAAGTTTATCTTTATATTTATCTTTGTATTAATATATGTATTGCGCTCCCATTAAATGCATTTATTTGTATTTTTTCTTTATAAATTAAAACGCTTTCTGAAACCTTGTACTATAAATCCCTCAGTTAATCAATGAATTGAAGGGACGCGATACACCCAAACTAACATGTGATCCCCTGTAAACAAGCTGATTTATCTGTAAATCTATATGAAGAATTTTGGGGAATAATAGGCATCTAGAACACACTGCATGGTGTCCATCAATTTTAGGTAGATCTGCATTATGTCCATCAGGAGTGATGCAAGTGGGGGACGCTCTGTAGAGCAGGGCGGTCAAACCCCGGCACCCCGGAACCTGGATATGTTTGAACTTCAACTCCCAAGATTCCCTGACCTTCTATTGCATTCCAAGGATTCTGGGAGTTATAGGCATCAACATCTGGGGGGCTTCGACTTTGACATGCCCAATCTAGAAGATCCAGTGGCCGCCTGCTTTAACTTCCGGTAGTCCCTCCACGGAAGAGGCCTTTGTGTGCACCGGCCACGTTTAAATGAAAATAGACACGTACGCTGGGATTAAATCGCCTCGTGTTGTGGAGAAACCCACGTTTCGGTGTCATCGGCTGATTTAATGTGGTGTAAAATAAATTTATGTTGCTCCATGAAATCCGGACTCTGCTCCCAGGACGGTTACGTCCATTCCTGTGGCCAACGTTTACAGAGAAATGTCAGGAATTCCAATCATAATCTTTCTCTGTTTAAATGTGGATTTCACTGGTCTATAAATATCTGCTGATCTATTTCTGTCTTGCGGCAAGTCATCCTCTGCGCCGATCCCGCAATATTCTGAAATTACGTCTGTCCTGGACAAATAATATAAATTCTAATGAAATTTCCACTTAATATACCCAACTGTTATATATCATTTATATACATAATAACCCCGTGTCCCAACCCCCAACTATTATATATCATTTATATACATTATAACCCCGTGTCTGTACCCCAACTATTATATATCATTTATATACATTATAACCCCGTGTTTCTAAACCCAACTATTATATATCATTTATATACATTATAACCTGTGTCTCAACCCCAACTATTATATATCATTTATATACATAATAACCCCGTGTCCCAACCCCCAACTATTATATATCATTTATATACATAATAACCCCGTGTCCCAACCCCCAACTATTATATATCATTTATATACATTATAACCCCGTGTCTGTACCCCAGCTATTATATATCATTTATATACATAATAACCCCATGTCCCAACCCCCAACTATTATATATCATTTATATACATTATAACCCCGTGCCTGTACCCCAACTATTATATATCATTTATATACATAATAACCCCGTGTCCCAACCCCCAACTATTATATATCATTTATATACATTATAACACCGTGTCTCCACCCCAACTATTATATATCATATACATTATAACCCCGTGTCTCAACCCACAACTATTATATATCATTTATATACATTGTAACCCCGTGTCTCAACCCCAACTATTATATATCATTTATATACATTATAAACCCGTGTCTCCACCCCAACTATTATATATCATTTATATACATTATAACCCCATGTCTCCACCCCCAACTATTATATATCATTTAGATACATTATAACCCCATGTCTCCACCCCCAACTATTATATATCATATGTATATGTTACTGTTAAAGCACGAAGTGCGGTTAATCCTAGGATTACCCGAGTAATCCTGACATTATGTCAGGTTTAATACCTTGCAGGTACTTGCCTTTCAGGTTATGAGCCCAATATGCAGGTCTTGGGGATGCACATAGTTCGTGGGAGAGGAGAATCACACAGGAGGGCTGTGGGACAGGACACAATGAGACTCACAGTTTGGCTGAGGGTGATGGGGAAAGCAGTCCTTGTGTCCAGGTATGAAGATAGGATAGTTGCTCCTGGGAGAGCAACTGGGATTAGGGAGGATGGATGGGTCGTTGCTCCTGGGAGAGCAACTGGGATTAGGGAGGATGGATGGGTCGTTGCTCCTGGGAGAGCACGGTGGGATAATAGGGGGGGAAATACAATGAGTGGATAAGGAAAGCAGGTTTCTGGAGCTTGGTCTTGCAGGTCTTGTTCATAAGAACAGCAGACAACAATGAAGCATTGGGCAAAGGGTGTGTGGAGTCTTTATTGATTAGGCAGAGGGGTGTGTCATGTGACCTGTGGTTTTAACTGTTTATTAGCTGGTTCACAGCAGAAGGGCAGCACCTTTCATGGAGCTGCCACTTTCATGGAATGACACAGGAATGGACAGGTACGGACCTGACACATTACCCAGGCGTCATTAGCAAAAGTCCAAAGTGAAATGAAATTTTGGACTTTAACCGGGTAATCTGCAAAGTATCCAGAGGCCTCTGGGTAATCCAGTTTCTGCTCTGTTTTAACCGGGTAATTCGCACATTACCCTAGTGTTGCTGGGTAAAGTGTAATGTGCAACGAAACATCTGACTTTATCCGGGTAATTTGCAAAGTATCCAGAGGCCACTGGGTGCTCTGCTTTTCTTGGGTTTTCAGCAGGTTACAGGTGACTGAATTCTGAGGATTACCCAGATAAAGCTGCAAACTGTTATCTGACTGTAACAGAATTGTGTTTTTGTTATTTTTAATGAAATTGTATCCACAGTCACAAACCACACTATATAACTGTTGTGTAACTCTGTGTGTTAATTGTCAGAAAATTAATTTATAAAGATATTATATAAAGAGCAACCTAATGGTTATTATGTTTTATAAATGATATATAAGCTGTCACACGGGGCGGTATAGCGCGGTCCTCTAGGGCAAGTATGTCACAGAAACAGTCTCTTTATAGCTGAGTTTTATTGTGGCACTCCAGCATACAAACCAAATAAAACAGAAATCAAAGCCTAACTCGTCTGAGTCTTACTAACAAAATATATGTCCCTTACTAACGCAGGTAAATAACAAAATAACGGTACTCTTTGCCAACCTTTTCTTTTGGGACACTGCCAACCTTAGCACTTCACCAGCTCTGCTGCTGCTTGTCTGTGTCTCTCTCTCAAAATTAATCAATCTCCTCAACCTCAGGAGTAGCAGAAGCACCATGTGCTGATCAGTCTCTGTATTTCTCATCCGGTGCCCATTCTAATCTTTCCCCTGTGTGGGAATCCTTCTCATCCGGTGCCCATTCTAATCTTTCCCCTGTGTGGGAATCCTTCTCATCCGGTGCCCATTCTAATCTTTCCCCTGTGTGGGAATCCTTCTCATCTGGTGCACCGTCTAATCTTTCCCCTGTGTGGGAATCCTTCTCATCCGGTGCCCATTCTAATCTTTCCCCTGTGTGGGAATCCTTCTCATCCGGTGCACAGTCTAATCTTTCCCCTGTGTGGGAATCCTTCTCATCCGGTGCCCATTCTAATCTTTCCCCTGTGTGGGAATCCTTCTCATCCGGTGCCCATTCTAATCTTTCCCCTGTGTGGGAATCCTTCTCATCCGGTGCCCATTCTAATCTTTCCCCTGTGTGGGAATCCTTCTCATCCGGTGCACAGTCTAATCTTTCCCCTGTGTGGGAATCCTTCTCATCTGGTGCACCGTCTAATCTTTCCCCTGTGTGGGAATCCTTCTCATCTGGTGCACAGTCTAATCTTTCCCCTGTGTGGGAATCCTTCTCATCTGGTGCACAGTCTAATCTTTCCCCTGTGTGGGAATCCTTCTCATCTGGTGCACCGTCTAATCTTTCCCCTGTGTGGGAATCCTTCTCATCCGGTGCCCATTCTAATCTTTCCCCTGTGTGGGAATCCTTCTCATCTGGTGCACCGTCTAATCTTCCCCTGTGTGGGAATCCTTCTCATCCGGTGCCCATTCTAATCTTTCCCCTGTGTGGGAATCCTTCTCATCCGGTGCACCGTCTAATCTTTCCCCTGTGTGGGAATCCTTCTCATCCGGTGCCCATTCTAATCTTTCCCCTGTGTGGGAATCCTTCTCATCCGGTGCCCATTCTAATCTTTCCCCTGTGTGGGAATCCTTCTCATCCGGTGCACAGTCTAATCTTTCCCCTGTGTGGGAATCCTTCTCATCTGGTGCACCGTCTAATCTTTCCCCTGTGTGGGAATCCTTCTCATCCGGTGCCCATTCTAATCTTTCCCCTGTGTGGGAATCCTTCTCATCTGGTGCACAGTCTAATCTTTCCCCTGTGTGGGAATCCTTCTCATCTGGTGCACAGTCTAATCTTTCCCCTGTGTGGGGATCCTTCTCATCTGGTGCACAGTCTAATCTTTCCCCTGTGTGGGAATCCTTCTCATCTGGTGCACAGTCTAATCTTTCCCCTGTGTGGGAATCCTTCTCATCCGGTGCCCATTCTAATCTTTCCCCTGTGTGGGAATCCTTCTCATCCGGTGCACAGTCTAATCTTTCCCCTGTGTGGGAATCCTTCTCATCTGGTGCACAGTCTAATCTTTCCCCTGTGTGGGAATCCTTCTCATCCGGTGCACAGTCTAATCTTTCCCCTGTGTGGGAATCCTTCTCATCCGGTGCCCGTTCTAATCTTTCCCCTGTGTGGGAATCCTTCTCATCCGGTGCCCGTTCTAATCTTTCCCCTGTGTGGGAATCCTTCTCATCTGGTGCACAGTCTAATCTTTCCCCTGTGTGGGAATCCTTCTCATCTGGTGCACTGTCTAATCTTTCCCCTGTGTGGGAATCCTTCTCATCTGGTGCACAGTCTAATCTTTCCCCTCCCTCAAGCAGGAGCCATTTAAGCCCTTAATTGCAGGGACACAAAAAACATTTCTTCCTGGGGTTATTACCTAAACCTTAAAACAAAAATACAAGTGAATACGCAGTGCAATCCATGCACTACATCACAAAGCACATATGACACATAATAAAGATCATGTAACTCTTTCACATTCATATAAGAAACATATCCTGTTACTCTGTATATTCATTATATCCGCAATACATTTAATGTTTGTCTTTTTCCATTTTCATTGATAATATCCATAGATTATAGCAAAATGCACTGTTACCCAAGCGGGGTTGGATGCTCTGCAGATTACCCGGGTGAAGCTGTGGATAGTCCTCAGATTACCCGGCTGAAGCTGTGGATAGTCCTCAGATTACCCGGGTGAAGCTGTGGATAGTCCTCAGATTACCCGGGTGAAGCTGTGGATAGTCCTCAGATTACCCGGGTGAAGCTGTGGATAGTCCTCAGATTACCCGGGTGAAGCTGTGGAAAGTCCTCAGATTACCCAGGTGAAGCTGTGGATAGTCCTCAGATTACCCGGGGTGAAGCTGTGGATAGTCCTCAGATTACCCGGGGTGAAGCTGTGGATGGTCCTCAGATTACCCGGGTGAAGCTGTGGAAAGTCCTCAGATTACCCGGGTGAAGCTGTGGATAGTCCTCAGATTACCCGGGTGAAGCTCTGGATAGTCCTCAGATTACCCGGGTGAAGCTCTGGATTGTCCTCAGATTACCCGGGTGAAGCTGTGGATAGTCCTCAGATTACCCGGGTGAAGCTCTGGATAGTCCTCAGATTATACCCGGGTGAAGCTGTGGATAGTCCTCAGATTACCCGAGTGACGCTTCAGACTTCAACATTATCCGGGTAAAGTGTGAATTTTTCAGCTCTTCCAGACTGTTACCCAAGGGCAGTTGGTTAGTCCTAAAATTACCCGGGTAAAGTCATTTTTTGCAGTTTACCCAGCAGTTTTGGGTAATGTCAGGATTACCCTGGTAATCCTAGGATTAACCGCACTTCGGGCTTTACCCGTAGCATATACATTATAACCCCGTGTCTCTACCCCAACTATTATATATAATTTATATACATTATAACCCCGCGTCTCAACCCCCAACTATTATATATCATTTATATACATTATAACCCCGTGTCTCAACCCTCAACTACTATATATCATTTATATACATTATTACCCTGTGTCTCCACCCCAATTATATATCATTTTTATACATTATTACCCTGTGTCTCCACCCCAATTATATATCATTTATATACATTATTACCCCGTGTCTCAACCCCCATTATATATCATTTATCTACATTATTACCCCGTGTCTCCACCCCATTATATATAATTTATATACATTATTACCCCGTGTCTCCACCCCCAACTACTATATATCATTTATCTACATTATTACCCCGCGTCTCCACCCCATTATATATAATTTATATACATTATTACCCCGTGTCTCAACCCCCATTATATATCATTTGTATACATTATTACCCCGTGTCTCCACCCCCAACTACTATATATCATTTATATACATTATTACCCTGTGTCTCCACTAGGGATGAGCCGAACACCCCCGAGTTCGGTTCGCATTCGAACTCGAACTTTTCAAATGTTCGAATTCGAACTCGAACTCAATACAAGTCAATGGGACTCAAAATTCGGTTTTTAGAGTGCCCTCCAAGAGGGCATATATGCAAGATATTTGCCATAAAAGGTGTATGGGGGTCCGGGTAGAGCCCTGGGGGACAGGAAACAAGGACAAAAGTTTTAAAAAAACTTTTTAAAGGGACAGTGAGTTTTCCATGAAATAAGGGTTAAAAACGAAAAATTCCTTCAAATATCGTGCCTAGGAGGTCCCCATAACCTGCCCGTGAAGTGGCGGATTTCTATGATGTATAGAAACATTTAAAAAGAAAAAAATGACGTTTCAAATGACGGTAAATGCTTTTCCTTTAATCTATTCATAAACAACTGCTTGGGGCGGCAGTCTGTATGAAAAGAGGAGACCGGGTATCCCCGGTACATTCTGCTTATACTGCAGGGGTATCTCCGGTACAATCTGCTTATACTGCAGGGGTATCTCCGGTACATTCTGCTTATACTGCAGGGGTATCTCCGGTACAATCTGCTTATACTGCAGGGGTATCTCCGGTACATTCTGCTTATACTGCAGGGGTATCCCCGGTACATTCTGCTTATACTGCAGGGGTATCCCCGGTACATTCTGCTTATACTGCAGGGGTATCTCCGGTACAATCTGCTTATACTGCAGGGGTATCTCCGGTACATTCTGCTTATACTGCAGGGGTATCCCCGGTACATTCTGCTTATACTGCAGGGGTATCTCCGGTACATTCTGCTTATACTGCAGGGGTATCCCCGGTACATTCTGCTTATACTGCAGGGGTATCCCCGGTACATTCTGCTTATACTGCAGGGGTATCTCCGGTACAATCTGCTTATACTGCAGGGGTATCTCTGGTACATTCTGCTTATACTGCAGGGGTATCCCCGGTACATTCTGCTTATACTGCAGGGGTATCTCCGGTACATTCTGCTTATACTGCAGGGGTATCCCCGGTACATTCTGCTTATACTGCAGGGGTATCTCCGGTACATTCTGCTTATACTGCAGGGGTATCCCCGGTACATTCTGCTTATACTGCAGGGGTATCTCCGGTACATTCTGCTTATACTGCAGGGGTATCTCCGGTACATTATGCTTATACTGCAGGGGTATCTCCGGTACATTATGCTTATACTGCAGGGGTATCCCCGGTACATTCTGCTTATACTGCAGGGGTATCTCCGGTACATTATGCTTATACTGCAGGGGTATCTCCGGTACCCGGTTTCAAATTATACCCAACATGACCAGGTATAAAGTAAAAAAAAATAAAAACATGTATTTTTTTTTGTGTGTTATTTTTATTAATGCAGCAATATTGTTCACATTTCAATTATAATGTGAACGATGATGCACTAATGATTTTTTTCTATGGGGTGCGTTTGCTATAAATCACGTAATTCCCCCCACAAAATGTAACAAGTCCCCATTTCTAATTTTTGTACAAGCGCACCCCATAGAAAACATAACCGCAAACGCTCATGTGCTAAAATGTGGAAAAGAAACCACTTTACACACTGCAGATGATTAAAAATCATTTTTGTCATAATATACAGGCAGGACATGACGTATACATATAAAAATGATATATTATGAATCTGCGGAGTCTGCCGGAAAGAACGATATATAATATGTCTGGATTATTTAATAAAATGTGGCTTTAAATCGCGTTTAAACATGATGAGCGAAAGCGGTAAAAATGAGCTGAGCACACAGCAGTGAAATGCAGCATATTAGAGGAGAGAAATTAACACTTCTCAGAAGCAGACACCACACCCTCAGTATACTCTACATACATACAATGTATCAAATTCATTAGAACAGACTAAAAACACCTGGTGTTTATGCCCGTTTGTGAACACAGGTCATTTAGAGGTGAGAATCTTTGCACGTACACATTAGTTTTTAATTCAATATCTAATAAACCGTTGCTTATAATATTCTGCAGTAAAGAGTCTCTTTATTACTAGATTTTTTAGTATTTTTTAAGCATTTTTTATACTTTTTTCAAAAAAAAAATTTTTTGCGAACTCGAACCGAACACGCCAAAACGTTCGAAGTTCGCGAAGTTCGCGAACTTGCGAACGGACAAAGTTCGAATCGAACTCCGAACTGATCGAACCGAACATCTCATCCCTAGTCTCCACCCCCAACTATTATATATCATTTATATACATTATTACCCTGTGTCTCCACCCCATTATATACTGTATATTATTACCCCGTGTCTCCACCCCAACTACTATATATCATTTATATACAGTATAACCCAGTGTCTCCACCCCCATTATATATCATTTATATACATTATAACCCTGTGTCTCCACCCCCAACTACTATATATCATTTATATACATTATTACCCCGTGTCTCAACCCCATTATATATCATTTATATACATTATTACCCTGTGTCTCCCCCATTATATATCATTTATATACATTATTACCCTGTGTCTCCACCCCATTATATATAATTTATATACATTATTACCCCGTGTCTCCACCCCCAACTACTATATATAATTTTTTACCCTGTGAAATAAATAATTTGTTATAATGGTACAACAAGCATGTAGACGCCACGCCAGATGAGAGCCCAATCATCCATGGACCCCTTCACCCGAGCTCTACCACAGCAATCTGCTGACCCCCTAATACAGAAAAAAACGAGCTTGGTCACTAGGGTGGGATGAGAGGTGAGTATGGGATTTTGAGGGGGCATTAAAGCTTTTTGCGTTTGCAGAATCATTTAGCACCAGCTTTTGTGTGTCCTGGTGTTTGCCTGTCCCGATGGTTTGACTTTGTAACACCTCACTTATTGAGATGCTAGAAATAGATTGTGCTCCCCATGTTAGGTATAGGAGACGCTAAGTACAGTAAGCTCGCGCAGTGGCGTCACTAGGGTTGGTGTCACCCGGTGCGGTAACTTATGGTGTCACCCCCCCCCCCCGAGTTTTACAGGTTTTTTTTTTAACTACTTTTACTAATAAGTCAGTGCTCCCATATAACACTGAATGCTTATAATACATAGCGCACATTACTGTGAGGTTTATTGCTGTGGAGCTCTGTGATATGCTCATATACATATTTTGGCAAACTGACAGCAAGTACGGTGCCTGTTCGAAGGCAGTGAAAGTCCCCATAGAGAAGTAATGGTTAATCTGTTCAGAGACACCGAACAGCAAAGAAATGTCCTGATGTCCGGTGTTTTCATTTGGCAGGTTTATTCAGGAGAACGAACACCATAGGTTTCAATGTTAAAAATAATCCTGTTTTTATCCAATATCTAATCGTTTATTCCTTTAATCCATAGTAAAAAATCTTTTTATTTATTGATTTTATTTTTTTAGTATCTTTTAGGCACTTTTAAAAAAAAATCAATTTTTTTTTCTAATAGCAATTTTTCTTTTATTTTGTAACAGACCTTTTTATTATCATTCATAGGACCTTATATGTTAATTCCAGACATTTTCGTTCAGTAGTTCTTTTTAAAACAGCAGGCGACTGGTTTGCTACAGCATTCGGTGGCTGATTCCCTGCACTTCAGGGACCCTGTGGTGAATTCACCGGGGAAATTCGATTCCCCAAAGTACGAGGAACAACAGAACACTGAAATGTCTGCGTCATTTCGGTGCTGTGTGAATATCCTCTTTGTGGTGGTTTTTTTGCCACCCCCTGGAAAGTGCCAGTCTAGGCCTTGCCTACCCAGGATATACTTGAAAATGAGAGAATTCTCAATGTATCCTTCCTGGTAAAATATTTTTGTGTAAAAAAAAAAAAAAAAAAAAAAAATTTTTTTAGGGTGTCACCCTAGGGGGTGGTGTCACCCGGTGCAGGCCGCACCCCCCACCCCCTTGCAACGCCCCTGAGCTTGCGCAGGCTGCAAGTTGCCAAACTTTTTTACCCAACTGTAGCTTCAAGATCGATATCAATCAATGCCAGACATTAAACTTTTGCTAGCGCTAACGATTACATATCGGGATTTGAAAGGCTTGTGTCCGCAGATGGACGTGTTAACAGCTGCCTAATTTCCCCATAGAGGGCGGCGTCCTGGGAGGACACAGGTATCTGCATGTCGGAAATCTCTGGGTACTGAGAATCCGATCTCTTCTTAGCACATTTACGTCTTACTGACGCGTTTCACGGAGGAGGGGGCTCATCAGGGCAGGTCCTTGTTACTCAGCAATGTTTCATGTTACTGATTTATCATCTGTTAAACAACAATAAAAAGCGACCAACTCCACCTCGATTTATTGTTACGGACGGTTTCTCTAAAAATAAACCTGCACGTTCCAAACAATGTTTCATTGAATATCAGGGGACTCAATTCCAAAAACGTGGACACAGCCGAACGTAAAAAAAAATAGTAACCATCTGAAAAAATGCTGGCCGGTAAAATGCCTGAAAAAAAACTTTTTTTCTGTCATAATCACGTTGATTTTTCAAATAAAAAGAATCACGGCTATCGGAAAATCCATTGTTTAAATTAGGGTTTCGTCTGATTTACCCCGTCTCCACTGCCTGAAAATCCATTTATCTACCCCAATCAGCACTGGAATTTTGGCCAAAAAAGGCAAACCGATATTATAGAGCAGGGGTGGGCAATTTCGGCCCTCCTGATGTTTTGAAACTACATTTCCTGTGACGCTCGGCTGCTCATTAGTTTCAAAACATCTGGAGGGCTGTAATTGCCCACCCCTGTTATAGAGTATGGGTGTGAGAGCCAATAACATTCTCCCGAGTTTCACCTTTTAATAGACCTGTATCTCCTAAAATGCCTAAAGTTATCAAGAGAAAACGTGAAATATATATACACTGTGAGGCATGTAGCCTACCCATTAACCCCTAAAATGCCAGTAATCAATGGAAAACATGAAATGTATACACTGTGAGGCATGTAGCCTGCCCATTAACTCATAAAATGCCAATAATAAAAGAAAACAGGAAATGTATGCTGTGAGGGATGAAGCCTGCCCATTAACCCTTAATATACAACTAAACCAAGGCAGAAACTAAAGTTATACACAATGTAATATATAGTATGACCATTAACCCTCTCACTGCTGAGCCATTTCCACTCTGTGAAAAAAATCGTTACATTTTTATTTTATTATTTATGATCTTGTCTGTTGGTTTCACTGGAAAGGCCTGACTCTGCCCTTTCCAATGACCCCTCGATTGACCCCGCATGACGCACGGGACCAGAGATACAGTGGTCCGAAAATGGCGGTGAAGCTGGATGCTGATCCCTGGTGGGGGGCACTTTGGGGGGGGGAATGAATAACCAAGGGGGGAATTGCCCCCCCTTAGAGATGCCAATGAATACCAGTATGCCCTTAATTAACGCGCTCAGAACATGTCCCTTTATCTTTTTAAAGTGTTCAGGATGTGAGAAGTGCCCGCCCAGCTCCCACTGATCATGAGAAATCGCAGGGAGAATCAGAGGGATTTCCCCCTCCCCACACAGCCAGCGTCACAGCAGGCGGGATTTTGAATTTCCTGGCTGCCGGTCACTATTGATGTTATAGAGAGTGGCCGACGTCATGCTCTAAAACGAATCGCTGTACCGAGCGTCCACAGAGAGGCAGTGATGGATCACACCTGTGCATGCGCGTGCAGCTCCAATCCATCGCTCTGCGCAGGCACTACGGGACTTGTGTATGTAAAGTGTGTGAGTCCTGTAGTGCAGCGCAATGTGCGGATCCTACACTGCACGAGAGGTATAGGAGCACAAACTGCGCAGAAAAGCTTCAGTGGCTTCCGGTTTTGGGAGTCCCTGAGCCGCAGAGGAGGAGCAGCGCACGGCGAGGGACAAAAGGCGAGTAAAATCACACAAAAAATAAAGGGAAAAAAAAGTAAAATAATTGTGCAGAGGCTGTCAGCAAGATCTACCAAAAAATGGCATCTTATTTTTTTATTTAAATCTGCAGAACCGAAAAATAACTGAATTGCCGATGAAAATGCACAATATTTTATCAATCGCGCAGGATTAAATTGAGTCCTGGGTCAAGGTTTTATTAGAGTAATAAAATGTACTGAAATTAACCTGGTTTCCATTAAAACGTAGGAGTTGCTGGTTTTGAGGAGTTTCTCTTGCGTAAAATCGTCCTTGAAGTTCAGGCCCCGCTTCCCCTTTATTAAACACATCAACCTCTCTATTAAAAAGTCATATTGACATTTATTAAATATCATGTAAAATCTCAGCGCTGCGGGAGTGACGACGATCGATGGTTTAACTGCAAACCACCAAAACGTGCAGCCTGGAGGAGAGAGAACAGAAACCCAAACCATCCATCTTCCCGAAATGTGATGTTTGGGAGCGCTCCAAGGGGGGAAACAGAAAAAAACACCACCGACAAGTAGTCATTTCCTCCGGCTTCGTCAATTCCGTTTGTGTTATGGTCATAATTCATCTTTTGTATATAATCAGCGAAAATATAATTTAATGTAACGAGCGAGACGCAGGAAACGTGGGATTTTATAAATCACTAATTCCCGGCAAATCCCGAGGATGCAGATTTCTGAATCAGGTCTTTTATATGGACGACCTCTGATCCCCGTGGATCTCTGAAACTGCTTATATTCTTACATGAAAACCCTGACTAGTTATTTCTTGCGAATTTGCAGAGGATATTGATAATGCGGTGAGGAATGATTAAACGCAGCGCTGCGGAATATGCTAGCGCTATATAAATAAAGAATAATAACATTGAATCGTTCAATGAATGAGTGCAACAGCAACAGCCAATCCGGTGTTATACGTGCAGGGGGAGTCAAAGTTTGGTGACTTGGCGATTATGCTTTATACGGACAACAAATTATGACTTTTTTGTTTTCCAGAGCCTGAGGATCCTCCTCACACAATCCCCAGCAAGGAGGCAGATTGTATGTCTGCTTTAGTGTCATATTATAATCCTAGTGACCTTACATTCTCCAACATTATGACACCATGTAATAAGCTCAGCGTGATAACATCTTATCTCTATCATATCATGTGACATTAGTGTGATAACATCTTATCTCTATCATATCATGTGACATTAGTGTGATAACATCTTATCTCTATCATATCATGTGACATTAGTGTGATAACATCTTATCTCTATCATATCATGTGACATTAGTGTGATAACATCTTATCTCTATCATGTGATATCTGCATGATAACCTTTCCATCTCTATCGTGATATCCGCATGATAACCTTTCCATCTCTATCATATCATGTGATATCCGCATGATACATAGAAACATAGAAAAATGTCGGCAGATAAGAACCTTTCGGCCCATCTAGTCGCCCAATTACATGGATACTTAACCTGGATTTATCTTTTGTTTAGGATAGCCTTATGCCTATCCCATGCCTGCTTAAATTCAATCACTGTTTTGGCCTCTACCACTTCTACTGGAAGACTGTTCCATGTATCCACCACCCTCTCAGTAAAATAATGCTTCCTGATGTTACTTTTAAACCTTTACCCCTCTAATCTAAGACTATGTCCTCTTGTTTTGCTACTTTGTTTCCTTTTAAATATACTCCCTTCCTCTACCTTGTGGATTCCCTTTACGTATTTAAATGTTTCTATCATATCTCCTCTGTCTCGTCTTTTTTCCAAGCTGTACATGTTAAGATCATTAAGCCTTTCTTGGTAACTTTTCTCCTTCAAGCCGTACACCATTTTAGTAGCCCTTCTCTGAACTCTCTCTAAGATGTCTATATCCTTCTGGAGATACGGTCTCCAGTACTGCACACAGTACTCCAAGTGAGGTCTCACCAGTGCTCTGTACAGTGGCATGAACACTTCCCTTTTCCTACTGCTAATACAGGCTCTCCCTACACAACCAAGCATTCTGCCAGCATTTCCAAGCATTCTGCCAGCATTTCCTGCTGCTCTATTACATTGACTACTTACCCTTAGATCCTCTGAAATAATAACCCCTAAATCCCAACCCTCAGATGTATCAAATATTCTATATTCAGCCCTTGGGTTTTTACGTCCCAGGTGCATTATCTTACACTTATCCACATTAAAACTCAATTGCCACAGCTCCCACCATTTTTTTAGTTTACCTAAATCATTTGTCATTTGGCTGATCCCTCCAGGAACGTCAACCCTGTTGCAAATCTTTGTGTCATCAGCAAAAAGACATACTTTTCCATTAATACCTTCTGCAATATCACTAATAAAAATATTAAATAGAATGGGTCCAAGTACTGACCCCTGAGGTACCCCACTGGTAACCAGACCTTGCGCCGAATAAACTCCATTTACCACAACCCTCTGTTGCCTGTCACTCAGCCACTGCCTTTCCATCTCTATCATATCATGTGATATTCGTATGATAACCTTCCCATCTCTATCGTATCATGTGATATCCGCATGATAACCTTCCCATCTCTATCGTATCATGTGATATCCGCATGATAACCTTCCCATCTCTATCATATCATGTGATATCCGCATGATAACCTTCCCATCTCTATTGTATCATGTAATATCCGCATGATAACCTTTCCATCTGTCATATCATGTGATATCCGCATGATAACCTTTCCATCTCTATCATATCATGTGATATCCGCATGATAACCTTTCCATCTCTAACATATCATGTGATATCCGCATGATAACCTTCCCATCTCTATCATATCATGTGATATCCGCATGATAACCTTCCCATCTCTATTGTATCATGTAATATCCGCATGATAACCTTCCCATCTCTATCGTATCATGTGATATCCGCATGATAACCTTCCCATCTCTATCATATGATGTGATATCCGCATGATAACCTTCCCATCTCTATCATATCATGTGATATCCGCATGATAACCTTTCCATCTCTATCGTATCATGTGATATCCGCATGATAACCTTCCCATCTCTATCGTATCATGTGATATCCGCATGATAACCTTTCCATCTCTATCATATCATGTGATATCCGCATGATAACCTTTCCATCTCTATCATATCATGTGTTCAGAATGCTTGGTTGTGTAGGGAGAGGTATTAGCAGTAGGAAAAGGGAAGTGCTCATGCCACTGTACAGAGCACTGGTGAGACCTCACTTGGAGTACTGTGTGCAGTACTGGAGACCGTATCTCCAGAAGGATATAGACATCTTAGAGAGAGTTCAGAGAAGGGCTACTAAAATGGTGTACGGCTTGAAGGAGAAAAGTTACCAGGAAAGGCTTAATGATCTTAACATGTACAGCTTGGAAAAAAGACGAGACAGAGGAGATATGATAGAAACATTTAAATACGTAAAGGGAATCCACAAGGTAGAGGAAGGGAGTATATTTAAAAGGAAACAAAATAGCAAATAAAGAGGACATAGTCTTAGATTAGAGGGGCAAAGGTTTAAAAGTAACATCAGGAAGCATTATTTTACTGAGAGGGTGGTGGATACATGGAACAGTCTTCCAGTTGAAGTGGTAGAGGCCAAAACAGTAATTGAATTTAAGCAAGCATGGGATAGGCATAAGGCTATCCTAAACAAAAGATAAATCCAGGTAAAGTATCCATGTAATTGGGCGACTAGATGGGCCGAAAGGTTCTTATCTGCCGACATGTTCTATGTTTCTATGTGATATCCGCATGATAACCTTCCCATCTCTATCATATCTCGTGATATCAGTGTGATAACCGTCTTATCTATATCATACCATGTGACATCTACATGATAACATCCCATACCATGTGATATCAGTGTGATAACAATTCTGTCTCCTTATCATTATACCCAATAAATCATTATATTTGCAATCCTGGAATATCCATGTGATAATTATTCGATTTCTCTGTCTCATGGAAAAGATTGTGATAAACATTCCCTCTATAATATACAATGAACTCAGCATGAGTAAGACAAACATGTCACCTCTATTATTATATCACAGGAGGTTTGCGTGATAAACATTCCCGTTTCAGTTATACAATGGCCCAGTAATCCTATAAACAACCTCTGTCTTGTATTTCGCAGGCTCTCCGAGGAATAAACATCCAACCTATACCTGGCGAAGGCATATCACAATGTAAGTCACGTTTTTGTAATGTGTATCACTGGCTAACAATTTGATAAACATCCCGTCGCGATTGCAACACAATGTACTAAAGGTGCAGCCTGATTTATAGCATCGACTGTGTGTGTCATTGATAAACAAATAATGCAATATATGTAATTGTCATCCAGAGTTAACTTACATACAGTATATATAATAAATACACCCAGTATGTAATATACACCTATAATGCAATATGTAACCATCCAATGTATATAATAAACACATCCAGTGTGTAATATACACCTATAATACAATATGTAACATCCAATGTATATAATAAACACATCCAGTGTGTAATATACACCTATAATACAATATGTAACCATCCAATGTATATAATAAACACATCCAGTGTGTAATATACACCTATAATGCAATATGTAACCATCCAATGTATATAATAAACACATCCAGTATGTAATATACACCTATAATGCAATATGTAACCATCCAATGTATATAATAAACACATCCAGTATGTAATATACACCTATAATGCAATATGTATCCATCCAATGTATATAATAAACACATCCAGTGTGTAATATACACCTATAATACAATATGTAACATCCAATGTATATAATAAACACATCCAGTGTGTAATATACACCTATAATGCAATATGTAACCATCCAATGTATATAATAAACACATCCAGTGTGTAATATACACCTATAATACAATATGTAACATCCAATGTATATAATAAACACATCCAGTGTGTAATATACACCTATAATGCAATATGTATCCATCCAATGTATATAATAAACACATCCAGTGTGTAATATACACCTATAATGCAATATGTAACATCCAATGTATATAATAAACACATCCAGTATGTAGTAAACACCTATAATGCAATATGTAACATCCAATGTATATGATAAACACATCCAGTATGTAATATACACCTATAATGCAATATGTAACCATCCAATGTATATAATAAACACATCCAGTGTGTAATATACACCTATAATGCAATATGTAACCATCCAATGTATATAATAAACACATCCAGTATGTAGTAAACACCTATAATGCAATATGTAACATCCAATGTATATGATAAACACATCCAGTATGTAATATACACCTATAATGCAATATGTAACCATCCAATGTATATAATAAACACATCCAGTGTGTAATATACACCTATAATGCAATATGTAACATCCAATGTATATGATAAACACATCCAGTGTGTAATATACACCTATAATACAATATGTAACCATCCAATGTATATAATAAACACATCCAGTGTGTAATATACACCTATAATACAATATGTAACCATCCAATGTATATAATAAACACATCCAGTGTGTAATATACACCTATAATACAATATGTAACCATCCAATTATATAATAAACACATCCAGTATGTAGTAAACACCTATAATGCAATATGTAACCATCCAATGTATATAATAAACACATCCAGTGTGTAATATACACCTATAATACAATATGTAACATCCAATGTATATGATAAACACATCCAGTATGTAATATACACCTATAATACAATATGTAACCATCCAATGTATATAATAAACACACAGTGTGTGTAATATACACCTATAATACAATATGTAACATCCAATGTATATGATAAACACATCCAGTATGTAATATACACCTATAATGCAATATGTAACCATCCAATGTATATTATAAAACACATCCAGTAGGTAATATACACCTATAATGCAATATGTATCCATCCAATGTATGTAATAAACACATCCAGTATGTAATATACACCTATAATGCAATATGTATCCATCCAATGTATATAATAAACACATCCAGTGTGTAATATACACCTATAATACAATATGTAACCATCCAATGTATATAATAAACACATCCAGTGTGTAATATACACCTATAATGCAATATGTAACCATCCAATGTATATAATAAACACATCCAGTAGGTAATATACACCTATAATGCAATATGTATCCATCCAATGTATGTAATAAACACATCCAGTATGTAATATACACCTATAATGCAATATGTAACCATCCAATGTATATAATAAACACATCCAGTGTGTAATATACACCTATAATGCAATATGTAACCATCCAATGTATATAATAAACACATCCAGTGTGTAATATACACCTATAATGCAATATGTAACCATCCAATGTATATAATAAACACATCCAGTAGGTAATATACACCTATAATGCAATATGTATCCATCCAATGTATGTAATAAACACATCCAGTGTGTAATATACACTTATAATACAATATGTAACCATCCAATGTATATAATAAACACATCCAGTGTGTAATATACACCTATAATACAATATGTAACATCCGATGTATATAATAAACACATCCAGTATGTAGTAAACACCTACAATGCAATATGTAACCATCCGATGTATATAATAAACACATCCAGTGTGTAATATACACCTATAATACAATATGTAACATCCAATGTATATAATAAACACATCCAGTGTGTAATATACACCTATAATGCAATATATGTAATTTTTATCCAGAGTATAACATACATCTATACAGGGTTCAGGTCGAGGAGGATGCAGGGGACAACAGTTCTTCCACCATTTTTGCAGAAGGATTGGAGTCCCCTTTGATCTCACACACTTTAAAGTTTTTATTCATGTGTCAATCATATGTTTCCCTCTTAAGTCACAATAATTATAATTTTATCATACTTTTTCCCTAAACCTATGGTTTTAATATATTAATATCAAACTTCAATGTGTGGTGTAAGGCTAGGGTCAAACCAAAGCATTTTTACACGCGAACGTCAAAAAGTGCGTCCGAATGCATTGACGTATTTTTTCACAGAATGAGCGAAAACGGTCATACGATGCGCAATTTTTGTGTGTGATTTTCTACGGATCCAAATCAGGAAACTTTGGGTGTCTGGACGTTATGTTGGACGGACATGAGCAGCGTCTGACGTCTCCTAATCTCGCACACACGCCGCTATGCCGCTGCAGCGCACTCTGTACGTCAGTACTAGCGGTTCTACGTTCCCGAAATAATGCGTTCAAATTCCACTTGCGTTGCGTGGCCGGACTTTTGTGCGGCCATACTTCGTATATTGGCTGTCACTGCCCGTCATTTGCTGCTACTGCGGCCGTAATTAAGTGCGCCAGAACGCACGTTAAAAGTGCGCTGGTCTGACCCCAGCCTAAGTGAGGGGTTTAATGGTTAATTGGGGGCCGAAATCTTGGTGAGTTCCCACACTTATTTTATTAGGATTTGTCCCCTTTTTGTAGGACTTTATATAATTAATAAACATATTATCCAGTGTTTAATAAACCTGTAATACAATATACGTAATAATCATCCAGTGTATTACATAAATATATACATATATATATAATACACATATCCAGTATGTTTCAATATGTTGATACATATTACTCTTAATATCTAAGCCCGGCTGCAGCCTGCATTATCATGTCGTTAGCACCTCTACAAGTATATAATACATAATAAGTGTGAATGTGACATTGATGCCATTTGTTGTGATTCACTTGATCACGATCCATTAAACCGTCAGCGAGAAACCGCAGGAAAACAAGACCATGCGATAATCTCAACATAAGCACCGCAAACCTCACACTGCGGCTATCAGAATAAAGCCAAGGGATGCAGCATCAGCCTGATCGCCCCCTGGGTGTTCTTTTACCCCATCTTCGTGATGGTGTCCACAGCCCCCCATTTGTTTATAGGGAATGTATGAGATTTACGGTAAAATCAGGACCTGGCAAGCGCCTGTTCGTAACCCATGGCTGGCGGTATGGGAGGCTATATATAGAGCCATAAAAGCAGAAGGCTCCCCGTGACATGATCCAGGGACCGGACAGACCCCAAAGCAGCCGGTATGATCCTGTCTGTGCATATAAATGCACATTATCGCTCATAAATCAGAGCGAGCAGGCGTTGGGGACCCTTTCCGCCCTACATGTCCACTTTGATCATCTAGACTCATTGACATCTGTGATTTTCTTTCAAGTTGTCCGCAAACTGTTGCAGGAAACGTTACGAACGACACAACGGTAAATCCGATGCACCGGAGCTGCTGTCGCTTACCTGGTGCACCCCGGCAGGCGTCATTGTGTGGTTGAGCCCCTCGGAAGCCCCTCAGAGTACAAGAAGCGGAGGATTGGGTCCCAGACAGTCTCAAATCACAGGAACGTTCTGTCCGATGCATCAATTTCAAGTAGATGTGACGGTGGAAAGCTCAGCGATACAGAAAATCGCGCGGCGGCCGGGTCACTGCGTCTTTAACAGAAGATTAAAAGGAGAAATCCGCTTCTGGCCCACGTCTGGAAAAGCAGTTTATTCTTAGTTATGTCGATTACCAACCAAAAAACGAACATATTCCTCTTCCTTTTTTTCCCCCCCGATCGGGCCCGGCCTCCCCTTCTCTCCTCGGATCTTTTACCATTTAAGGTCAATGCTACATCTGTACAAACTAAGCAGGGTTTTTGTAACATACAAAGCCCACGGACAGACGCACACAAAGGTCCCTCGATGTAAAATAAATAAATGGGGCTCAGATCTCCCCTTTTCTCTTGGCGGCGCTGACGGCATCACTGACTTCCCCCGAGTTTCTGCAGCCATTTATATGGGTCCTCACCGCCGGCTCTGCTTTGTGTCAAAGCCTTTCCTTATTTTGGATGGGTTGCATCAATGGTATAAAAAAAAAGGGAACGCGTCCTTATGGGGGGTATTTCACGCACGTTAACCCCTGCCTGGCTGGACTTAAAAACAATCTTATCAGTGGCTGATGTGTTAAACATTAAGATTGATTTATATTTATTGAATATGCAAAGTGAGGGCATTCTGGGTAATCTGCGGCACGTTATGGGAATTCCTCACTTCCTATAACAGGAGAGAAATAATGATTCCAACACACAGGGGTTAATGGATTGTTTTATTAATTTCTGCAGAAATCACTGTGATCCAATCTCAGGCACAGACAGGGCTGCTGCAAGGATGTTGGGGTGCACAGGCGGAGAACTGTTTCGCAAACCCCACCTATATTCTTTCATGATAGTTATGTATGAGATGGTCTGGGTTAAAAGTGAGTGCAAGTATGGAAAAAAGATACCTCCAGCGCTGCAAGGAATGGTGCACTGGTGCTACCACATTTATTTTAAATAAACAAAAGGAAAACACAAAACAAACGTTTCGGGGACACAGCCCCTTTCTCAGTGTAAAAGTGAGTGCGGTTGAATTGGACAGATGTCAGTGTAGCTGAGGGGGATGGGGCTGAATATAGCTGAGTGGGATGGGAGTGAGTGTAGCTGAGTAGGATGGGAGTGAGTGTAGCTGAGTGGGATGGGAGTGTAGCTGAGGGGGATGGGGCTGAATGTAGCTGAGTGGGATGGGAGTGAGTGTAGCTGAGTGGGATGGGAGTGAGTGTAGCTGAGTAGGATGGGAGTGAGTGTAGCTGAGTGGGATGGGAGTGTAGCTGAGGGGGATGGGGCTGATTATAGCTGAGTGGGATGGGTGTGAGTGTAGCTGAGTGGGATGGGAGTGAGCGTAGCTGAGTAGGATGGGAGTGAGTGTAGCTGAGTGGGATGGGAGTGACTGTAGCTGAGTGGGATGGGAGTGTAGCTGAGTAAGTGCAGCTGAGTAGGATGGGAGTGAGTGTAGCTGAGTAGGATGGGAGTGAGTGTAGCTGAGTGGGATGGGAGTGTAGCTGAGGGGGATGGGGCTGATTATAGCTGAGTGGGATGGGTGTGAGTGTAGCTGAGTGGGATGGGAGTGAGCGTAGCTGAGTAGGATGGGAGTGAGTGTAGCTGAGTGGATGGGAGTGACTGTAGCTGAGTGGGATGGGAGTGTAGCTGAGTAAGTGCAGCTGAGTAGGATGGGAGTGAGTGTAGAGAGTGGGATAGAAGTGTAGCTGAGTGGGATTATAGTGACTGTAGCTGAGTGGGATGGGAGTGACTGTAGCTGAGTGGGATGGGAGTGACAGTAGCTGAGTGGGATGGGAGTGAGTGTAGCTGAGTGGGATGGGAGTGAGTGTAGCTGAGTGGGATGGGAGTGAGTTTAGCTGAGTGGGATGGGAGTGAGTTTAGCTGAGTGGGATGGGAGTGACTGTAGCTGAGTGGGATGGGAGTGACTGTAGCTGAGTGGGATGGGAGTGTAGCTGAGTGGGATGGGGCTGAATATAGCTGAGTGGAATGGGAGTGAGTGTAGCTGAGTGGGATGGGATTGTAGATGGATGGGATGGGGTGAGTGAGGTTGAGTTAATTGGAAGTCAGTGTAGCAACTGTAGCACTGTCGATTAGGATTTGATTTAAGGGGTAAGGATTGAGATTCGATTTAAATATAGACGGTTATGGTTGAGATTAGGATTTCATTTAGAAGAGATGAGATTGGGGTTACATTTAAGGATTAGGATTGTGATTAGTGTTAGATTTTGTTTTCTTTTTCAATTCTTTATTTTTGAATTTTGCAAGAGTAACATATGATCAATGCAAGCAAGAGTGGCCTCGCAGGGCCAAGCCATGTCATCAAAACAACAGCATATACACATAAAACCAAAGGACAACGAAGTACGGCAAAAAGACAGCGTCGGTAAACAGATCTCAGCGGTTGAAAAATAATAAAGGTCACCAGGGATACCCAATGTTAGCAAAAAGTGTCTCTGTCCTCAGCCGGGGTACAGTAGCAAAGTGGGGGAAAGAGAAGGGAGAGACAAAAATTTAAATACAAATATAAAGGTGTCGAAACAGGTCTCAAAAGTGTCTGAAAAAGGGGGGGTACCCACATCTTATATGTCGCAGAAAAAAGCAAAGGTGGGTCATCCCCGAATGGGGGGATCTCCTCGGAAATAAAAATAAAAAGGCCAACATAAATGTCTTAAGAAAAAGGGGAATCCCCTAAAACCTCTCAGCTCGTAGGGGGGGAACGTACAATAAAAACTCAGCAAGGGGGTCAAATTAAAAATAAGAGCCAGCAAGAGGGGGAGGGCCAAAACGAAAAACTCAGCCGGGGAGAGGGGTAGGAAAAAACTGCACAGGAGGGGGGTCATCGCTGCAAGATGGCATGGGTCAGCAACAAAAACGGTGACTCCATAGACCCCCTCAGTCTGTATCCAGAGGGAATACTGCACGTTCTGCCTCCCTGCATCGAATCATCTCATGGGTGGCGCGGTTGCTCGGCATCCTCCAGGCCATCACCGCCACAACAAGGACCTCGTCACAAGGCCCAGATGAGCGCCTCAGCCCGCCAGACATCCATTTCACCGCAAGCTGCGCCAGGCACCTCAGGGACCTCCTCCGAAATCTTCAGCAAGGCCGACTCCCGCGTCCCTCCAGCTCCCCGGAACGCTGCCAGAACAGGAAGACCACCCTCTCGGGCTGACAGGTAAGGCCTACACCACCTGGATCGCATCCAGGGCCTCCTTTCCTGGCTCCCAGCCATCCAAAAAGACCGCCCATAGGCCGCACGGCAGCAGGCACCCCCCGGCCTTCAGCATCCGCTCCAAGTAGCCCCCAAAGGCAGCCACCATAGCTCTGCCAGGGAAAGAGCGCGTCAGACGCCTCCATTCTGCGCGCTCCTCCACCAGCTCCACCACAGGATCAATAGCCGCGTTCAGAGGACGGGGGCCCTCCATCCTCCAAGCCCGCGTCCGTCGAACTCCCAGGCAGGGCCTTGTCACAGAGTGAGGGAAGAAAAGCGAGGGATGCTCCAAATTAACGCAGGGATTTAGGCCTCAAAATGGCCACCGGGCAAACCCTCTCGCCGGGAAACAAGGCCCCAATCTCCGCTGGGCTCTGGAGGAGGGGACCCAAGCGGCTCCAGAGCACTCCTTCCGATGGCCAGCTATGCAGGGACTCCCCAAGGGGGCAATTCAGGTGAGAATCCCGATCAAAATCCACCATTTAAAGCAGTTTCCGACGGAGCTCAGCATAGAGACGTCTGCTCCCTCGCGCGACCAGCCACGCCCCCCTCTAGTGTTAGATTTAGGGGTTAGGGTGGAGTTTTTTTGTTAAATTTAGAAGGTATGGGTTAGATTTAAAGATTACTGTTGACATTAGGGCTAGAATTAGAAGGATAGAATTGAGATTACGGTTGGGGTGGGTTGAGGTTTGGGATTAATTTATGGGTTTATGCTGCGGGTGGGTTGAGATTTGGGATGGGTTTATGGTTGGGTGGGTTAGAGATTTGGGGTGGATTTATGGGTTTATGGTTGGAATGGTTTCAGATATGGGTTGGATTTACGGGTTTATGCTTGGGGTGGCTTCAGATTTGGGTTGGATTTATGGGTTTATGGTTGGGGTGGTTTCAGATTTGGGTTGGATTAATGGGTTTATGCTTGAGATGGCTTCAGGTTTGGGCTGAATTTATGCTTGGGGTGGTTTCAGATTAGGGTTGGATTTATGGATTTATGCTTGGGGTGGTTTCCGATTTGGGATGGATTTTTTTGGGGTTTATGCTTGGGGTGGTTTCCGATTAGGGTTGGATTTATGGGTTTATGCTTGGGGTGGTTTCAGATTTGGGTTGGATTTATGCTTGGGGTGGTTTCCGATTTGGGATGGATTTTTTTAGGTTTATGCTTGGGGTGGGTTGAAGATTTGCGATGGATTTATGGGTTTATGCTTGGGGTGGGTTGAAGATTTGCGATGGATTTATGGGTTTATGCTTGGGGTGGTTTCCGATTTGGATGGATTTTTTGGGTTTATGCTTGGGGTGGTTTCCGATTAGGTTGGATTTATGGGTTTATTGGGGTGGTTTCAGATTGGTTGGATTTATGCTTGGGGTGGTTTCCGATTGGGATGGATTTTTTTAGGTTTATGCTTGGGGTGGTTTCAGATTTGCGATGGATTTATGGGTTTATGCTTGGGGTGGGTGAAGATTTGCGATGATTTATGGGTTATCTTGGTGGTTTCATTTGAGTTGGATTTATGGGTTTATGCTTGGGGTGGTTTCCGATTAGGGTTAGATTTATGGGTTTATGCTTGGGGTGGTTTCAGATTTGGGTTGGATTTATGGGTTTTTGCTTGGGGTGGTTTCCGATTAGGGTTAGATTTACGGGTTTATGCTTGGGGTGGTTTCAGATTAGGGTTGGATTTATGAGTTTATGCTTGGGGTGGTTTCCGATTTGGGTTGGATTTATGAGTTTATGCTTGGGGTGGTTTCCGATTAAGGTTAGATTTATGGGTTTATGCTTGGGGTGGTTTCAGATTTGGGTTGGATTTATGGATTTATGCTTGGGGTGGTTTCCGATTTGGGATGGATTTTTTTGGGTTTATGCTTGGGGTGGTTTCCGATTTGGGATGGATTTATGTGTTTATGCTTGGGGTGGGTTGAAGATTTGCGATGGGTTTATGCTTGGGGTGGTTTCCGATTAGGGTTGGATTTATGGGTTTATGCTTGGGGTGGTTTCCGATTAGGGTTGGATTTATGGGTTTATGCTTGAGGTGGTTTCCGATTTGGGATGGGTTTATGCTTGCGATGGGTTGAAGATTTGCAATAGATTTATGGGTTTATGTTTGGGGTGGTTTCTGATTAGGGTTGAATTTATGGGTTTATGCTTGAGGTGGTTTCCGATTTGGGATGGATTTATGGGTTTATGCTTGGGGTGGTTTCCGATTAGGGTTAGAATTATGGGTTTATGCTTGGGGTGGTTTCCAATTAGGGTTAGATTAATGGGTTTATGTTTGGGGTGGTTTCCGATTAGGGTTAGATTTATGGGTTTATGCTTGGGGTGGTTTCCAATTAGGGTTAGATTTATGGGTTTATGCTTGGGGTGTTTTCCAATTAGGGTTAGATTTATGGGTTTATGCTTGGGGTGGGTTGAGATTTGGGTTAGATTTATCGGTTTATAGTTGGTGGGTTGAGATTAGGGTTGGATTTATAAGGTTAGCTAGTATTAGCGTCACAGGGTTTTGGTGGAGTGGGTTGAGATTAGCGTTAGGGTGTGGCTGAGAGGGTTTGTGGAGGTGGAATGAGATTATGATATAAATATTAAAATGATGTCCATTTACAAAATGTAACAATCATTAATTTTTCAAATTTTTACAGAAATATTGCCGGATAAATTGCTACATTGTTACAATTAGGATGAGAAATGCTCACCCTATATCAGGTGTCCGAACCCTTGGCCCTCCGAATGTTTCTGTTCCACATTTTCATTTCATTTTCAACCTGGTGAGTGTCTGAGAATCGTCAACCAGGGTCTAGAATTGGAACGGGTTTAAATGTAGTTCCTAGACTATTTTTACATGAGGGACAGAGTTCCCATTGGTCCCACACACTGAAAAGCTTTGTTTGTTTTATGCTTTATCTACACCTTTAAATCACAATAAATACATTTAATCATCAGAATAATTCCCTGAACCCCAGCCTTAGCGATGCTTTTACATGAGCTCATTGATATTTGGGATAATGTCAGGATATAAATGGTTATTTATGGGACAATGTTGAGTTCCCACACTTTTTCATGCTGTCCTTGACCCCTGACCATGGGAGATGTAGTTCCAAAACATGTGGAGGGTCCTGGGTTGCTGACCCCTGCCCTACATAACATGAGTGTTTGTCAGGAGCCTGATCGCATTACTGGGAATGTCACGTCTATAAGCTGTGAGCGGAATGCAGAGAGTAACAATGAGACACATCACGTATCCGATAACTTGTTACAAATTAAGGCTAATGTCAGACGAACGCAGTCTGAGCGCACTCTGCGTGCATAACGGACGGACGTACTGATGGAAGACACTGTAGACTCCACACGGTCCGTTTTTCTTGACGGATGGGAAATAAAATTAATATGAAAAATGATAAAAATTTGAAAAGGATATGAAAAGGCATTGTGTGCGACAAGGTGCTGGACGTCGCAAATGCGCTGCGTCTGACATCTCATGCAGAACGCTACGCAGACTTGGCGCACTCTGCGGGCCCGTCTAGCGGTTTTACGTTCTTGCCTATCTTGCGTCCGTTTGCCACGTGCGTTGTGCGTGCGCAGTTCGATGCGGACGCACTTCGTGTGTGGGTCTCTATTGATCATGATTCTATGCTACGACTGATGTTAAACTGTGCAGCGACAAGGGATCCACACTGTGCCCGCACACCTCCAGCCCTCGCACACCTCCAGCCCTCAACACACCTCCAGCCCTCGCACACCTCCAGCCCTCGCACACCTCCAGCCCTCCCACACCTCCAGCCCTCGCACACCTCCAGCCCTCCCACACCTCCAGCCCTCCCACACCTCCAGCCCTCCCACACCTCCAGCCCTCGCACACCTCCAGCCCTCCCACACCTCCAGCCCTCGCACACCTCCAGCCTTCCCACACCTCCAGCCCTCCCACACCTCCAGCCCTCCACCACCTCCAGCCCTCGCCACACCTCCAGCCCTCGCACACCTCCAGCCCTCGCACACCTCCAGCCCTCGCACACCTCCAGCCCTCGCACACCTCCAGCCCTCCCACACCTCCAGCCCTCCCACACCTCCAGCCCTCCCACACCTCCAGCCCTCGCACACCTCCAGCCCTCCCACACCTCCAGCCCTCGCACACCTCCAGCCCTCCCACACCTCCAGCCCTCCCACACCTCCAGCCCTCCCACACCTCCAGCCCTCGCACACCTCCAGCCCTCGCACACCTCCAGCCCTCGCACACCTCCAGCCCTCCCACACCTCCAGCCCTCGCACACCTCCAGCCCTCGCACACCTCCAGCCCTCGCACACCTCGCACCGCAGACATTACACAACGCTGGCAGAGAAATGTACAGAAACAAGAAAGTGTGAGGCGCAGTTCAGTCTATATTTGGGAAATCGCATTGTGTGTGGATTATACGTGGCGCGTCGGGACGTGAGGATCCCCCAATCACACTGTGGAACAATGAAAACATCACCCCACAATTACATCCTTACCTGACGGTGCAAGCCACAAAGTGCAAAGGGTTAAAAAAACTTGGCATTTTTGGAAATCCAGTATTGAGTTTTCTTTTATCAGTGTAAGAATGTTCTGGATTTTTGGGCCTTTCTGTCGCTTCCCCTTAACGTAGAAATTCAAGAAAGATAAATATGTGTCCAAACGTCCGTCCGGCTCGAAAAAAGGGATTAATGTGAGTGATTTACTGGCTATAAAAAGCCCGGCCTGCGACTGCGAGAGCCCCCCGGGGGGCTACGGCATCTCTGAAATACCTTGTGCCGGCACACGGTGCATCGCAGCGCCGGCACGGAAATGTTTTGGAATCGCTATGGAAACCCAGAACTTTCTACATAGAACACAAAAACTGTACTTTTATCGGTTTAACTCTTTCACCGCTGAGAAAAGGGACACTTCCATTCACAGAAGCTGTAACTAGATTACTTGTGCTTTACAACAAAACCACCTTATAAACACATTATAAAACATATTACCAGTCTGGACCTGATCAAATACCAGCAATGCTGCTGAAAATCAGTGCACCAGCAATTGCAAATCCTGTCGCAACCCTAATCAATGAATCACTGACGACTGGATACATACCCAAACTCTGGAAGACTGAGAGTGGTACCTATCCATAAAAGTGGTGACAGTACTTTGGTATCAAACTACCGTCCGATATCGTTGCTCCCTGTAGTGTCAAAAATCTTGGAAAAATGTGTCTACACACAATTACGTGATTATTATCAATATTGGAACTACTTAACCCCAGATCAATCAGGCTTTCGTCCAAATCACTCAACTACAACCGCCCTTTTAAAAGTCTGCAATGATATCCAGGCTGGGATGGAACAAGGAAATCTAACTGGAGCCATCTTCCTTGATTTTGCCAAGGCCTTTGACACGGTAGACCATGACATCTTGTTAGAAAAACTTAAAAACTCTGGCATTGGTGATCGCACGCTAACCTGGTTTCAATCATATGTATCTGACCGATCACAATATGTGTCCATTTCTGGCAGCTCCTCCCTCCCCCTCCCAGTCACTTGCGGTGTACCCCAAGGCTCAATACTCGCCCCCCTGCTATTCACAATATTCATAAATGATCTGCCCAACGTCTGCAAAGCCTCAACTGTACACATGTACGCAGACGACACCGTAATCTATACCAGCAAACCAAATCTCCCGCAGTTGGAGGCCGTGCTGCAAGAACAATTCACAGAGGTAGAAAAGTGGATCAAACACAACAAACTTTTTTTAAATAATGACAAAACTGTAACGATGCTCTTTGGAACAAAACCTAAACTACACAAATTGCAAAATCCCCATCTATGTGTTGGGACAAAATCAAATGGCACGCTGACCACAGTCACTTCTCTCAAATATCTAGGTATGTGGTTAGACCCAAATCTATCCTTTGGCCCCACATCGAAAAACTCTCATCTAAACTTTACCCCAAACTAGGCGCCCTGTACAGAAACAAATCCTGCCTGAGCCCCGCGGTAACAAAGCAGATTGTACAGCAAATGCTTATGCCGACTATTGATTGCGGAGATGTAGTGTATGCAGCCGTCCCGCAAACACACCTTCATAAACTTACTACATTGTATAACTCATTCTGCCGCTTTGCGCTACAATGTAACTACATGACCCACCATTGTGACATGTTAAAAGAGCCAAACTGGCCATCGCTGGAATCCAGACGCACCCTTCACCTCTCCAGTCTGGTGTTTAAGAGCTTTTCTGGGAAGCTGCCACCCTACCTGAATAGACTGCTTCCCCCAGCAGCTCCCTCATCCTATAACCTCCGATCCAGGACCAGCACCTTACTTGCAATACCACAATACAAAAAGACAGTGGCTCGGTCCTCATTTTCCTACAGAGCACCGCAGTTATGGAATAACCTCCCAGACACTGTCAAATCTTCCACCAGTCTTAAGTCACTCAAGAGCTCCTTACTGACATACCTCAATACAGAATGCACCTGTAAACATGTAACACAGTGACTATATTTCCTACATATTTATTTTCTGTTAATCTGTATATTTGTGTTTTTTAATATCTTGCATTGTATTACTTTGTATTTCTGTAACTGTAACACTTCAATGTTCTTGAACCCAGGATATACTTGAAAACGAGAGAAATCTCAATGTATCCGTCCTGGTAAAATCCTTTATAAATAAATAAAATATTAAACATTATAAAAACACATAAAATCCACATTATAAAACACATTATAAAACACATGCTGCTGATTTTTTCACTTTATTTAAAGTAATTGCCTATAAAAAAAGAAAAATAAACTTACAGTGTTATTCAAAGAGATTCAAAAAGTCACTGCACGTTCGGTGACTTTTCATTCTCTTCAATTCGGTGCAAATCGGCTTTCCCATTTCGGCGACCCTGCGGTGTATTCAGCAAGCACCACAGGGCTGTCGAAGTGCAGGGAAAAGCGAAAAGCTGTCGAAAACCCTCCACTCCCACAGGTCCCCTCTGCCACCCTCTGCCGCTTCCTCCCAGCCACTGAGGAGGAAGTCAATTCCTTATTGTCCTCCTCACATCTCACCACGTGCCCGCTCGACCCCATTCCCTCACATCTAATTCCTCCCCTCTCCTCCTCCCTCACCCCTGCTCTCACACACATCTTCAACCTATCTCTCTCCACTGGCTCCTTTCCATCCGCCTTCAAACACGCGCTAGTTACCCCTTTACTAAAGAAACCATCCCTAGACACCAACTCTCCATCCAACTACCGCCCTGTATCCCTGCTTCCCTTCACATCAAAGCTCTTAGAAAAACTAGTCTTCAACCGCCTCTCCCTCTTCCTGTCCTCCAATTCCCTACTTGACCCCCTGCAATCTGGCTTCCGTCCCCTACACTCAACTGAAACTGCCCTCACCAAAGTCACCAACGACCTCCTAACTGCTAAAAAACACGGCCACTATTCTATTCTCATCCTGCTTGACCTCTCGGCTGCTTTTGACTCTGTTGACCACCCCCTCCTTCTACAGACCCTCAACTCTCTGGGTCTCAGTGACACTGCACTTGCTTGGGTTGACTCCTATTTATCCAACAGGTCCTTCTGTGTGTCCTTTGCTGGTAACTCCTCCTCTTCATTGCCTCTATCTGTTAGTGTACCTCAAGGCTCTGTCCTTGGTCCTCTGCTCTTTTCCATCTACACCTCCTCCCTGGGCAAAATCATCAACAGCTTTGGCTTTAATTACCACCTCTACGCTGATGACACTCAGATCTACCTCTCTACCCCTGATCTCTCTCCCCCTGTCCTTTCAAAAGTCAGTGACTGTTTATCTGGCATCTTCTCCTGGATGGCCTCCCACCACCTAAAGATCAACATGTCAAAGACTGAGCTCCTACTTATTCCTCCCTCCAATGCCTCCCCACCTCCTGACTTCTCTATCACGGTGGAGGGTATCACCATCTCCCCATCAAACCAAGTTCGCTGTCTTGGAGTTACACTGGACTCTGCTCTTTCCTTCATCCCCCACATCAAGTCTCTTTCCTCCTCCTGCCGATACCAACTGCGTAATATTTCCAGAATTCGGCCATTTCTTACCACTGTCACCACAAAAACAACTCATACACGCCCTGGTAATCTCCCGACTCGACTATTGCAATAATCTCTTATCTGGCCTCCCTCTGTCCCGCCTCTCCCCCCTACAATCCATCCTGAACGCCTCCGCCAGGCTAATTCACCTCACCCGCCGCTCTGTCTCTGCCGCTCCCCTCTGCGAGTCCCTTCACTGGCTCCCCATCCACTGCAGAATTAAGTTCAAAATCCTTATCCTTACCTACAAAACCCTCACTAACTCAGCTCCCCACTACCTGTCCTCACTAATCACCAAATACACCCCAGCCCGCTCCCTAAGGTCAAACAGTGACCTGCGCCTAGCTTCTCCCCGCATCACCTCTTCCCATGATAGACTGCAGGATTTCTCACGCGCAGCCCCCACTCTCTGGAACGCTCTCCCTCGTACTGTCAGACTTTCCCCTAACTTCTCTTCCTTCAAACGCTCCCTTGAAAACATTCCTATTTAGGGAAGCCTACCACCCAACTCACTGACGCAACCATCAATCACTCTCACCTTACAGTCCTCTCCTCCTGTTTCCAACCCCAACCCTCCTAGATTGTGAGTTCCTACGGGAATAGGGCCCTCATCTCCTCCTGTACTGTTTGTCAAATGTTGTTCAATGTATTGTAACCCTGTCTATACTGTGCTTATTGTACAGCGCTGCGGAATATGCTGGCGCTTTATAAATAAAGAATAATAATAATAATAACAACCCGCCGAAAAAAATGCACACCGAAAACCCGTAAAAACATCGGGATTAACCCGTCGAAGACGCCGGAAAAACCCAAGCAGAAGCCGATCACACGCAGCGAAGCCGCCGGAAAAAGCCGACACCGCAGACGAAGGCAGTGAATAAATTCGGAAAACAGTTTGTTTGAATGATTGAAAAGTGAAACGCTGTTTGCAAAGAAACTACTGAACGAAAATGTCTGAGATTTACATATAAAATCCAATGAATGATAATAAAAAAGGCTGTTACAGAAAAAAGAAGTAAAGTTAATAAAAAAAAAATCGGACTTTTTAAAAAAAGCAAAAAACAGAAAAATGCTTAAAATATCCTAAAAAATCTATAAATAAAGAGACTCTTTACTGCAGAATTTCATAATGAACGGTTTATTAGATATTGAATTAAAACGGGAATATTTTTAACATTGAAACCTATGGGATTCGCCTGAATAAACCTGTCGAATTAAACCACCGAATGGCAGGGCATTAGGGGAACCTTTCACTGCTGGTTTGTGTTCTCTGAATAGACAAAGCATTGCTTCTCTATGGGGATTCACTGCCCTCGAACAGGCACCGAATGTGCAGGCAATTCGACAGGATTTGGCGTATTGCCTGCTCTCTGAATAGCCGAATGGCCAAGAAAGGTAACCGAACGCTGATTTTCAGCATTCGATTACCTTTCTCCAGCAATTCGAATCTCTTTGAATAACCCTGTTAGGGTTTTTATAGGGATGCACCAATACCATTTTTTTTAAGACCGAGTACAAGTACCGATACTTTTTCAAGTACTCACCGATACTTTTATTTTAAGTCATGTGACGATTTCCAATAAATAATTTAGGATTTTGCTGAAAGCCTGTCCTGTTTATGTTAATAATCGCACTGGGCCACATTAAGATCCTAGCGTTAAAACGCAGGCGCAAGGGAGAAAAAACTGCCTGCATTTTAACACTAGATTACAATGCAGGCGCAAAAAATGCTGCCTGCATTGTTACCGCACACTACGGGACAGGATGCTCGTGGCAGCAATGAGCGCAGCCACGAGCATCCACGAGCATCCACTCGATGGACTCCATAGGACTCCATTGAGTTCTCTCCTGCCGTTCACATGACCGGCCGGATCTCACGAGGTCGACGTAGTGATACGCAGGGAGAGACTGGGGGGACTTTTTCCCCCAGTTTTTCCCTGCTCCCGCTGGATGGAGGAGGCGGCCCTCGCCGCGGGACAGGAGGTGAGTATCTGACTTGTTTTTTTATATTTTTTGGCTGGTGTTAACGGATTCCGCTTCTGCAGAGTCCGTTAACACTAAGTCCTGGCTCTGGTTCACTTTCCGCTAACCACAGCTGGACGTTAATCAGCGTTAGTAGATTGTAATCCAGCGCTGATTAACACTTTGCGCTCCCCATGTTAAGTATAGGAAGCGCAAAGTACAGTAACCTCGCACTGAAAAGCACAAGGTACCAAACGCAAACGGGTTACTTAACCCCTTAGCGTTTGGATTGTAATATGCGGTAAACAACGCAGCAAACGTTAATGCTCACGCAGGTGAGCGTTAACATTAACGTCAAGAATGTAATGTGGCCCACTGCGGGCTTTATTACACTCTTCGCGCGCAATTTTGCGTGTGCGTAAAAACGTATTAACGCGAGGGGAAAAACCCTTTGCGCAAAACGTCGTATTACAGTGTCCGTGCAAAAAATGCGCGTTAACGTCTACCGCTGGTGAACCGAAACCAAATACACCAGCCCAAAAAAAATATACAGTGCAGTATAGTTACACATTCTACACATACCCAAACAATAAAATTGAGAGGTTGTGCGTGTTTTTATTATTGCTGCAGCATATATACGCAGATTGACTTTGACAGGCGCAAAAACTGAACGGGAGACAATTGTGGTTCTTAATACTGATTGCCCACCGATTTCTGCACGCAGCGTTAATGTCCGCGCGTTTTTGCGCGTCATTTTTTGACGGATGAGAAAATGCGCTCGGATTGTAATACCAGCGTTAATTTACGCTCGTTAACGTTTAACGCTGTGCGCAAAAAAAAACACTGCGCGTACGAATTTGCGCACAGAATGTAATAGAGCCCACAGTGTATAGACAGCCCCGCGTACCTCACACTGTGTGTATAGACAGCCCCGCGAACCTCACACTGTGTGTATAGACAGCCCCGCGCACCTCACACTGTGTGTATAGACAGCCCTGCACCTCACACTGTGTGTATAGACAGCCCCGCGTACCTCACACTGTGTGTATAGACAGCCCCGCGTACCTCACACTGTGTGTATAGACAGCCCCGCACCTCACACTGTGTGTATAGACAGCCCCGCACCTCACACTGTGTGTATAGACAGCCCCGCGCCTCACACTGTGTGTATAGACAGCCCCGCGCCTCACACTGTGTGTATAGACAGCCCCGCGTACCTCACACTGTGTGTATAGACAGCCCCGCGCCTCACACTGTGTGTATAGACAGCCCCGCGTACCTCACACTGTGTGTATAGACAGCCCCGCGCCTCACACTGTGTGTATAGACAGCCCCGCGCCTCACACTGTGTGTATAGACAGCCCCGCGTACCTCACACTGTGTGTATAGACAGCCCCGCCTCACACTGTGTGTATAGACAGCCCCGCGTACCTCACACTGTGTGTATAGACAGCCCCGCGCCTCACACTGTGTGTATAGACAGCCCCGCGTACCTCACACTGTGTGTATAGACAGCCCCGCGTACCTCACACTGTGTGTATAGAGAGCCCTGCACCTCACACTGTGTGTATAGACAGCCCCGCGTACCTCACACTGTGTGTATAGACAGCCCCGCGTACCTCACACTGTGTGTATAGACAGCCCCGCGTACCTCACACTGTGTGTATAGACAGCCCCGCGTACCTCACACTGTGTGTATAGACAGCCCCCCGCGCCTCACACTGTGTGTATAGACAGCCCCGCGCCTCACATTGTGTGTATAGACAGCCCCGCGCCTCACACTGTGTGTATAGACAGCCCCGCGTACCTCACACTGTGTGTATAGACAGCCCCGCGTACCTCACACTGTGTGTATAGACAGCCCCGCGAACCTCACACTGTGTGTATAGACAGCCCCGCGCACCTCACACTGTGTGTATAGACAGCCCCGCACCTCACACTGTGTGTATAGACAGCCCCGCGTACCTCACACTGTGTGTATAGACAGCCCCGCGTACCTCACACTGTGTGTATAGACAGCCCCGCACCTCACACTGTGTGTATAGACAGCCCCCGCACCTCACACTGTGTGTATAGACAGCCCCGCGCCTCACACTGTGTGTATAGACAGCCCCGCGCCTCACACTGTGTGTATAGACAGCCCGCGTACCTCACACTGTGTGTATAGACAGCCCCGCGCCTCACACTGTGTGTATAGACAGCCCCGCGTACCTCACACTGTGTGTATAGACAGCCCCGCGCCTCACACTGTGTGTATAGACAGCCCGCGCCTCACACTGTGTGTATAGACAGCCCCGCGTACCTCACACTGTGTGTATAGACAGCCCCGCGCCTCACACTGTGTGTATAGACAGCCCCGTACCTCACACTGTGTGTATAGACAGCCCCGCGCCTCACACTGTGTGTATAGACAGCCCGCGTACCTCACACTGTGTGTATACAGCCCCGCGTACCTCCCACACTGTGTGTATAGAGAGCCCTGCACCTCACACTGTGTGTATAGACAGCCCCGCGTACCTCACACTGTGTGTATAGACAGCCCCGCGTACCTCACACTGTGTGTATAGACAGCCCCGCGTACCTCACACTGTGTGTATAGACAGCCCCGCGTACCTCACACTGTGTGTATAGACAGCCCCCCGCGCCTCACACTGTGTGTATAGACAGCCCCGCGCCTCACACTGTGTGTATAGACAGCCCCGCGCCTCACACTGTGTGTATAGACAGCCCGCGCCTCACACTGTGTGTATAGACAGCCCCGCGTACCTCACACTGTGTGTATAGACAGCCCTGCACCTCACACTGTGTGTATAGACAGCCCCGCGTACTCACACTGTGTGTATAGACAGCCCCGCGTACCTCACACTGTGTGTATAGACAGCCCCGCGTACCTCACACTGTGTGTATAGACAGCCCCCGCGCCTCACACTGTGTGTATAGACAGCCCCGCCCTCACATTGTGTGTATAGACAGCCCCGCGCCTCACACTGTGTGTATAGACAGCCCCGCGCCTCACACTGTGTGTATAGACAGCCCCGCGCCTCACATTGTGTGTATAGACAGCCCCGCGCCTCACACTGTGTGTATAGACAGCCCCGCGCGCCTCACACTGTGTGTATAGACAGCCCCGCGCGCCTCACACTGTGTGTATAGACAGCCCCGCGCCTCACACTGTGTGTATAGACAGCCCCCGCGCCTCACACTGTGTGTATAGACAGCCCCCCGCGCCTCACACTGTGTGTATAGACAGCCCCGCACCTCACACTGTGTGTATAGACAGCCCCGCACCTCACACTGTGTGTATAGACAGCCCCCCGCACCTCACACTGTGTGTATAGACAGCCCCGCGCCTCACATTGTGTGTATAGACAGCCCCCCGCGCCTCACACTGTGTGTATAGACAGCCCCGCGCCTCACATTGTGTGTATAGACAGCCCCGCACCTCACACTGTGTGTATAGACAGCCCCGCACCTCACACTGTGTGTATAGACAGCCCCCCGCGCCTCACACTGTGTGTATAGACAGCCCCGCACCTCACACTGTGTGTATAGACAGCCCCGCACCTCACACTGTGTGTATAGACAGCCCCGCACCTCACACTGTGTGTATAGACAGCCCCGCACCTCACACTGTGTGTATAGACAGCCCCCCGCCTCACACTGTGTTTATTTGGAGTGACAACCCAAAGGAAACAAAAACCTGCATAATGGGACGAAATAGGGACTGTGCCTCTCAGTCTGTGCCTGTTGGTGTGTATGTGTATGATTGTACAGATGACTCACATTAAATGAACTCTGGAAATAAATCAATAGTGTCGCCGTCAGCATTGTAGCGGCTCCATTGGGCTGCGCGGCGCGTCTCGGCACGGTGATTGCTCCGGGAAGCCATTGTACAATGTTTAGGTTATTCGCCGGTGTGTCATGCACCAAATCCCAAATACTTCCTCCAAATCGCTAACAAACTGGAGATTGATAAACAGAGTGTGGGGCCTGCGCTAACTCTGCCTGACATCTGGGGGAAAAAGGGAAATATTGGATAAAGTGACCCGGGTGTGGAAATTGTGAATCTGAGGGTTTTATTCACTAAACAGTGAGCTGTGATGTCATGTCGGGAGCAGCTTTCAAACTACAAAGAGAAATTCCTTGGCCTGGAAAAAAAATCTCATATATTTGGATGTTTTGTTACATTTACAGGGTTATTCAAAGAGATCTGAATGGCTGGAGAAAGGTAACCAAACGCTGAAAATCAGTGTTCGGTTACCTCTCTTAGCCATTCGGCTATCCTGAGAGCAGGCAATACGCCAAATCCGGGCGAATTGCCTGCACATTCGGTGCCTGTTCGAGGGCAGTGAATTCCCCATAGAGAAGCACTGCTTCGGCTATTCAGAGAACACAAACCAGCAGTGAAAGGTTCCCGAAATGCTCTGCCATTCGGTGGTTTCATTCGACAGGTTTATTCAGGCGAACCCCATAGGCTTCAATGTTAAAAATATTCCCATTTTTAATTCAATATCTAATAAACCGTTCATTATAAAATTCTGCAGCAAAGAGTCTCTTTATTTATAGATTTTTAAGGCAATTTTAAGCATTTTTCTTGATTTTTTTTATTTTAACTTTACTTCTTTTTTCTGTAACAGCCTCTTTATTATCATTCATTGGATTTTATATGTAAATTTCAGACATTTTCGCTCAGTAGTTTCTTTGCAAACAGCGCTGAACTTTTCAAACATTCAAGGAAACAGTTTTTCTAATTTTTTCACTTCACTCGTCTGCGGTGTCGGCTTTTTCCGGCGGCTGCGCTGCGTGTGATCGGCTCCTGTTCGGGTTTTTCCGGTGGGTAATCCAGATGTTTTTGCGGGTTTCGGTGTGCATTCGCCAGGTTTTTGCGTGACTTTTCGTTTGGTTTGAGGCAGCTTTTCCCTGCACTTCGACGGCCCTGTGATGCTCGCTGAATACACCGCAGGGTCGCCAAAATGGGATCGTCGAATAGGCCCGAATTGAAGAGAACGAAAAGTCACCGAACGTGCAGTGACTTTTCGATTCTCTTTGAATAACCCTGCTATAGTTTCGCTCCAATATCAGAAACATAAAAATAAAAAAAAATGCATTTCCTTGGGCTTTATTGCTGCCTCTTTGTATCCGTTTTTTTCTATAAAGGACTTTTTAACCATTAAAGGGTTATTCTATTAAAAATAGATTTTCCATTTTTTTCTCTTAAATAATTGGGCAGATCCTGCTGACAGTTTGTTTTTTTAAAAAATTCTCTCTTTGTTGTGTGATTTTACTCCTGTCTTCCCCCCTTGCTGTGCTGCTCCTCCTCTTCGGCTCAGGGACTCTCGAACCCAGAAATCCCTGATGCTTTTCAGCGCAATTTGATCTTCTACACAACTTGTGTAGCGCAGGAACCACAAATAATGCAGCGCAACAGAATTTGCTCACTTTCTGTATACAACTTCCTTAGCACCTACGCAGAGTGATGGGTTGAAGCTGCACGCGCATGCACAGATCTGATCCATCGCTGCCTCTCTGAGAACGGTCGCTAGACTGGGATGCAGGCACGCTGCAGGCGCCACCGTGGCGTTTTCAGACTGTGCCGCTGGCAGTGGCTGCCTGTTAATTTCTACGATCAGAGGGAAACCGGCGGGGGCTCACTGTGTTGCCCCAAACTGGGCCCCTACCTACCCGCGTCCCGAAAAAGCCGGTGAGCAAGGGGGGGCAGGGCAATATGTATCCATGTTTGAACAGCTGGGGGCAATTAATATCCATGTATGAGCTACTGGGGGCAATTCATAGCCATGTTTGAGCTGCTGGGGGCAATTCATAGCCATGTTTGAGCTGCTGGGGGCAAGACATAGCCATGTTTGAGCTGCTGGGGGCAATTAATACCCATGTTTGAGCTACTGGGGGCAATTAATACCCATGTTTGAGGTAATGGTGGCAATTAATATCCATGTTTGAGCTGCTGGGGGCAATTAATATCCATGTTTGAGCTGCTGGGGCTATTAATATCCATGTTTGAGCTGCTGGGGGCAATTAATACCCATGTTTGAGCTGCTGGGGGCAACTAATATCCATGTTTGAGCTGCTGGGGGCAATTCATAGCCATGTTTGAGCTGCTGGGGGCAATTAATATCCATGTTTGAGCTGCTGGGGGCAATTCATAGCCATGTTTGAGCTACTGGGGGCAATTAATATCCATGTTTGAGCTGCTGGGGGCAATTAATATCCATGTTTGAGCTGCTGGGGGCAATTCATAGCCATGTTTGAGCTGCTGGGGGCAATTAATATCCATGTTTGAGCTACCGGGGGCAACTAATATCCATGTTTGAGCTGCTGGGGGCAATTCATAGCCATGTTTGAGCTGCTGGGGGCAATTCATAGCCATGTATGAGCTACTGGGGCAAATAATATCCATGTTTGAGCTACTGGGGCAAATAATATCCATGTTTGAGCTGCTGTGGGCAATTAATATCCATGTTTGAGCTGCTGGGGCAATTAATATCCATGTTTGAGCTGCTGGGGGCAGTATATACCCACGTGTGAGCTGCTGGGGGCAATATATACCCACATGTGAGCTGCGGGGGCAATATATACCCATGTGTTGCGTTGTAGGGGATGTTTTTTCTATGGGTGTGGCCTCCTGTGGGTGCGGAACAAGGGGGCCCCATGACCTCCTATTGCCCGGGGGCCCCATTAGTTGTCAGTCCGCCCCTGTTGGTCACACAGGGTGATGTCGCCCGCTGGTGATGCTGGGAGGGGAGGAGGAAACTCCTCTGCTTCACCTCACGATTTATTCAGATCAGGGGTGTTAGGAAGAGGGGGAAATAAAGTTAATTTGCTTATTTTTAATTTTTCAAGTATTCGTTTATTCTTTACAGAAATATTGTTGAAATGTAAGAATCTGAGCTCTAGATGGCGTCCTTTACCTCACACAATTTCAAAAGGCATCTGCATTATCATCATACAGGCAGACATCTAGGGGGGAAAAAAAGGGACCTTTGTATTAGATACAGTAACTGTGATAAAGATCAATAATAACATGGTGAGATCTCCTGCTTACACAGGGTCTGCATTATCAGCATACAGGCAGATGCAGTATATGTGCAGCGGCAGATAATAAAATGGCCAGGTCTCCTCCTGCTTACACGGGGTCTGCATTATCAACATACAGGCAGATGCAGTAAATGTGCTACAGACAGATAATAAAATGGTGAGATCTCCTGCTGAATCTTATCCCTGTACAGCAGCGACTAACCCTACAGCTCTCCCTGTATTCTGACAGCAGTAATCTTTTTGAATTTTTTGTTACAGTGTGGTTTAGGGCTGCTATGTGCAGGTAGTTTTATGATTTTCCAGGGTGCTTGGAGAGACATAAAACTAAGGATTTTCATTTCTCCACAGGGGACACATTAATCCTGCTTTAAAAAGGTGTTAAAATTGTCTTTTGATTTGCTACTGAGTGCTTTTCAATGCATTACAATGCAAAAATCGAGATAACTTGATTTTGGGTGTAAAGGGGTTAATGAATAATTAATAACCCCCACCCCGGCGCCACCCATATAATATTTACTTGGTGTCTAGACGGGATCCATGCGCATCACGGGTATATTTCACTTTCACTAATTTACACGTTAAGGCCTCCCCTCCCCCGCAGATTTCTGAATATTAAAACCCTTTAAATCGTTTGCGTGCATTAAATGAAGACACTGAATCCAGCCGGATGGGCAGAAACGCGGACAGGGTCACGGCGACGGGTCTGGAAATATCTGCACTTATGGGACATTTCTTTTAAATCCAGATGTTATCTCCCAAAAAAAGCCACAAGTGGAGACTGCGAGCGCTGAATAAACACAGTCGACGTTCACACAGACGCTGGCAGCGAGAGCCTCGCATTGTTTTTATAAAACTCCAAGAAAATGTCCAGTAACGTGGGGGATGGGGGGGTACACACTAAAAGAGATCGGCGAGACTATAAAGGGAAATGCATTTTGTTTGTAGGAGCCGCTTTATGGGTCTAGTAGTGTTTTCTATGAGAGCTTCGAGTTGGCCTATCCTCAGATCACGTTGGGCCATGGTTTGTAGCATCCAGTGGCTGGGTTTTGGTGGGACACGTTGGTCACGAATGGCCTGGATGGAGACTTAGGGGCCGGCGCGGAAACCAAAGGGAATCTCAAATCCCTAATAACAGGGTTTGGAAAAAGTGAATGTGCAGGTTCTTGCTGTGACTCGTCCAAGTATAAGGATCCAACCTGGGCATAGTGAATGGATATCATGGACCAATAACAAGGGAGTATATCACCCAACATGGACTAATAAAAGGAGAGAATATCACCCAACATGGACCAATAAAACGGAGAGCATATCACCCAACATGGACCAATAAAACGGAGAGCATATCACCCAACATGGACCAATAAAACGGAGAGCATATCACCCAACATGGACCAATAAAACGGAGAGCATATCACCCAACATGGACCAATAAAAGGAGAGCATATAACCCAACATGGACCAATAAAAGGAGAGCATATAACCCAACATGGACCGATAAAAGGAGAGCATATCACCCAACATGGACCAATAAAAGGAGAGCATATCACCCAACATGGACCAATAAAAGGAGAGAATATCACCCAACATGGACCAATAAAACGGAGAGCATATCACTCAACATGGACCAATAAAACTGAGAGCATATCACCCAACATGGACCAATAAAAGGAGAGCATATAACCCAACATGGACCGATAAAAGGAGAGCATATCACCCAACATGGACCAATAAAAGGAGAGCATATCACCCAACATGGACCAATAAAAGGAGAGCATATCACCCAACATCGACCAATAAAAGGAGAGCATATCACCCAACATCGACCAATAAAAGGAGAGCATATCACCCAACATGGACAAGTGAAAGAAGTGTGTTTCAACAAACACCATCCCCTGTTTCTTCCTCCGTTATTGAGGCTCCAGAAAACGCGTTGGGCTGCCTTTCTATCTTTATATCCTATTAATATCCACTTTATATCCTATTAACGTGCACGTCATCTAAAGTGCTGTGTAGTGAATCGTGGCCATTGTCAATGATTATCATGACATCACACGACCCCATATGGGGCTGAATGACTAAACCCAGCCGGTCACTGCCAGAGGTGGATACACAGCGATGGAAATCTCCCTCCCAGAACCTGGATCACTTCAGAATAACACGCTGGATTAAGGTTTGGTTTTTTATTTAAGGTGGATTTTCTCTGGTATTTTTAATATGTGAGGATCTGAAATAGAAAAAAAATGATTAAGTCATAAAATAAGAAGCGAGTCTCGTGAAGATTCTGCCGATGACCAGATGAGCCGGCGTTTCACTTCCATAACATTCCTCCTCAACAGATAAACTTTTACTTATAAAATTTGACTTATTATAAACATGAAAGTTCCTTTATTTCAACAGCAATAGTTTTATATAGAAATCTACAAAAAGGAAAACAAATCTACAAAGGAACCCGTCACAAAGGATCAATTCAAACCAACAAAAAATGTCTATGTCCCATACAGGAAATATGACCAAAATGTGAATAAATCCAAAATGAGCGAACTGACCCCAATTACACTGCCTGTTCAACGGCAGTGAAATACGGTGCCTGTTCGGCGGCAGTGAAATACGGAGCTGTTCAGCAGCAGTGAAAATCCCCATAGAGAAGCAATGGTTAATCTATTCACATTGAACAGCAGAGAAATGCCCTGATGTTCAGTGGTTTCATTCGGCAGGTTTATTCAGGCGAATCCCATAGGTTTCAATGTTAAAAATATTCCCTTTTTATCCAATATCTAATAAACCGTTTATTATTTTAATATGCAGCAAAAAGTCTCTTTATTTTTTAGGTATTTTTCAGGCAATTATTTTTATTATTTATTTGAATTTCTTTTTTTGCAAACAGCATTCGAATTTTTTTTAGTTTCAGTCATTTTGTTGTTTTTTTTTTTTTTTACCCTGTCGGCTATTTCTGGCGGCTGGTCCACGCTGTGTTCGGCAGATCGTTATTTTTTTTTCAGACGTGTTCAGTGAGTTTGCTGCGGTGCGTCACCTAGGTTCTGTGGGTTTTTTGTGGCGTTTCGGATCGATACAATTTTTCGGATCGTATCGATGGGGTTTTCAGTGATTTTTTTTTTTAAAAAAAATTAGGATCTGTTCGCCCTCTTTTCCCTGCACTTCATCGACCCTGCGGTGAATGCTGAATTCACTGCACGGTGGGGAAATTTGATTCCTCGAAGTGCGGGTAATGAGAGAGCACCGAAATCTTGGTAACATTTCGGTGCTGTCACAGTGGGCCAGGCCTGGCATGAATGCAGAAGGGTGTGAGCCTCCTGTGCAGTGAAACACGAACCAGGACTTCTAAAACACCAAGATATTTATTCTAAGCAAGGCTAAATGTAAGGACAGACAATAACAGAATGTAAACCAACATCAGGGATCCAGAATAAAAGCACAATTGACACAAGAAATAGAACCTAAGAACTAATAAAATACAGAGATACAATACCAATACAGAGTACAGGGCTACAAGCAGGGATCTTAAATCAGGACACAAGGAAACAAGAATGACAAACTCTGATCATACATACGAAACAATATAACTATGAACAGGCAGTGAATGAACAAAACTAAGCAGGGGGTATTACTACGAATAAGCCTGATAACAGAAGTCCTACAGAATACCAGGTATACAGACAGGAGATCCAGGAATCAGACCTGCACACAACCAAGACTGAAGTGAAGTGAATCAGTGAATGAGGCAGCACCCTTCCTAGGGTGTTGCCTGTTTTAAACAGTTCAAATCAAGCGCAAGAGAGTTCTGGTGTGGCTCCAGGGCTAGAGGTCCAGGAACCAGCATCTTCAATGCATGATATGGCAATGTTCATAATACCAGAGGGGTGCCAGGCGCACAGAATGTCCAAAATGTCACAGGTGCTCTCTGAATAACCCCTAAAGAGGATGGAGGCTGCATTGTAAGCCTCTATATGCTGCGCCTCCAAGATGGGGATGGAGGACAGGACAGGGGGGGGAGCAGTACGGCTACCACTGATATTTCTCATTTTTTCCTCCACTTGTTCCACACTTGATGCGAGGTATCCGTAAGATTGAACCAATAGTCACCCCCAGAGTCTTTATTAAAATCCTGACTTTTTGACATTTCATTACGAGAATCTGGTAACGATTTGATAATTTTGATCAAATCTTCATGAATGCAGGCATTAACCTCTTGTGTGCCATCACAGACCTGTTACCAGCACTAATGGGGGGGGGGACAGTTCAGCTGCGCCCTGTGATTCTCGATAATCTGCCTCTGATTTTTTTTTCTAAAGAAATGGCGGCACAGAGACATCTCTCCTTACAGTTAGGCCAACGTGGCAGAGGTTAAAAGGCACTTTTCCCCAAAGAGTTTCCATTTGTTTTGTACCATGTTCTATGAATGATTCCGCTGGAGAAAATTTGACTACAAGGTTTGGACCTCATGATGCTGGTGTAACGGTTGGCCCTCTCTTGGGCCATCGTGGTGGCTTGGAACATGGAGTGTAGCCCTTAAGGCAGGTGAGCTACTGACTGGACAGATCAATAAAACAGACTTGTTTCTCCAAAAGCAAGGAGCACAAAAGTAGGACTGAATTTCCACTAAGCTCCGAAGGTTTCAAGACTGACAGATAACCCAGGACACGCTCAGAAACACAAACAGGAACCAGACAGTGACACATGGAACAGGAGGACCAGGAGAAAACTACAGGAATCCCTATGCTGGGAAAACGTCTAAGAAAAACCCTCACAAAGAATTAACAGATTAATATAAATAAGAAGGGCAAGTGATAAACAAGACAGACAAAACAACCTGCACTGAGGAGGTCCTTATAATGGCCTCGGAGACTATACTAAACTAGGACAAACAAAATACATGAAACATAAGAATGGTCGTTCAGGCAAGGTTGGCAACAGATCAGCATACAGAGTACCAGGAGTCAGCAGAAAAGGATCGTCAGGAAACACAGCCGAGGTCAAAACCAGAATGCACTAGAACAAGAATGCTTTGCAGCCACACAGGGAACTAACAGGACACAACTACCATCAAACTCCACAAACCATCAATGAGGCTCTGTGCTGCTGGGATATTTATAGGGAGTGGGTCTGTGTGTGATTGGGCCATGTGACCCCAGACCAGGAGATCACAGCAGAACCCCAGAACAGCCCCAAACAGCACGGCCAAACAGACCACAGGGAATAAACAGACATGAGACCCTTCACCACTAGGGGGCAGGGTCGAGACGTAACAGCTGGTTTCGCGACTTCTTGGTGCTTCCTAGCTGCAGTCGAGAGTCAGAGCAGGTTGGATTAGGAGCGACTGGTTCAGAGTGATCCATCAATTATAGGAAACTCAACAGGAACCCCCTCTCAGTGGAGTGAAGGATTCAGTAAGATTGCCAGAACCCAATGCCGGCCCGGCTGCCATATTGCTACCACCACATTGGCCATATTGAAAAACGGTGGAGGCCTTGATGCTGAGCACCATGCATGAAACAATGCTTGGGCACCAAGGCATAACGGGTCCAGGGACAGCAAGTGCCTGCGAGGACTCTCAGAACTGCCATTCTCCACCGAGCCACGAGACTGCACAGACGCGGACAGACACGGGGCCCTTATACAAAAATTAACACAGAGGACAAAAATCAAATATATTCTGAGGGAATGAAACACATGTATTGCCTAATGCAGGGCTGACAGACTCACGGCCCCCCAGATGTCGAGATACCTACAATTCCCAGGATTCCTTCAATGCAGGGATTCATGGGAACAGCTGGGGGGGGGATCGGAGTTTGTCAGCCCTGGCCTAGTGTGTAAAAGCTGAGGGAAACTACCAGAAAGCCCAAAAAGGAAATTTCTGTTCCTGCAGGAGAAAAAAAATGAAATCAGGGCAATGATACTAAAGGGTTCAACGCGTTTCGCCAGAATGTTTTTATCAGGATCAGAACATAGGCCTGAAGTTTGAACATCATCAAACACACAAAAGCCCCGGCATGGTGCCGTCCCCAGGGCAGGAAGAGGGGTCTGTGTACACTGTATGCATTAAACACCTCTTAAAGGAAGCTCGGGGAAGGGATGGAGATAATCCTCCTGTTTATGCTTGAGTAAAACATCCATTTCACTCTGAGCTTCATATCTGATTATTTACATTAGGTTTGTAATTAATTCTTAGCCATATATTGCTTTATATGATGTCAGCCCTAATCTCAGCTCTCCAGCCGTGCCGACGGGACCCTCTCCCCGACTCAGACGGCAGACAGATCGCCCGGCTTCATCTTCAAGCACTAAAGATGCGCGGAATTCCCCGAGATGTGTCTACAGGCAATCCAACAATACACCCACTGAACGACAACTCATAGAACCCCCTGCCGCTGGGCAACCTCTCAGAAACTACATTTTATATAAATAAGTGGAATCAAAGTGACATCCCAGGTTATATCTGTGTGATTTGTGTCGGGGAGGGGTCGGGTTATATCTGTGTGATTTGTGTGGGGAGGGGTCGGGTTATATCGGTGTGATATGTGTCGGGGAGGGGTTGGGTTATATCTGTGTGATTTGTGTCGGGGAGGGGTCAGGTTATATCTGTGTGATTTGTGTCGGGGAGGGGTCGGGTTATATCTGTGATTTGTGTCAGGGAGGGGTCGGGTTATATCTGTGTGATTTGTGTCGGGGAGGGGTCGGGTTATATCTGTGTGATTTGTGTCAGGGAGGGGTCGGTTATATCTGTGTGATTTGTGTCGGGGAGGGGTCGGGTTATATCTGTGTGATTTGTGTCGGGGAGGGGTCGGGTTATATCTGTGATTTGTGTCAGGGAGGGGTCGGGTTATATCTGCGTGATTTGTGTCGGGGAGGAGTCAGGTTATATCTGTGATTTGCGTCAGGGAGGGGTCGGGTTATATCTGTGTGATTTGTGTCGGGGAGGGGTCGGGTTATATCTGTGTGATTTGTGTCGGGGAGGGGTCGGGTTATATCTGTGATTTGTGTCGGAGGAGTCGGGTTATATCTGTGTGATTTGTGAAGGGGAGGGGCCGGGTTATATCTGTGATTTGTGTCGGAGAGGGGCCGGGTTATATCTGTGTGATTTGTGTCGGGGAGGGGTCGGGTTATATCTGGGTGATTTGTGTCGGGGAGGGGCCGGGTTATATCTGTGATTTTTGTCAGGGAGGGGTCGGGTTATATCTGCGTGATTTGTGTCGGGGAGGGGTCGGGTTATATCTGTGTGATTTGTATCAGGGAGGGGTCGGGTTATATCTGGGTGATTTGTGTCGGGGAGGGGTCGGGTTATATGTGTGTGATTTGTGTCAGGGAGGGATCGGGTTATATCTATGTGATTTGTGTTAGGGAGGGGTCGGGTTATATCTGTGTGATTTGTGTTGGGGAGGGGTTGGGTTATATCTGTGTGATTTGTGTCAGGGAGGGGTCGGGTTATATCTGTGTGATTTGTTTTGGGGAGGGGCCGGGTTATATCTGTATGATTTGTGTCAGGGAGGGGTCGGGTTATATCTGTGTGATTTGTGTCAGGGAGGGATCGGGTTATATCTATGTGATTTGTGTTAGGGAGGGGTCGGGTTATATCTGTGTGATTTGTGTCAGGGAGGGGTCGGGTTATATCTGTGTGATTTGTGTTGGGGAGGAGTCGGGTTATATCTGTGTGATTTGTGTCAGGGAGGGGTTGGGTTATATCTGTGATTTGTGTCGGGAGGGGCCGGGTTATATCTGTGATCTGTGTCGGGAGGGGTTGGTTATATATCTGTGTGATTTGTGTCGGGGAGGGGTTGGGTTATATCTGTGTGATTTGTGTCAGGGAGGGGTTGGGTTATATCTGTGATTTGTGTCGGGAGGGGCCGGGTTATATCTGTGATCTGTGTCGGGGAGGGGTCGGGTTATATCTGTGTGATTTGTGTCGGGGAGGGGTTGGTTATATCTGTGTGATTTGTGTCGGGGAGGGGTCATATCTGTGTGATTTGTGTCAGGGAGGAGTCGGGTTATATCTGTGTGATGTGTCAAAGAGGGGCCGAGTTATATCTGTGTGATTTGTGTCGGAGGGGTCGGGTTATATCTGTGTGATGTGTCAGGGAGGGGTCGGGTTATATCTGTGTGATTTTGTTGGGGAGGAGTCGGGTTATATCTGTGATCTGTGTCGGGGAGGGGTCGGGTTATATCTGTGTGATTTGTGTCAGGGAGGGGCCGGGTTATATCTGTGATTTGTGTCGGGGAGGGGTCGGGTTATATCTGGGTGATTTGTGTCGGGGAGGGGCCGGGTTATATCTGTGTGATTTGTGTCAGGGAGGGGTCGGGTTATATCTGTGTGATTTGTGTCGGGGAGGGGTTGGGTTATATCTGTGTGATATGTGTCAGGGAGGGGCCGGGTTATATCTGTGTGATTTGTGTCGGGGAGGGGTCGGGTTATATCTGTGTGATGTGTCAGGGAGGGGTCGGGTTATATCTGTGTGATTTTGTTGGGGAGGAGTCGGGTTATATCTGTGTGATTTGTGTCGGGGAGGGGTCGGGTTATATCTGTGTGATTTGTGTTGGGGAGGAGTCGGGTTATATCTGTGATTTGTGTCAGGGAGGGGTCGGGTTATATCTGTGTGATTTGTGTCAGGGAGGAGTCGGGTTATATCTGTGATTTGTGTCAGGGAGGGGTCGGGTTATATCTGTGATTTGTGTCAGGGAGGAGTCGGGTTATATCTGTGATTTGTGTCAGGGAGGGGTCGGGTTATATCTGTGTGATTTGTGTTGGGGAGGAGTCAGGTTATATCTGTGATTTGTGTCAGGGAGGGGTCGGGTTATATCTGTGTGATTTGTGTCAGGGAGGGGTCGGGTTATATCTGTGATTTGTGTCGGGGAGGGGTCGGTTATATCTGTGATTTGTGTCGGGGAGGGGTCGGGTTATATCTGTGATTTGTGTCAGAGGGGTTGGGTTATATCTGTGTGATTTGTGTCGGGGAGGGGCCGGGTTATATCTGTGATTTGTGTCGGAGAGGGGCCGGGTTATATCTGTGTGATTTGTGTCGGGGAGGGGTTGGGTTATATCTGTGATTTGTGTCGGGGAGGGGCCGGGTTATATCTGTGTGATTTGTGTCGGAGGGGTCGGGTTATATCTCTGTGATTAGTGTCAGGGAGGGGTCGGGTTATATCTGTGATTTGTGTCAGGGTCCAGGAGGTGTAACATTGGGGGCTTCCAGCCTTTCCGGTGTGCTTGAGGGCAGCATGTCTGATGCTGCTCCTCACCAACACCCGGTTTAAATTGAAACAGGCTGGGAGGTGGCTGCATGAGGCGCGGCTTGAGAGGAGGGCGCGGTCTGGTGAAGGTCTTTTAAAAACCAACAGTTCCTTCTAAGCAGTGCCAGATCGTGGTTATCCATACCTGAGCTCCTTGTACCTGAATTCTCTCGTGATTTAACCTGTTATTGACCTCTGCTTGTTTTATGACTATTCTGCCTTCCGTTGCCCTAGACTATTTTCTTGTACTACGCTTCTGCACTGATATCGACCCGGCTATTTCATTTGACTATTCTATACTCTGTATTCCTGATTCTGGCTCGTCTGACTACCCCGTGTTGATGACCTGGTTTTGTATTACGACATTGTCTTTGATTAATCCTTTCTGTCTAGCTAGTATACCTGGCCAATTCTAAGGACCAGACAGTTAGGGATTCTTCTACGGTTACCCTGTTGGTAGCTTTTGGGCTCTGTGGAGTGTTGGGCTTTAATGACTGCGTGGTGGGATCCGGGAACCGTGACATTACGATCTGGCCAAAATGGATCCCGCAGACTTAACACAGCATTTGAGTAACTTTGTATCCAGTTTTTAATCATCTGCAGTGTGTAAAGTGTTGTTTTTTTTCACATTTTAGCACATGAGCGTTTGCGGTTATGTTTTCTATGGGGTGCGCTTGTACAAAAATTAGAAATGGGGACTTGTTACACTTTGTGGGGGGAATTACGTGATTTATAGCAAACGCACCCCATAGAAAAAAATCATTAGTGCATCATCGTTCACATTATAATTGCAATGTGAACAATATTGCTGCATTAATAAAAAAAAAAAAAAAAATATGTTTTTTTTTTTTATTTTTTTTTATTGTTTTTACTTTATGCCTGGTCATGTTGGGTATCATTCGGAAGGCCATGCTCAGGCCTTTCGATTGACACCCTCCATGACCCACTAGATGCCTGGAGATATCGGGGTTCAAATGAACCCCCTATCTCCACCAGGGGATTGGCCTGGGCAATATACAGTGGCAAGAAAAAGTATGTGAACCCTTTGGGATTACGTGGAGTTTTGCATGAATTGGTCATAAAATGTGCTCTGATCTTCATCTAAGTCACAACAATTTGAAAAACACAGTCTGCTTAAAATAATACAACACAAACATTATATGTTTTCATGTTTTTATTGAACAGAACATGTAAACATTCACAGTGCAGGGTGGAAAAAGTATGTGAACCTTTGGACTTAATAACTGGTTGACTCTCCTTTGGCAGCAATAACCTCAACCAAACGTTTCCTGTAGTTGCAGATCAGACCTGCACAACGATCTGGAGTAATTTTGGACCACTCCTCTTCACAAAACTGTTTCAGTGTAGCAATATTCTTGGGATGTCTGGTGTGAATCGCTCTCTTAAGGTCAGGCCACAGCATTTCAATCGGGTTGAGGTCAGGACTCTGACTGGGCCACTCCAGAAGGCGTATTTTGTTTTGTTGAAGCCATTCTTTTGTTGAATTACTTGTATGCTTTGGGTCATTGTCCTGTTGCATCACCCATCATCTGCGGAGCTTCAGTTGGCGGACAGATGGTCTTACGTTTTCCTGCAAAATGTCTTGATAAACTCTGGAATTCATTTTTCCATCAATGACAACAATCCGTCCAGGCCCTGAGGCAGCAAAGGAGACCCAAACCATGATGCTCCCTCCGCCATGTTTTACAGTGGGGATGAGGTTTTGATGTTGGTGTGCTGTGTCTTTTTTTCTCCACACATACAGGGTTATCCAAAGAGATTCGAAAAGTCACCGCACGTTCGGTGACTTTTCGTTCTCTTCAATTCGGTTCCTTTTGTGCGATCCCATTTCGGTGACCCTGCGGTGTATTCAGCAAACACCACAGGGTCCCCGAATTGCAGGGAAAAGCTGCCGAAAACCTGACGAAAACTAACCGAATGCACGCTGAAAACAAGCAAAAACATCTGGATTAACCTTCGAAAAAGCCGAACAGGAGCCGAAAAGGAGCCGAATCACACAGAGCCGAAGCAGCTGTGACGTAGAGGAGGCAGTGAATAAATTAGAAAAACCATTTGTATGAACCTGGGAAAAAGAAAAGCTGTTTGCAAAGAAACTACTGAGCGAAAATGTCTGAAATTTTCACAGGAGGTCCAGGGAATGATCATAAAGAGGGCTGTTACAAAAAAATAAGCAAACTGAAAAAAAAAAAAAAAAAATCGGACTTTTTAAAAAAAAAAAAAAATCAGAAAAATGCTTAAAGTATCCTAAAAAATCAATGAATAAAGAGACTTTTTGCTGCAGAATTTTATAATGAATGGTTTATTAGATATTGAATTAAAACTGGAATATTTTTAACATTGAGTCTATGGGATTCTCCTGAATTAATTTGCCGAATTAAACCACCGAATGGCAGGGCATTAGGGGAACCTTTCACTGCTGGTTTGTGTTCTCTGAATAGCCGAAGCAGTGCTTCTCTATGGGGATTTCACTGCCCTCGAACAGGCACCGAACAGGCACCGTATGTGCAGGCAATTCGCAGGATTTGGCGAATTGCCTGCTCTCTGGATAGCCGAATGGCCAGGAAAGGTAACCGAATGCTGATTTTCAGCGTTCGGTTACCTTTCTCAAGCAATTCGAATCTCTTTGGATAACCCTGTAGGTGTTGTGTGTTTTTTTCCAAACAACTCAATTTTAGTTTCATCTGTCCACAGAATATTTTGCCAGTAGTGCTGTGGAACATCCAGGTGCTCTTTTGCAAACTTCAAACGTGCTGCAATATTCTTTTTGGACAGCAATGGCTTCCTCCGTGGTGTCCTCCCATGTATTTCATTCTTGTTTAATGTTTTCCTTATTGTAGATGTGTCAACAAAAATGTTAGCATGTGCCAGAGATTTCTGTAAGTCTTTAGCTGACACTCTAGGATTCTTCTTTACCTCATTAAGCAGTCTGCGCTGTGCTCTTGCAGTCATCTTTACAGGACGACCACACCTAGGGAGAGTAGCAACAGTGCTGAACTTTCTCCATTTGTAGACAATCTGTTTTACCGTGGACACATGAACATCAAGGCTTTTGGAGATACTTATGTAACCCTTTCCAGCTTCATGCAAGTTAACAATTCTTGATAGTAGGTCTTCTGAGAGCTCTTCTCTGCGAGGCATGGTTCACATCAGGCAGTGCTTCTTGAAACCAGTAAACCCAAAACTGGTGTGTGTTTTTAAAGGTGCAGGACAGCTTTCAGCAACACATCCAATAATATCACACTGATTGGACTCAAGGTTGGCTCACTCCTGGCTCCAATTATCTCTTGGAGAAGTCATTAGGCTAGGGGTTCACATACTTTTTCCACCCTGCACTGTGAATGTTTACATGTTCTGTTCAATAAACACATGAAAACATATAATGTTTGTGTTGTATTATTTTAAGCAGACTGTGTTTTTCAAATTGTTGTGACTTAGATGAAGATCAGAGCACATTTTATGACCAATTCATGCAAAACTCCACGTAATCCCAAAGGGTTCACATACTTTTTCTTGCCACTGTATATACGCATCATGATGTGAGCTGGCCTGGGCAATATATATATATACGCATGATGAAAATTTGCATAGGATAAGGCACGCAAAGTGAAATTTTGATGTCTGAAATTGAAACTTACGTGACAACTCTTATTTTTTTTGTTCATTAATTTATATTTGTTCAATACCGTTAATTTTAATTTGTTTAATAGAGTTAATTTACAATGTTTTAATACAGTTTATTTATATTTATTTTACCTTTACTATTGGTGCTTTTCAAACTTTATTCTTAAGTAAAAAGAAATTTAGCAGTTTCATGTTGTGTGGTTTTTTTTGGGGGGGGGATGCAAGTAGCTGGTCTTGCCTAGGGCGCAAAATAGTCTAGCACCGGCCCTGACCGCATGGTCCACCCCTGCACTCTTCCACAATACCACAGAGGGGTTACTGTATGATGGCACTTGCTGGCCTGGCACCAAAGGCACAATGTTTGGCTGCACTGCCACTGACGCCTATATCAGATTCATATCCTCAGAGGGGTGAGACTGTGTGACGGCACTGTTGCCGACGCTAAAGGCCCAATTTTAGGCTAGGGTCAAACGAACGCATTTTTCGCAGCGAACGTCAAAAAGTGCGTCCGAACGCATTGAGGTGTTTTTTCACGGAAAGCGCTTAAACGGTCATATGATGCGCATTTTTGTGCGTGATTTTTTTACGGATCCAAACCAGGAAACTTTGGGTGTCTGGACGTTATGTTGGCCGGACATGAGCAGCGTCTGACGTCTCCTAATCACGCACACACGCCGCTATGCGGACGCAGTGCACTCTGCACGTCAGTACTAGCGGTTCAGCGTTCTCGAAAAAATGCGTTCATTTTCCACTTGCGTTGCGCGGCCGGACTTTTGTGCGGCCGTACTTCGTATATTGGCAGTCATTGCGTGTCATTTGTTGCTATAGTGCGGCCGTGATTAAGTGCGCCTAAACGCACGTTAAAAGTGCGCTAGTCTGACCCCAGCCTTAAAGCACCTATTGTTACTTTCATCCAAAGCCTGCATAAGTTTCACAATAATTTAGCCAAAAAAATCACTAAACTTTTTCTGCGTATCCGAAAATGTCTCCTCTTTTCATACAGACTGCAGCCCCAAGCAGTTGTTTATGGATAGATTAAAGGAAAAACATTTACCGTCATTTGAAACATCATATTTTTGTTTTTAAGTGCTTCTATACATCCTAGAAATCCACCACTTCACGGGCAGGTTATGGGGACCTCATAGGCACGATATTTGAAGGAATTTTTCGTTTTTATTTTTAACCCTTATTTCATGGAAAACTCACTGTCCCTTTAAAAAGTTTTTTTTTTAACTTTTTGTCCTTGTTTCCTGTCCCCCAGGGCACTACCCGGACCCCCATACACCTTTTATGGCAAATATCTAGCATATATGCCCTCTTGGAGGGCACTCTAAAAACCGAATTTTCAGCCCCATTGACTTGTATTGAGTTCGAGTTCGGGTTTGGATTCGGATTCGAACATTTTGAAAGTTCGGGTTCGGCTCCGAACCGAACTCGGGGGGTGTTCGGCTCATCCCTACTGAAGAACCAGGTCTGGTCTTGACAATCCAAACAGGCATTCGAAGCTTTCAAACAGGCTTTCACTTCCGCTCCCGTGTTACAGCATCCTGATCCCAGAATTCCATTTGTTCTTAAGGTTGATGCTTCCGAGATAGGCATTGGGGCTGTGCTATCTCAAAGAGAGTCTCCAGGGAAGCCTCTACATCCTTGTGGGTTCTTTTCAAGAAAATTATCACCAGCAGAACGCAATTATGATATCGGTAACAGAGAATTGCTTGCTATTGTGTCTGCCCTGTCAGAGTGGAGACATTTGTTGGAAGGTACTCTTGACCCTTTGTTGAAAATCACTGATCATAAGAACCTTACGTACATCGGGGATGCTAAACGTCTGAACTCGAGACAGGCCAGGTGGTCACTACTACTGTCTCGGTTTAATTTTGTGTTGACTTACAGACCAGGTGACCGCAATGTAAAGGCTGATGCCTTATCTCGTCAATATGACCCGTATGTATCAAATACACAAGACCACAATCCTATAGTTCCTCCTGAACGTATTGTGGCTTCCACGGTCTTGTCTGTTTCCTCGCCTTTTCTGGAACGCCTCCAAGCAGCTCAAATGGGGGCTCCACCTGACAAGCCTCCAGATATGTTGTTTGTGCCTGAAAAGGAAAGACAAGAATTACTCATAATGTTTCATGATTCAAAACCAGCAGGTCATCCTGGTATTACTAAGACTCTTACCAGTATCTCCAGACAGTTCTGGTGGCCCACCATGCGACAGGACGTACGTCTGTTTGTTTTGGCTTGTCAAGTCTGTGCCAGAAGCAAAACCAGTAAAACCTTGCCTGTCGGTTTATTGCAGCCGTTACCCATTCCTAAAAGGCCTTGGTCTCATCTATCCATGGATTTTATTGTGGACTTGCCGAAGTCCAAGGGTCATACTGTGGTTCTGGCAGTTGTAGACCGCTTCTCCAAAATGGCTTATTTTGTTCCTTTACCTAAGCTTCCTACAGCCAAAGAACTGGCGGTTGTCTTTGCTAGAGAGATTGTATGAATACATGGGGTTCCGTCTGAAATAGTCTCTGACAGAGGAGCTCAGTTCGTCTCTCGTTTCTGGAGGGTTTTCTGTGCAGAGATGGGGGTGCGATTGGCCTTCTCTTCAGCATATCATCCACAAACCAATGGGGCAGCAGAGAGGGCAAATCAGGGTCTCGGACAGTACATACGTTGCTTTACCACACAACAACAAGAAAATTGGTCGGAGTTGTTGCCCTGGGCTGAGTATGCACGTAATAACGCCGTTAACGAGACCACTGGCCACTCTCCTTTTTCTGCTATCTATGTTTTTTTCCCTCTGGCTCTACCGCTTCAGTTTGCTGAACAGGCCATCCCGGCTCTCGATGAACATCTCACACAACTACAGGATATTTGGAGACAGATTTGCGAAAACATTGAGCGCAGTGTTGCTGTCCAGAAACGCAAGGCTGACAGGCATAGGTTACAAGCTCCTTCCTACAACGTGGAGGATAGAGTTTGGTTGTTCACTAGGAATGTGAAGTTGCGGGTGCCTTCTATGAAAATGGCACCTCGGTTTATCGGTCCATACAAGATCATTCGCCATGTTAACCCTGTGGCTTATGCTCTTGCCCTTCCTAGACATCTTTGCTTGTACAATGTCTTCCACACCTCCCTACTGAAGCCTTTGTTGTGTAACAGGTACACGAGGGTCGTTCCTCCTCCTCCACCTGTTCAGGTTGATGGAGAGACGGAGTATGAGGTTAGGAAAGTTCTGGATTCTAGGCTGTTCAGGGTTGCTCTGCAGTACCTGGTCGATTGGGTGGGTTATGGTCCAGAGGACCGGTCCTGGATTCCGGCTTCCAACATGTCTGCCTCTAGGTTGGTCAGGGCGTTCCATGCCTCGCACCCCGATCGCCCTGGTGGTCGTCCTGCCACTCGCCCCAGTGGTCGTCCTGCCACTTGTCCTGTTGGTCGTCCGGTGGCCTCCCGTGGAGAGGGGGGTACTGTAACATTGGGGGCTTCCAGCCTTTCCGGTGTGCTTGAGGCAGCATGTCTGATGCTGCTCGCTCACCAACGCCCGGTTTAAATTGAAACAGGCAGGGAGGTGGCTGCATGAGGTGCGGCTTGAGAGGGGGGCGCGGTCTGGTGAAGGTCTTTCAAAAACCAACAGTTCCTTCTAAGCAGTGCCAGAACGTGGTTATCCATACCTGAGCTCCTTGTACCTGAATTCTCTCGTGATTTAACCTGTTATTGACCTCTGCTTGTTTTCTGACTATTCTGCCTTCCGTTGCCCTAGACTATTTTCTTGTACTACGCTTCTGCACTGATATCGACCCGGCTTTTCCATTTGACTATTCTATACTCTGTATTCCTGATTCTGGCTCGTCTGACTACCCCGTGTTGCTGACCTGGTTTTGTATTACGACATTGTCTTTGATTAACCCTTTCTGTCTAGCTAGTATACTTGGCCAATTCTAAGGACCAGACAGTTAGGGATTCTTCTACGGCTACCCTGTTGGTAGCTTTTGGGCTCTGTGGAGTGTTGGGCTTTAAGGACTGCGTGGTGGGATCCGGGAACCGTGACAGGAGGGGCCGGGTTATATCTGTGTGATTTGTGTCAGGGAGGGGTCGGGTTATATCTGTGTGATTTGTGTCAGGCAGGGGTCGGGTTATATCTGTGTGATTTGTGTCAGGGAGGGGTCGGGTTATATCTGTGTGATGTGTGTCAGGGAGGGGTCGGGTTATATCTGTGTGATTTGTGTCGGGGAGGGATCGGGTTATATCTGTGTGATTTGTGTCAGGGAGGGGTCGGGTTATATTTGTGTGATTTGTGTCAGGCAGGGGTCGGGTTATATCTGTGTGATTTGTGTCAGGGAGGGGTCGGGTTATATCTGTGATTTGTGTCAGGGAGGGGTCGGGTTATATCTGTGTGATTTGTGTCAGGGAGGGGTCGGGTTATATTTGTGTGATTTGTGTCAGGCAGGGGTCGGGTTATATCTGTGTGATTTGTGTCAGGGAGGGGTCGGGTTATATTTGTGTGATTTGTGTCAGGCAGGGGTCGGGTTATATCTGTGATTTGTGTCAGGAGGGGTCGGGTTATATCTGTGTGATTTGTGTCGGGGAGGGGTCGGGTTATATCGGTGTGATTTGTGTCAGGGAGGGGTCGGGTTATATCTGTGTGATTTGTGTCAGGGAGGGGTCGGGTTATATCGGTGTGATTTGTGTCAGGGAGGGGTCGGGTTATATCGGTGTGATTTGTGTCAGGGAGGGGCTGGGTTATATCTGTGTGATTTGTGTCAGGGAGGGGTCGGGTTATATCTGTGTGATTTGTGTCAGGGAGGAGTCGGGTTATATCTGTGATTTGTGTCAAGGAGGGGCCGGGTTATATCTGTGTGATTTGTGTCAGGGAGGAGTCGGGTTATATCTGTGTGATTTGTGTCGGGGGTCGGGTTATATCTGTGTGATTTGTGTCAGGGAGGGGTCGGGTTATATCTGTGTGATTGTGTCAGGGAGGGGCGGGTTATATCTGTGATTTGTGTTGGGGAGGGGCCGGGTTATATCTGTGTGATTTGTGTCGGGGAGGGGTCAGGTTATATCTGTGTGATTTGTGTCGGGGAGGGGCCGGGTATATCTGTGATTTGTGTTGGGGAGGGGTTATATCTGTGTGATTTGTGTCGGGGGTCGGGTTATATCTGTGTGATTTGTGTCGGGGAGGAGTCGGGTTATATCTATGTGATTTGTGTCAGGGAGGGGTCGGGTTATATCTGTGTGATTTGTGTCAGGGAGGTGTCGGGTTATATCTGTGTGATATGTGTCAGGGAGGGGTCGGGTTATATCTGTGTGATATGTGTCAGGGAGGGGTCGGGTTATATCTGTGTGATTTGTGTCGGGGAGGGGTTATATCTGTGTGATTTGTGTTGGGGAGGGGCCGGGTTATATCTGTGATTTGTGTTGGGGAGGGGCCGGGTTATATCTGTGATTTGTGTTGGGGAGGGGTTATATCTGTGTGATTTGTGTCAGGGAGGGGTCGGGTTATATCTGTGATTTGTGTCAGGGAGGGGTCGGGTTATATCTGTGTGATTTGTGTCAGGGAGGGGTCGGGTTATATCTGTGTTTTGTGTCGGAGGGGTCGGGTTATATCTGTGTGATTTGTGTCGGAGGGGTCGGGTTATATCTGTGTGATTTGTGTCCGTGTACAGATGGTCACGGTGCCTGGTTGTGCTTTTTATTTTATCAGGAATGGAAATACTGAGATTAATAGTTTAAGTCATAAAACTGTTTTCTTTAGAGGAAAAATTTGCAAAAAAAGCATTTTGGTTTATTTTAGGAATAAGGAGAAACAGAAAGCCATGTTTTCGCAGCTGATTTACCATGACAAATGAATTCATGTGTGACCTATAGCGTTGGGTAAGTCATGTGATCTGTGATTAATTATAATGGAGTCTAATGGGAAAATATCCAAAATGTTGGGTGTAATTTAGACACTAATGCCCTCCACTGTATAATGCTCGTATACACATATAACTCTATTAATGGTTGTGATGGCACAGCTCACACGGTTTGGGCCGCTCACATGCTATGGATGGGCCGCTCAGATAGTTTGGGCTGCTCACATGGAATGGGCCGCACACAGGGCCGGTGCTAGACTATTTTGCGCCCTAGGCAAGACCAGCTACTTGCACCCCCCCCCAAAAAAAAAGCTCACATGGTGAATATATTGCCTCCAGCTCACACATGACATGGAGATATTGCCCAGGCTCACACATGGGTACGTGCCCCCGGGCTCACACATGGGTACGTGCCCCCGGGCTCACACATGGGTACGTGCCCCCGGGCTCACACATGGGTATCTGCCCCCGGGCTCACACATGGGTATCTGCCCCCGGGCTCACACATGGGTATCTGCCCCCCCAGGCTCACACATGGGTATTTGCCCCCAGGCTCACACATGGGTATTTGCCCCCCCCAGGCTCACACATGGTATTTGCCCCCCCCAGGCTCACACATGGTATTTGCCCCCCCCAGGCTCACACAGTGTATTTGCCCCCCCCAGGCTCACACATGGTATTTGCCCCCCCCAGGTTCACACATGGTATTTGCCCCCCCCAGGCTCACACATGGATATTTGCCCCCTCCCCGAGCTCACACATGGATATTTGCCCCCCCAGGCTCACACATGGATATTTGCCCCCAGGCTCACACATGGATATTTGCCCCCCCCCCCCGGCTCACACATGCTCAGACGGTATGGGCCTCTCAGACGATTTGGGCCGCACAGATGGTATGGCCGCTCAGACGGTCTGGGCCGCTCAGACGGTTTGGGCCGCTCACACGGTATGGGCCGCTCACACGGTTTGGGCGCTCACACGGTATGGGCCGCTCACACGGTATGGGCCGTTCAGACGGTTTGGGCCGCTCACACGGTTTGGTTTGGGCCGCTCACACGGTATGGGCCGCTCAGAAAGTTTAGGCCGCTCACACGGTATGGGCCGCTCAGAAAGTTTAGGCCGCTCAGACGGTATGGGCCGCTCAGATGGTTTGGGCCGCTCAGACGTATGGGCCGCTCAGACGGTTTGGGCCGCTCAGACGGTTTGGCCGCTCACACGGTATGGGGCGCTCACACGGTTTGGGCGCTCACACGGTATGGGCCGCTCACACGGTATGGGCCGTTCAGACGGTTTGGGCCGCTCACCCGGTTTGGTTTGGGCCGCTCACACGGTATGGGCCGCTCACACGGTTTGGGCCGCTCACACGGTTTGGTTTGGGCCGCTCACATTGTATGGGCCGCTCACACAGTATGGGCCGCTCACACGGTTTGGGCCGCTCACACGGTTTGGTTTGGGCCGCTCACACGGTTTGGGCCGCTCACACGGTATGGGCCGCTCACACGGTTTGGGCCGCTCACACGGTATGGGCCGCTCACACGGTATGGGCCGCTCACACGGTTTGGGCCGCTCACACGGTATGGGCCGCTCACACGGTTTGGGCCGCTCACACGGTTTGGGCCGCTCACACGGTATGGGCCGCTCACACGGTTTGGGCCGCTCACACGGTATGGGCCGCTCACACGGTTTGGGCCGCTCACACGGTTTGGGCCGCTCACACGGTATGGGCCGCTCACACGGTATGGGCCGTTCACACGGTTTGGGCCGTTCACACTATTGACCATCCTGAATATATTCATACTGTGTTCATATACATACAGAGTGTGGAGTAATGGCATTTTAGGGGTTAATGGATAGGCTACATGCCCAACAGTGTATTCATGTCATGTTTTCCTGTGATTTATGGCATTTTAGGATATGGGGGATTATAGAGAGTTGAAGGGATTATCGGGGATTAATGATAGTTTTGAGGTCAATAAAGAGGATTATGGGTGTTATTAGTGGTCAGTGAGCAGTATAATGGGGGTTATTGGGGTGGCTTTGGTGTGGATTTTGAGGGGCCCCTGTAACATTGTAAATTGTTGTGAAAGTTTCCAGCTCGATCAGAACTACAAATCCCATGATACCCATAACGCGGGAAGGCATCATGGAATTTGTGGTTCTAAAGCAGCTGTGAGAGGTGGGTCTAGGTTTATCCCCGCCCCTGCCAGAAAGTTGGTAACCAAAGAAATGGCCGCTTAGTTTGTTGTTGGCGACATTCAAAGACCGGAAGTAGTGTTTTCCTGATGTCGCGCCTCGTGTCGTCACATCCGGTGTTTGCTTGCTTTCCGTAGCGGACACTTGGTGTCGGCATCATGTCTCGAGGCTCAATAGAGATCCCTCTCCGGGACACGGATGAGGTGAGTTCTGACCCCCCCCCATCACCCCCTGACCTTTCACCCCAACCCAGGCTCCCCCCGACAGACCCGGTTCCAAAACTGTGACCCCAGACTGACCCCCCCCTCCTCAACCCCAAAACTGTGACCCCCCACAGACTGAGCCCCCCCCCTCACCCCAAACTGTGACCCCAGACTGAGCCCCCTCCTCAACCCCAAAACTGTGTGACCCCCAGACTGAGCCCCCCCCCTCAACCCCAAAACTGTGACCCCAGACTGAGCCCCCTCCTCAACCCCAAAACTGTGACCCCAGACTGAGCCCCCCCCTCAACCCCAAAACTGTGACCCCCCCAGACTGATCCCCCTCCTCAACCCCAAAACTGTGACCCCAGACTGAGCCCCCTCCTCAACCCCAAAAAACTGTGACCCCAGACTGAGCCCCATCCTCAACCCCAAAACTGTGACCCCCAGACTGATCCCCCTCCTCAACCCCAAAACTGTGACCCCAGACTGAGCCCCCTCCTCAACACCCAAAACTGTGACCCCCAGACTGAGCCCCCTCCACAACCCCAAAACTGTGACCCCCAGACTGAGCCCCCTCCTCAACCCCAAAACTGTGACCCCCATCCCTCTGCTCTCCTCTTCTTGTGTTTGTCCTAATATCTAGATTTTTGTTGGTGACCCCCAAGTTGAGGCTCCGGGTCTGTGTCCTGTCCTGGCGACCACCAGCCCCCCCATCCCGCTCTGAACCCCAAAACTACCCCTCTGCACTCCCCAAACCCTGACCACACACATCTCTGTATCAACTCAGGGGCCGGCTACACTACGTGTGCGTCCCGTCCCCCCCGAGTCTCACTACGTGTGCGTCCCGTCCCCCCCCGAGTCTCACTACGTGTGCGTCCCGTCCCCCCCCGAGTCTCACTACGTGTGCGTCCCGTCCCCCCCCGAGTCTCACTACGTGTGCGTCCCCCCCCGAGTCTCACTACGTGTGCGTCCCGTCCCCCCCGAGTCTCACTACGTGTGCGTCCCGTCCCCCCGAGTCTCACTACGTGTGCGTCCCGTCCCCCCCGAGTCTCACTACGTGTGCGTCCCGTCCCCCCCGAGTCTCACTACGTGTGCGTCCCGTCCCCCCGAGTCTCACTACGTGTGCGTCCCGTCCCCCCCGAGTCTCACTACGTGTGCGTCCCGTCCCCCCCGAGTCTCACTACGTGTGCGTCCCGTCCCCCCCGAGTCTCACTACGTGTGCGTCCCGTCCCCCCCGAGTCTCACTACGTGTGCGTCCCGTCCCCCCCGAGTCTCACTACGTGTGCGTCCCGTCCCCCCGAGTCTCACTACGTGTGCGTCCCGTCCCCCCCGAGTCTCACTACGTGTGCGTCCCGTCCCCCCCGAGTCTCACTACGTGTGCGTCCCGTCCCCCCCGAGTCTCACTACGTGTGCGTCCCGTCCCCCCCGAGTCTCACTACGTGTGCGTCCCGTCCCCCCCGAGTCTCACTACGTGCTGCGTCCCGTCCCCCCGAGTCTCACTACGTGTGCGTCCCGTCCCCCCCGAGTCTCACTACGTGTGCGTCCCGTCCCCCCCGAGTCTCACTACGTGTGCGTCCCGTCCCCCCGAGTCTCACTACGTGTGCGTCCCGTCCCCCCGAGTCTCACTACGTGTGCGTCCGTCCCCCCCGAGTCTCACTACGTGTTGCGTCCCGTCCCCCCCGAGTCTCACTACGTGTGCGTCCCGTCCCCCCGAGTCTCACTACGTGTGCGTCCCGTCCCCCCCGAGTCTCACTACGTGTGCGTCCCGTCCCCCCCGAGTCTCACTACGTGTGCGTCCCGTCCCCCCGAGTCTCACTACGTGTGCGTCCCGTCCCCCCGAGTCTCACTACGTGTGCGTCCCGTCCCCCCCGAGTCTCACTACGTGTGCGTCCCGTCCCCCCGAGTCTCACTACGTGTGCGTCCCGTCCCCCCCGAGTCTCACTACGTGTGCGTCCCGTCCCCCCCGAGTCTCACTACGTGTGCGTCCCGTCCCCCCCCGAGTCTCACTACGTGTTGCGTCCCGTCCCCCCCGAGTCTCACTACGTGTGCGTCCCGTCCCCCCCGAGTCTCACTACGTGTGCGTCCCGTCCCCCCCGAGTCTCACATACGTGTGTCGTCCCGTCCCCCCCGAGTCTCACTACGTGTGCGTCCCGTCCCCCCCGAGTCTCACTACGTGTGCGTCCCGTCCCCCCCGAGTCTCACTACGTGTGCGTCCCGTCCCCCCCGAGTCTCACTACGTGTGCGTGCCCCGTCCCCCCCGTAGCCTCTTGCCACGCCTGCATGTTTTGGTGACACGTTGTGGTGCCGGTCGTGTCTCCCTGTGGATTCGGCTTTCTCGGTGTGGCGCGGCCGGCTCTCCCGGGGTGTTTTCTCTCAATTTAATGGATGTGTATTTCCCCCCCAGGTCATCGAGCTCGATTTCGACCAGTTGCCGGAGGGCGATGAAGTGATCAGTATCTTGAAGCAGGAGCACACTCAGCTGCACATATGGATCGCGCTGGCGGTAAGTCACCCAGTGAGGGGAGGGGCCGGCGTGAGCTCTCACAGTGAACCCTAAAGCCTCGGCTGCTGGCAGGGAAGGGGTGTCAGGGTGTTACTCGCCGGCATGTCAGGGTAAGGAGCGCGGTCACCAGTGGATAATGTTACTCAGTGACGGGTCACCTCAGGTATTTTACTACAAGTCCCTTGATGCTCAGGCAGCACTACTGTTGGTAGAGCACCATGGGATGTGTAGTTTATTTGCCGTGGGGGGGAGGGGTTGGCTGCGACTGATCTCGGCTCTGGGATTGGATAAGGAGGCGTTTGCTTGATTTACTCGCTTTCTTTCTGAAAAAGTCCCCTGATTTCTGTTTTTTTTTTTTTTTTTTTTTTTTTGCCCCAAGTTGGAGTATTACAAGCAGGGCAAGACGGAGGATTTTGTGAAGCTGCTGGAGGCGGCTCGTATCGATGGCAACCTGGACTACCGGGACCACGAAAAAGACCAGATGACATGTCTGGACACTCTGGCGGCTTACTATGTGCAGCAGGCGCGCCGCGAGAAGAACAAGGACAACAAGAAGGAGCTGATCACGCAGGCCACGCTGCTCTACACAATGGCCGACAAGATCATCATGTATGACCAGGTATGCGGTGTGAGCGCTGCCTGAGGAGATCAGCCACGGTGCTGCCGCCTTAACCACGAATACGTCTGTTTTAACTGTCATTCACATAGATTGTGAGCTCTGCAGGTCAGGCAGGGGCCGCTCACTGTACCTCTTGCTCACTCCGCCCACCTTTTGCTCACTCCGCCCACCTTTTGCTCGCTCCGCCCACCTCTTGCTCGCTCCGCCCACCTCTTGCTCGCTCCGCCCACCTCTTGCTCACTCCGCCCACCTCTTGCTCACTCCGCCCACCTCTTGCTCACTCCGCCCACCTCTTGCTCGCTCCGCCCACCTCTTGCTCGCTCCGCCCACCTCTTGCTCGCTCCGCCCACCTCTTGCTCCCTCCGCCCACCTCTTGCTCACTCCGCGCCTCCACGTACCTCTCGCTCACTCCGTACATTCCTGTGTGTTGTGAATCTGTGACAAAACCACTGAGCCATTCATTGTCTTAATTACCCAGAACCACCTGTTGGGCAGAGCCTGTTTCTGCCTGCTGGAAGGGGATAAGATGGACCAGGCCGATGCCCAGTTCCACTTCGTGCTCAACCAGTCGCCCAACAACATCCCGGCTCTGCTCGGTAAGACGTGGCATCCAAACCGCAACCCGAGAGCTGTGAGCAGGGAGCGAGAGGACGGGTTCGACCGAGGGATTTTGTGGATCGGTCGCGTTTTGTGGAGCGCGGTCACTTCAATCTAAACATTGAAATTTTTATAAATTGACAAAAAAATAGTATTTTATGGGAATATTTCTCTGGATGAGGGGGGGGGTGTGGGGGGCGGCGCGTCCCAGGCTCTGTCCTGTTCTGTAATTACCCCTCAAAGCGCAGAGAGTGCCTCGACTCAGTGTTTGCAGGCGGCTCTGCACGAGGGGCTGGTCTGAGCAGGATATCACGGCTGAGAGATTTGGGGGAATGAGCAGAAAGTCGCTGATTTGAAATCTGTGTTGATAAATGTAAAGTTACGCATTTTGTGATGGGTTTTCGTATCGCTCTGCTCCAGAGCCGAGGTCGGGATGTGATAAACCGAATAGTATGGAAAATAATCGCGTGTGCTTCCAAATTAACCCATTAACATGCTGCTCTGAACCCACCACACTGAAAGGCGATATCAGTGATACGCCGGGTTTTATCAGGATGAATCCATATTAAGTCACCAGAAATATCCCAGATCAGGAAATCTAATAAAAGCTTTGCCGTGTGTGAGCGAAAAGGGAACTGCGTCCCTGCTGAGAATCTACTGAAGGAACTGCTCGGTTTGGCCCCTGCGTGGGGTTAATAAGCAGCACCAGTGTCGGTCAGCAGCCGGGAACAGGCGCAGCGTCGTGGCAGTGGGACAGAGACACCGAGACGGGCAGAGGAGCGGCTGATACAGTTTGACGATAAAGTGGAGGAATCCTCGTCTTTGCGGCACTTTTATTTCTGGGTTTTCACCGTGACCTTTATTTCTCCTCCAGGTAAAGCCTGCATTTCCTTCAACAAAAAGGACTACCGGGGGGCCCTGGCCTACTACAAGAAAGCTCTGCGCACATCGCCCAACTGCCCGGGTAAGTTTCTGGCTCAAGTTGGCTGAATGGGTCAAGACTCGCTGGGCGGCCGATGGATTTCGTGGGACACCCCCATGTTATCGGTGATCTGCCCATGTCAGCGGGAGCCATGACGCCATTTGGGGCGATAGAGGGTGCTGCCCTGCTTTAGCGGCATACAAACCCGCCATTTACATTGGTGTCTGCACTGGAGGGGGCGGGGCTTAACGATTTGTTAATTAATCCCTTTGTAATTAATGCTCGTTGCGGCCGAGTGACCTGATGAATGTTTGGTTTCTGCGGGGGAGGGGTCATTATGTTGAGTCTAGTCTTGCCATTATCTTCTGGCTGATCCGCCTCTCGGTTACGTGTCTGTTGCAGCCGGCGTGCGATTGGGAATGGGCCACTGCTTTGTCAAACTGAACAAGCTGGACAAAGCTCGCCTGGCGTTCGGGCGCGCGCTGGACCTGAATCCGCTGTGCGTCGGTGCTCTCGTGGGATTGGCTGTCCTGGAACTTAACAACAAAGAGGTAGGTGGGCGCATCGCTCTGACACCATGACGTGACGCGTCAGTCACATGACCTTGTAGACCATGTTATCGGGTGTCATAGCAGTAGTGGCCGCACGGATGGCTGGGATTTACAGCTGCCGTCTGCAGTGTCACGGGCCAGCGCTGCTCATTTTCTAGTAGCCACGTTCGAGATGAGTTTATTTCAGGGAAACACATAAATAAACCCCACACCTGCGGACCGGACGTCTGCATCGCTCCCATGATCCTCCGGTGTGAGGAAATCGCGCAGACGTTTCTCGCCGGCGTCAGGCTTTGTGTTTTTCTGAGCTGCGTCTGGTTTAGACATCGTGAGGAATTCGCACCACACTTAAAAACACAACACACACAGCAGAGCATCATGGGAAGAAGTTTGCGTCATTGAAACGCCCAGTCTGACCCGTTATCTGGGGGTTTGAATAAAAAAGGAAAATCGCCCACATCTGGGGTAACCGCAAACACAATGATCTGTGTGATTGTATGCGCTAATGTGTGTGTAATATACGCACACACGACAACTGTGTGAGTTTATGTAGTACTTACAGAGCTGTGTATGTTTAGGTGTATAGACAAGCTAGCTTTCTTGTGTGACCCCCCCCCCCCTCCCCATGTACTGAGTGCCCCCCCCTTCTCTCTCCCCGCAGGCCGACTCGATTAAAAATGGCGTCCAGTTACTTTCCAAAGCCTACACCATCGATGCCAGTAACCCCATGGTGCTCAATCACCTGGCCAACCACTTCTTCTTCAAGAAGGTGAGTTTGTGCTGGCCTAATATTCCCATTAAAGCCCCCCCCCCCCCTCGCCCTGTTCCTGCAGATAACAATGTGCTGTGTGTTTTCTCGTAGGATTACAGCAAAGTGCAGCACTTGGCGCTCCACGCGTTTCACAATACAGAGGTGGAGGCCATGCAGGCGGAGAGCTGCTACCAGCTGGCCAGGTCCTTCCACGTGCAGGTAAGATGACGCAAGGAACGCAATGTCCTACAGTGTGTAAAACCTGGGATTGCGGGGAGAATCCGATCAAACCACTGCACGTCCAAGTGCACGGGGGAAGGGGTGCGCATTTGGAGAAATCTCTCCTGGATTGGCATGTGGTTCCTCAGTCACGTCTCTGACTTCAGAAGTATAGATTTACCTGCAGCCATGGTGACTGTCATTGCCATGGGGGGGGGGGGTTGCTGATTGACCCCTATGGTCGGGTTCTTGCGTTGATTACACCCTGCGCGTGTGTAGTCGTCTCTTGTGTTGATTACACCCTGTGTGTGTGTGTTTATTGTGTCGTTGTCTCTTGCGTTGTTTACACCCTGTGTGTGTCGTCGTCTCTTGCGTTGTTTACACCCTGTGTGTGTGTGTCGTTGTCTCTTGCGTTGTTTACACCCTGTGTGTGTGTGTCGTCGTCTCTTGCGTTGTTTACACCCTGTGTGTGTGTGTCGTCGTCTCTTGCGTTGTTTACACCCTGTGTGTGTGTGTCGTCGTCTCTTGCGTTGATTACACCGTGTGTGTGTGTCGTCGTCTCTTGCGTTGATTACACCCTGTGTGTGTGTGTCGTCGTCTCTTGCGTTGATTACACCCTGTGTGTGTGTGTCGTCGTCTCTTGCGTTGATTACACCCTGTGTGTGTCGTCGTCTCTTGCGTTGTTTACACCGTGTGTGTGTGTCGTCGTCTCTTGCGTTGATTACACCCTGTGTGTGTCGTCGTCTCTTGCGTTGATTACACCCTGTGTGTGTCGTCGTCTCTTGCGTTGATTACACCCTGTGTGTGTCGTCGTCTCTTGCGTTGTTTACACCCTGTGTGTGTGTCGTCGTCTCTTGCGTTGTTTACACCCTGTGTGTGTGTCGTCGTCGCTTGCGTTGTTTACACCCTGTGTGTGTGTGTGTGTGTTGTCGTCGTCGTCTCTTGCGTTGTTTACAACCTGTGTGTGTGTGTGTGTCTCGTCGTCTCTTGCAGGAGGATTATGACCAGGCCTTCCAGTATTACTATCAGGCCACGCAGTTCGCGGCAGCCTCCTTCGTCCTCCCGTTCTTCGGCCTGGGGCAGATGTACATTTACCGCGGTGACAAGGAGAACGCGGCCCAGTGCTTCGAGAAGGTGCTGAAGGCTTATCCCAACAACTACGAGACCATGAAAATCCTGGGGTCCCTCTACGCCACGTCCGATGACCAGGAGAAACGGGATGTGGCGAAGGTAAGCGCGAGTAATGTGCAGGGAGGGTCGGTGCCAACTGGCGGAGGAGGAGGCGTCTTCTCACGGCTAGAGCGGGATCCGCTGCTCGTAATGTGTGTGTGTGTGTGTGCGCGCACGTCCAAAGAGACGGGCACTTCCATCCCAGCGGTTATGTCCTGCTCTCTCACCTCGCTGCTCCGTTGGAGGCTGTAAATTTCCCTTAAAATCACATGGCCGGCAGGAGCGCCCCCCCCCTCCTTAGTCCCTGGTACCTGTTTGTAGGCGCTGTCGCTCACGTCTCACCCAGAATTTGAGAGCGTTGCGACGCTTTGCTGCATTGATGACAACGTCCCACGTTTGGGAATGTGAATGACGGTGTCGCGTCCAGATTCCTGCCCTCGTCCTTCTCCCCTTTAAGTCTTTCCAGCCCCTTCCCTCTATCTCCCCCCCCCCCCCGCTTACAATGTTCATTTTTTTTCCCCGCCCGTTTTTCTTCCTCTTTTCTGTTATTAACGTATGAAATGTACCCCATTAAGACGCCTCTTACACCTCTTGTAGAATCACCTGAAGAAGGTGACGGAGCAGTATCCGGACGACGTGGAGGCCTGGATCGAGTTGGCCCAGATCCTGGAGCAGACAGACATTCAGGTACAGTTGCTCGTCCTGCTGTGTCTGCCGGTTACTGTGTGTATTGTGTTATTGTGCCCTGAGCCGGCTCACCCTGCTTTGTATTCACAGAACGCCCTGTCGGCCTATGGCACCGCCACCAGGATCCTGCAGGAGAAGGTCCAGGCAGACGTTCCTCCGGAGATCCTCAATAACGTGGGCGCCCTCCATTTCCGGCTGGGGAACCTGGGCGAGGCAAAGGTGTGTTACCTCTGCACGTGGGCCACTTGTCTGCGTTGCCTGTCTGCGTTGCGTTGCCTGTCTGCGTTGCGTTGCCTGTCTGCGTTGCGTTGCCTGTCTGCGTTGCGTTGCCTGTCTGCGTTGCGTTGCCTGTCTGCGTTGCGTTGCCTGTCTGCGTTGCGTTGCCTGTCTGCGTTGCGTTGCCTGTCTGCGTTGCGTTGCCTGTCTGCGTTGCGTTGCCTGTCTGCGTTGCGTTGCTGTTGCGTTGCGTTGCCTGTCTGCGTTGCGTTGCCTGTCTGCGTTGCGTTGCCTGTCTGCGTTGCGTTGCCTGTCTGCGTTGCGTTGCCTGTCTGCGTTGCGTTGCCTGTCTGCGTTGCGTTGCCTGTCTGCGTTGCGTTGCCTGTCTGCGTTGCGTTGCCTGTCTGCGTTGCGTTGCCTGTCTGCGTGCGTTGCTGTCTGCGTTGCGTTGCCTGTCTGCGTTGCGTTGCCTGTCTGCGTTGCGTTGCTGTTGCGTTGCGTTGCCTGTCTGCGTTGCGTTGCCTGTCTGCGTTGCGTTGCTGTCTGCGTTGCGTTGCCTGTCTGCGTTGCGTCCTGCGTTTCGTTGCTGTCTGCGTTGCGTCCCTGCGTTTCGTTGCCTGTCTGCGTTGCGTCCTGCGTTTCGTTGCTGTCTGCGTTGCGTCCCTGCGTTTCGTTGCCTGTCTGCGTTGCGTCCCTGCGTTTCGTTGCCTGTCTGCGTTGCGTCCCTGCGTTTCGTTGCCTGTCTGCGTTGCGTCCCTGCTTTTCGTTGCCTGTCTGCGTTGCGTCCCTGCTTTTCGTTGCCTGTCTGCGTTGCGTCCCTGCTTTTCGTTGCCTGTCTGCGTTGCGTCCCTGCTTTTCGTTGCCTGTCTGCGTTGCGTCCCTGCTTTTCGTTGCCTGTCTGCGTTGCGTCCCTGCTTTTCGTTGCCTGTCTGCGTTGCGTCCCTGCTTTTCGTTGCCTGTCTGCGTTGCGTCCCTGCTTTTCGTTGCCTGTCTGCGTTGCGTCCCTGCTTTTCGTTGCCTGTCTGCGTTGCGTCCCTGCTTTTCGTTGCGTGTCTGCGTTGCGTCCCTGCTTTTCGTTGCGTGTCTGCGTTGCGTCCCTGCTTTTCGTTGCGTGTCTGCGTTGCGTCCCTGCTTTTCGTTGCGTGTCTGCGTTGCGTCCCTGCTTTTCGTTGCGTGTCTGCGTTGCGTCCCTGCTTTTCGTTGCGTGTCTGCGTTGCGTCCCTGCGTTGCGTTGCGTCCCTGCGTTGCGTCCCTGCGTTGCGTCCCTGCGTTGCGTCCCTGCGTTGCGTTTCGCTGCGCTTCGTTGCGTCCCGTTGCGTGTCTGCGTTGCGGCCCTGTGTTTCGTTGCGTGTCTGCGTTGCGGCCCTGCGTTTCGTTGCGTGTCTGCGTTGCGGCCCTGCGTTTCGTTGCGTGTCTGCGTTGCGTCCCTGCGTTTCGTTGCGTCCCTGCGTTTCGTTGCGTGTCTGCGTTGCGTCCCTGCGTTTCGTTGCGTGTCTGCGTTGCGTCCCTGCGTTTCGTTGCGTGTCTGCGTTGCGTCCCTGCGTTTCGTTGCGTGTCTGCGTTGCGTCCCTGCGTTTCGTTGCGTGTCTGCGTTGCGTCCCTGCGTTTCGTTGCGTGTCTGCGTTGCGTCCCTGCGTTTCGTTGCGTGTCTGCGTTGCGTCCCTGCGTTTCGTTGCGTCCCTGCGTTGCGTTTCGCTGCGCTTCGTTGCGTCCCGTTGCGGGTCTGCGTTGCGACCCTGTGTTTCGTTGCGTGTCTGCGTTGCGGCCCTGCGTTTCGTTGCATGTCTGCGTTGCGTCCCTGCGTTTCGTTGCGTCCCTGCGTTTCGTTGCGTCCCTGCGTTTCGTTGCGTGTCTGCGTTGCGTCCCTGCGTTTCGTTGCTTGTCTGCGTTGCGTCCCTGCGTTTCGTTGCGTCCCTGCGTTGCGTCCCTGCGTTGCGTCCCTGCGTGTCTGCGTTGCGTCCCTGCGTTGCGTCCCTGCGTTTCGTTGCGTGTCTGCGTTGCGTCCCTGCGTTTCGTTGCGTCCCTGCGTTGCGTCCCTGCGTTTCGTTGTGTCCCTGCGTTGCGTCCCTGCGTTGCGTCCCTGCGTTGCGTCCCTGCGTTTCGTTGCGTGTCTGCGTTGCGTCCTGCGTTTCGTTGCGCGTCTGCGTTGCGTCCCTGCGTTTCGTTGCGCATCTGCGTTGCGTCCCTGCGTTTCGTTGCGCGTCTGCGTTGCGTCCCTGCGTTTCGTTGCGCGTCTGCGTTGCGTCCCTGCGTTTCGTTGCGTGTCTGCGTTGCGTCCCTGCGTTTCGTTGCGTGTCTGCGTTGCGTCCCTGCATTTCGTTGCGTGTCTGCGTTGCGTCCCTGCGTTGCGTCCCTGCGTTTCGTGTCTGCGTTGCGTCCCTGCGTTGCGTCCCTGCGTTTCGTGTCTGCGTTTCGTGTCTGCGTTTCGTGTCTGCGTTTCGTGTCTGCGTTTCGTGTCTGCGTTTCGTGTCTGCGTTTCGTGTCTGCGTTTCGTGTCTGCGTTTCGTGTCTGCGTTTCGTGTCTGCGTTGCGTCTGCGTTGCGTCCTGCGTTGCGTCCCTGCGTTGCGTCCCTGCGTTTGTTGCGTGTCTGCGTTTCGTGTCTGCGTTTCGTGTCTGCGTTTCGTGTCTGCGTTTCGTGTCTGCGTCTCGTGTCTGCGTTTCGTGTCTGCGTCGCGTCCCTGCGTTTCGTGTCTGCGTCGCGTCCCTGCGTTTCGTGTCTGCGTCGCGTCCCTGCGTTTCGTGTCTGCGTCGCGTCCCTGCGTTTCGTGTCTGCGTCGCGTCCCTGCGTTTCGTTTCTGCGTCGCGTCCCTGCGTTTCGTTTCTGCGTCGCGTCCCTGCGTTTCGTCGCGTGTCTGCGTCGCGTCCCTGCGTTTCGTCGCGTGTCTGCGTCGCGTCCCTGCGTTTCGTCGCGTGTCTGCGTCGCGTCCCTGCGTTTCGTCGCGTGTCTGCGTCGCGTCCCTGCGTTTCGTCGCGTGTCTGCGTCGCGTCCCTGCGTTTCGTCGCGTGTCTGCGTCGCGTCCCTGCGTTTCGTCGCGTGTCTGCGTCGCGTCCCTGCGTTTCGTCGCGTGTCTGCGTCGCGTCCCTGCGTTTCGTCGCGTGTCTGCGTCGCGTCCCTGAGTTTCGTCGCGTGTCTGCGTCGCGGCCCTGCGTTTCGTCGCGTGTCTGCGTCGCGGCCCTGCGTTTCGTCGCGTGTCTGCGTCGCGGCCCTGCGTTTCGTCGCGTGTCTGCGTCGCGGCCCTGCGTTTCGTCGCGTGTCTGCGTCGCGGCCCTGCGTTTCGTCGCGTCCCTGCGTTTCGTCGCGTCCCTGCGTTTCGTCGCGTCCCTGCGTTTCGTCGCGTGTCTGCGTTGCGTCCCTGCGTTTCGTCGCGTGTCTGCGTTGCGTCCCTGCGTTTCGTCGCGTCCCTGCGTTTCGTCCCTGCCTTGCGTCCCTGCGTTTCGTTGTGTTCGTGCTTGCGTCCCTGCGTTTCGTTGTGTTCTTGCCTTGCGTCCCTGCGTTTCGTTGTGTTCTTGCCTTGCGTCCCTGCGTTTCGTTGTGTTCGTGCCTTGCGTCCCTGCGTTTCGTTGTGTTCGTGCCTTGCGTCGTTGTGTTCGTGCCTTGCGTCCCTGCGTTTCGTTGTGTTCTTGCCTTGCGTCCCTGCGTTTCGTTGTGTTCTTGCCTTGCGTTCGTGCCTTGCGTCGTTGTGTTCGTGCCTTGCGTCCCTGCGTTTCGTTGTGTTCTTGCCTTGCGTCCCTGCGTTTCGTTGTGTTCGTGCCTTGCGTCCCTGCGTTTCGTTGTGTTCTTGCCTTGCGTCCCTGCGTTTCGTTGTGTTCGTGCCTTGCGTCCCTGCGTGACGACGGCTCAGGACTGTTTCTCCTTTATTACAGAAATATTTTGTGGCCTCGCTGGAGCGCGCCAAGGCGGAAGGGGAGCACGATGAACACTATTATAACGCCATCTCCGTCACCACCACGTACAACCTGGCGCGGCTCTACGAGTCGCTGTGCGAATACCACGAATCTGAGAAGCTGTACAAGAATATTCTGAGGGAGCATCCGAATTACGTGGATTGTAAGTGCCCGGTAACAAGCCCTGTGTACGCACACTATTGTCGCCATCCTCAGGTGCGCAGCGCTGCCGGCTCCTCTACCGGCAGCGCTGCCGGCTCCTCTACCGGCAGCGCCGCCAGCTCCTCTACCGGCAGCGCCGCCGGTTATCGTTTCTACTGGCTTCGAGGTCGCTGTTAATGTATACGGTGTCTCCGCTGGATCACACACAGATACAGTAACAGCTCTGCGTCCCAGAGGAGCAACGATTTCTCCATTAACCCTTTCACTGCTGTGACTGTATTCCCGATCAGCTGCAGCAAACACAGCCCGAAATCATGGAGGAGCCGAGCTGTATCGCTGCAAAAGACTTGCCTTTGTTTTGAGCCGCAGAACAAGCCCCCAGCGTTTTATCAGCGCGGCCGCGGTGCCCGAGGAGCTGGCACTTTTTAAAGCCAGCTGGAGATGTGTCTGAATGACGTCTCCCCAACTGATCCGGCACGGAGGCCTGACCTGCAGTAACTCCTTGTGGCGCCTGTCAAACAGGTCTTTACATTAAAGAATACGCTGGAATGTTCCGGAATGTTTCTTGTTGTAAATTTAAAATTGATTTACAAAAAAAACCACAATTTCCTGCCGATGGTTATTTGTAAAATCACTTGGTCGTGAAGGGGTTAACAAGGGAGTCACTTCAAAATAGAGATTTTTCCTTTATTTAATTTTGCGCTCGGTGTTTGCAGCCTCTGTGGCCCCTGAGGGGTTGGGGGTCTCTGTGGCCCCTGAGGGGTCGGGGGTCTCTGTGGCCCCTGAGGGGTCGGGGGTCTCTGTGGCCCCTGAGGGGTCGGGGGTCTCTGTGGCCCCTGAGGGGTCGGGGGTCTCTGTGGCCCCTGAGGGGTCGGGGGTCTCTGTGGCCCCTGAGGGGTCGGGGGTCTCTGTGGCCCCGGGGGGTCGGGGTCTCTGTGGCCCCGGGGGGTCTCTGTGGCCCCGGGGGGTCTCTGTGGCCCCGGGGGGTCGGGGGTCTCTGTGGCCCCGGGGGGTCTCTGTGGCCCCGGGGGGTCGGGGGGTCTCTGTGGCCCCTGAGGGGTCGGGGGGTCTCTGTGGCCCCTGAGGGGGGTTGGGGGTCTCTGTGGCCCCTGAGGGGGTTGGGGGTCTCTGTGCCCCTGAGGGGGGTTGGGGGTCTCTGTGGCCCCGGGGGGTCGGGGGTCTCTGTGGCCCCTGAGGGGGGTCGGGGGTCTCTGTGGCCCCTGAGGGGGGTCGGGGGTCTCTGTGGCCCCTGAGGGGGGTCGGGGGTCTCTGTGGCCCCTGAGGGGGGTCGGGGGTCTCTGTGGCCCCTGAGGGGGGTCGGGGGTCTCTGTGGCCCCTGAGGGGGGTTGGGGGTCTCTGTGGCCCCGGAGGGGTCGGGGGTCTCTGTGTTTTATAGAAGGCTTTATAATCCTATGAGTTATATATATATATATATTTTTTTTTTCCAGGTTATTTGCGTCTTGGCGCTATGGCTCGAGACAAAGGGAATTTCTACGAAGCTTCTGATTGGTTTAAAGAGGCTCTCCAGATTAATCAGGTGAGAGAAACCTCTCGATCTCCTGGAAGGATCCGCCTCTCACAATGATTGACACATCTCCTTTCTACAGGATAATGGGGTCCCTGGACCCTATAATGGGGTGGTCTTGCTAATATTCAGGTGTCAGACTTGCAGTTTTCCGTTGCTGTTGAGGCTCGTGTCTCTTGTGGTTGCTCTGCTCATGCGCTGTTGAGGCTCGTGTCTCTTGTGGTTGCTCTGCTCATGCGCTGTGGCTGTTGAGGCGCGGGCTTGTGTTTCTTGTGGTTGCTCTGCTCATGCGCTGTGGCTGTTGAGGCGCGGGCTCGTGTCTCTTGTGGTTGCTCTGCTCATGCGCTGTGGCTGTTGAGGCGCGGGCTTGTGTTTCTTGTGGTTGCTCTGCTCATGCGCTGTTGCTGTTGAGGCGCGGGCTCGTGTCTCTTGTGGTTGCTCAATGTTTCTGCGCCTCTGTGTTTGTAGGTTATTTGCAGGTTTGTGTAAAACCTTAATGTGAACCTGTCCTGCTCGCCGGCCGCCGCCGCCATTGCTCGTCTCGTATAGATCATCTCTTCTGATCTCGCTGGACAGATAAACATCGGCCACTCTGATTGCTGTGCCAGGACTATCGCCAACATGGCAGCGGCCCGCGGGGAGGCGTGACGGGGCCCTTTAACCTGGGGCCAATGCTGCAGGTTTTATTCAGTGACGCGCGTTGCACATCCTGCGCCTGCTGGAGGATGGAGCAGAATCTGCTGCCTAAAACTGAAGCGATAATGGAGCAGAATCTGTTGATTTAGGATTGACCCTAAAATGCACAAATCTGAGGTCTGCGTCGGTAAAATGATGGGAGGCCGGTACGGATTCTGACTGAAAAAATGCACAAATGCAGCTTTTTATTTTTTTCTCGCACCAGGGAATTTATTGACGTGTTGTAACATAACGTGTCCACACGGTGGCGATGTTGACGCTGGTTCCCGGGTGGGGCTATGGGGTCTATTCACAAAGCACTCTGCGTTAACGCTCACTCCGGCGATTCCGTTTTGCTGAAAATACGGCGCATTCACCATTCACTGAATTTCCCGAAGCCGTTATCGGACGTCCAGCGAGGGGTTAAAAAATAAATAAATAAATCTCCTGATTAAATCAATAAAAATAAATATAATCTTTAAACAAAATATAGAAAAATGTCTTAAAAAATAAGATTTTCCATTTATTACATGGAACCTTCTAGATTTGCCTGTTTCGGTGCGTTTCGTTGTTTTGCGGGTAATCGATGGTTCTCTACGGGCGCAGTTTTTCACTGCGGTGAAACACGTCGCACTTTGCTATCGCTTCGCCTGTATTTGGGGAATAGACGGATTGTCCCGGAATCGCAGACGCGGTGAAATCCCGGTTTGGTGGGATTCGTTGGGTCAGTTTGGCGCGTAGTGATTAACCCCTTCTGTGAGGTTCCTGCATGTTGTTTTGCGCGGCGCAGGAACGTGGCGATGCTCAGTCACCGGGTCACTCGCCCGCCTGCAGGTCTTTCATTTTGCTGGTGTTTTGCAGGATCACCCAGACGCCTGGTCTCTGATCGGGAACCTGCATTTGGCCAAACAGGAGTGGGGGCCCGGCCAGAAGAAGTTTGAGCGAATCCTAAAGCAGCCCTCGACTCAGAACGACACGTACTCCATGCTGGCCCTGGGCAACGTGTGGCTGCAGACCCTGCACCAGCCGTCCCGCGACCGCGAGAAGGTGAGGAGAGGACTTTAACCCGTTCAGTGAGATGCGGACATTGTAACATGACACAGATACACAAGCTGAGATTGGGGACATGCGCGAGCTTCTAAAATGTTACCCGGGCCGTCCTGACCCCCCCCCCCCCCCCCGCCGGCGTTTCCAGGAGAGAACCCCGTCCTCTGCTTTCATGAGAAAACTGACCAATGGTTACAGAACTTCATGAACGCGTCGCTCCTCCGCTCGTGCACTCGTACCCCTCTATCATTGTGTTACTGGGAGCTTTCACAGAGCACCAACCTATTCCGAGACGATGTACAAATCCCAGGCCTCTTTACAAGACGTGCGGCAGCGCAGGGTTTTTGTGGCAGTTACTGCTCGTCCTGGTGCTGCTCCCGTACTCGGCTGTTCTGTTACACAGTAGGGTTACGTGTTTGTGGCTGCAGGTGAGCTGTGGTGTTCGTGGTTGTCTCTGTCACGGTTTGATGATTGTCTCTTACAGGAAAAGCGTCACCAGGATCGCGCTCTGGCCATTTATAAGCAGGTGCTGAGAAACGACCCCAAGAATCTGTTTGCGGCGAATGGCATTGGTAAGTGAAGCAAGCGCTCTCCCTCGCGCCCCGGCGCTTGCTCTCTCGCGCCCCGGCGCTTGCTCTCTCGCGCCCCGGCGCTTGCTCTCTCGCGCCCGCTCTCTCGCGCCCCGGCTCGCTCGCTCTCGCGCCCCAGCGCTCGCTCTCGCGCCCCCCCGGCGCGCTCTCTCTCTCCCTCTCTCCCTCTCGGCGCCCTCTCTCTCTCTCGCGCCCCCCCGGCGCCCTCTCTCTCTCGCGCCCCCCGGCGCGCTCTCTCGCGCCCCCCCCGGCGCGCTCTCTCTCTCGCGCCCCCCCGGCGCGCTCTCTCTCTCGCGCCCCCCCGGCGCGCTCTCTCTCGCGCCCCCCCCGGCGCGCTCTCTCTCTCGCGCCCCCCCCGGCGCGCTCTCTCTCTCGCGCCCCCCCCGGCGCGCTCTCTCTCGCGCCCCCCCGGCGCGCTCTCTCTCTCTCTCTCTCCCCATGTAAACGGTGGTCACCGTGCCCTGAGGACCACCCTCTCTCCAGGGGGTCTCCGAGGACCGATCCTGCTTCTTATGGTCAAACTGGGACCAGTAATCCCGGTTCTGCCGTTATTTGGGTCGGAGAGACTGACCCAGTTTATATTTCCAGGGGCTGTTCTGGCACACAAAGGGTACGTGCGAGAGGCTCGGGACGTGTTTGCCCAAGTGAGAGAAGCGACGGCCGATATCAGCGACGTCTGGCTGAACCTGGCGCACATCTACGTGGAGCAGAAGCAGTATATCAGCGCCGTTCAGATGGTGAGAGGGGTGTGCGTGTCTGTCCGTGTGCGTGTCTGTGCGTATGTGCGTGTCTGTGCGTATGTGCGTGTCTGTGCGTATGTGCGTGTCTGTGCGTATGTGCGTGTCTGTGCGTATGTGCGTGTCTGCCCGTGTGCGTATGTGCGTGGCTGCCCGTGTGCGTATGTGCGTGGCTGCCCGTGCGCGTCTGTCCGTGCGCGCCTGTCCGTGCGCGCACGTTTGCCCGTGCGTGCGTGTGCGTGCGCCCGCCTGCCCCTGCGCGCGCCCGTCTGCCCCTGCGCGCGCGCCTGCCTGCCTGCCTGCCTGTCTGCCCCTGCGCGGAGGAGGTTCGGGTCTTTGCTTGTTTCCCTCCATGGAGCCAGATCCACCGTATTCTCCTGACGCCGGTCACTTTGTGCCGATTACGGCTGATCAGGCGTCAGTGAGACCCGTGTGACAATAAGTGTGTGGAGCACAAACAGGAACATTAGGACTTGCCCAAGAGATTCCCCTCCAGGTCTGAGTGATGCCCCCTGGGTATGGCTGGGTGGGGGGGCCTGAATAAAGACCCATTTTTTCTCCGCAGTATGAAAACTGCCTGCGGAAATTCTACAAGTACCAGAACACAGAGGTGCTGCTGTACCTGTCCCGCGCGCTCTTCAAGTGCGGCAAGCTACCTGACTGCAAGCAGATTCTGCTGAAGGTAAAGGCTGGCCACGCGTCCACGTAAATCAACGCGCTGCTAAGCGTCTCGGACCGATCGATCACGCGCTCTGTGCCTCCCTGTTATTCAGGCCCGGCACGTGGCGCCCAATGACACGGTCCTGATGTTCAACGTGGCTTTGGTGCTGCAGCGACTCGCCACTTCGGTGCTGAAAGACGAGAAAAGTAACCTGAAGGAGGTGCTGAACTCGGTCAAAGAGCTGGAGCTCGCTCACCGGTAAGCTCCTGGGATCAGCTATACCCCCGGGGAATGCGCCCGGATATTCATTTGGGGTGTGGGCGGCTGCGCTGGTTTTAGTATTGATGGTTCGGGGTGAGACAATTTGCTGATCCGACATATCGGGAAGCACCCGACGTTTTCCCAAAGCTCAGGACTGACGGGTCGTAATGGGCCGTTCGTTCTGGTTCTCCGTGTCTAGAACCGAGACAAGAGGAAACCAAAAAAATTAAACTAAATCCTAATGAGCCTTAACCCCTTAAGGACCGCGGATGTACCATGTACGTCACGGCCGCTGGTCTCTTTTAGACCCGCTGACGTACATGGTACGTCCTGCGGTCTTTTGAGCGCTGGAAGCGATCGGATCGCTTCCAGCAGCTCAAACGCCATTCCAGGCTGCCTGGGAGTCCAGGCATCCGTGCAATGGCGGACAAAAGTGCCGGGCTCCTTGTGATCGCTCCCCGGGAGCGATCAACATCCGGTTTCACCGGAGAGGTGCCCCGCACCTCTAGAGAGCGCTGGAAGCGATCGGATCGCTTCCAGCAGCTCCAGGGCCATTGCACGCTGCCTGGGAGTCCAGGCATACGTGCAATGGTGGTTAGAAGTGCCGGGGCCCCTTGTGATCGCTCCCCGGGAGCGATCAACATCCGGTTTCACGGGAAAGGTGCCCCGCACTTCTACAGAGTGCTGGAAGCAATCGGTATCGCTTCTAGCTGCTCTGAGTATATTGCAAGGATGCCTCGACATCGAGGCATCCTTGCAATATGTAAAAATGAGAGATGGTGCAGCGCCACACAATATGAATCCACCACCTTGGCACCCCAGACAGCCAATCACAGGATATAGTGGTTTCCCCTACACCAAATGAATACAAATGCAGAATATAACCTGAGATGGCGCAAACAATGCTTCCTGGGGTCCCAGGGTCTCACGTATACATATAGGAGAAAAATAAACAACAATAGTGCAATAGGTAGATATCAATTCTGGGAAGGAATTAAGGATAATATCCCACTCACAAATCTAGAGCCTTATCACTGGCTCTAAGTGGGTCCAGGCATATGGGTAGATTGTCTTCCAATTTCTCAGGTGACCCCCACCTTTATCCAAACTGGTATATCCAGGATCATATGGTGGAAGATAAAAGACAAAAGGAGACACTCCTTGTGCAAATCTGAGAGAGGTTATGTTATGGCAAATTCGAGACTTTCTACTCACATTTTTCTCCTCAAAACAAACGCCCATGGGTTTTTTTAGGTGTTGGGAAACCCAAGAGAAAACCGTCCAGGATTCCAGATGAATGGCACAGCAACAACAGGAACAAAGAGTTTCAAAAATTAAAATTTATTAAAAACAATGGTTCCAGAACGCGTTTCGCCGCACAAAACCGCGGCTTCATCAGCTGGTATAAATACATTAAAACCTATGGGTCCTTATATAGTGTCCACTGGTGTTCTTAAGGGTCCCCAGGTGTCCTGTTGTGTGCCTCGATGCTTCTAATCACCTCCCGATCATCCGGCGTTGGGCGCCGCCATTTTGCGCATGCGCATTCTACTTCCGCGTTCCACTGCGTTTCAAACGGGTTTTCTTACATCCGGTTGATGTTCATTAGGATTCTCGGTACATCAATCAGAGAAAAGGCTTGTAGACACTCCCCTTCTTTACAACATATCTCGAATTAAAAGAATATAAGTATTCAGGGATAGGTAATGGGGGAGATTCACAAAAAGAGGGAGTTTTTTATCTCTCATATTGCATTCTGCAAGATCCCGATTTATTCCATGGCCAAAAGGATGTATACATCCATATTGTTTAGTAATGGTGGTATGCTTAGCACAATAAAATAAATAAATATAAATAAATCATGTGTTCATAAAAAGTGTTTCTTTAAAGTGCATTGTTGTTGCATCCAAAGTGCATGTGGTCAAATATATAATCATTCTCTATTAAAGTGCATAATTTTTGACACTATAGAACTCCTATATTTACATTACACTAGTGTGTGTGCCTCAATATTAATTCCAATAATATTATTCACTAAAAATACTAATCATGTGCTAATTCATCTACCTATTAATAAATATTGTTCTCAAAATGTGTTCAGTCCACTCGGTGATAATTACTATAATTATTACCAATGTGAGTATATTATTCTTGTGACCATTATTTATACTAAGAATCCAAATCTCATTGTTAACACTCAATAGTGTACTGTGACCTCATATATACTCTTATACTCTCCATAAAGTGGACCTACAAACGGTTAGAGAGGAAATCTATAATTCCAAGAATTTTTTGGATACACAGATAGATTTTATCATGGGAAGCATACATTTCATCTTGAACAATAATTATTTTAAATTTGTGATGATTTTTTTTTGCAAAAAACGGTACAGAGCAATGGGGACCAAGTTTGCGCCCAGCTATGCGAACCTATATATGACGGGTTGGGAATCCCGATTTGTCTACGGTTCGCATAGCTGGGCGCACAACATTTTGGTATACAAACGTTTTATTGATGATGTGTTTTTCATTTGGAAGGGTAGTGAGGAGGACTTGATTTTATTTTTGGATAGCCTCGACAACCAAGATTGGGGTATAACACTGGATCGAAAATGGAGTAAAGAGAGGGTGACCTTTCTTGATCTGGAAGTATATATTAGTGAGGGAACCCTCAAATGTAAAACCTTTTTTAAAGAGGTGGACGCTAATACGTATATAAGTACAGCAAGCTGTCATGATCCATCCTGGCTAAAGGGAGTCCCAAAGGGGCAATTCATGAGTCTAAGGAGAAATTGCTCAGACCTCAGTACTTTTGAACAACAAGCAAATCAGTTGAAAGACAACTTTATAGAAAAGGGGTACGACGCAATAGAATTGGATATGGTTATAAATAAATTAAAACAAGAAGATCGAGGGAGTTTACTCCAATATAAACCAAAGAAGAATACGAAGGAAGGGGAAGTGCTCTTTATTTGTGACTACAACAGTAAAGCAAAAAATCTAAAGAAAATAATAAAGAAACATTGGCACATACTCAGAAGAGATAAAGATCTAAATGACATATTGGGAAAACAACCCAAGGTCGTGTTTAGAGGAGTTAAGAACTTAAAAGCGAATTTGGTACATAGTAAACCAAAAAACCATAAGAAAAGGGATCTAAACCAATTCAATCTTAAAAATGGTTACCATGTCTGTGGACAGTGCCTAGCCTGTAGATCGACCGCCAATAGAAAAAACTGTATAACCGAATATACCAACAGGAAGAGTGGCCAAAAAATACAAATGAAAGAAGTTTTAAATTGCTGTTCGAAAAATGTGATTTATCTTTTGGAATGCCCTTGTGGCTTGCAATACATTGGGCGTACAAAAAGAGCCCTAAACATAAGAATTTCCGAACACGTGCGTAATATAAGAAAACTATATGATAACCACTCTGTGTCACTACATTTTAAACTTAAACATGGAGGCTCCCCGTTTGGACTGAAATTTATGGCCATGAAAAAAATATATAAAATTGACGCAGATGAAGATATTGTTAGCAAATTGGGACGAGAGGAGATGCGAAGTATATATGAAATGGGCACTATGGCACCAAATGGGTTGAATAACGATTTTGAAGTTGTCCATTTCCTGTGAAAAAAGATATATCGTTTTGCACTTTACAAGATTCCAGTTTTCCTCATTGTAATATATCTTTTTTTTTTTTTTTTTTTTTTTTTCTTCATATTAGTGAAATACAGCACTTTATATAGCAAATATAGCACTTAAAAACATCTATGTATGAATATATGAAACACACACTAAGAGGTCATTGTACATTATTGAGTGTTAGAGAATTTTAGATTTTTTAAACACTATTATGCACTTTAACACACAATATATATATATTGCAGTAATAGTATAAATACTATTGAGTGGATTGTACACACACATCAGCATTAAACCCTTTTATAAATAAATATAATGAAACTATAAATTTGAGGGAAAATATAGCACTTTATGGAGAGTATAAGAGTATATATGAGGTCACAGTACACTATTGAGTGTTAACAATGAGATTTGGATTCTTAGTATAAATAATGGTCACAAGAATAATATACTCACATTGGTAATAATTATAGTAATTATCACCGAGTGGACTGAACACATTTTGAGAACAATATTTATTAATAGGTAGATGAATTAGCACATGATTAGTATTTTTAGTGAATAATATTATTGGAATTAATATTGAGGCACACACACTAGTGTAATGTAAATATAGGAGTTCTATAGTGTCAAAAATTATGCACTTTAATAGAGAATGATTATATATTTGACCACATGCACTTTGGATGCAACAACAATGCACTTTAAAGAAACACTTTTTATGAACACATGATTTATTTATATTTATTTATTTTATTGTGCTAAGCATACCACCATTACTAAACAATATGGATGTATACATCCTTTTGGCCATGGAATAAATCGGGATCTTGCAGAATGCAATATGAGAGATAAAAACTCCCTCTTTTTGTGAATCTCCCCCATTACCTATCCCTGAATACTTATATTCTTTTAATTCGAGATATGTTGTAAAGAAGGGGTGTCTACAAGCCTTTTCTCTGATTGATGTACCGAGAATCCTAATGAACATCAACCGGATGTAAGAAAACCCCGTTTGAAACGCAGTGGAACGCGGAAGTAGAATGCGCATGCGCAAAATGGCGGCGCCCAACGCCGGATGATCGGGAGGTGATTAGAAGCATCGAGGCACACAACAGGACACCTGGGGACCCTTAAGAACACCAGTGGACACTATATAAGGACCCATAGGTTTTAATGTATTTATACCAGCTGATGAAGCCGCGGTTTTGTGCGGCGAAACGCGTTCTGGAACCATTGTTTTTAATAAATTTTAATTTTTGAAACTCTTTGTTCCTGTTGTTGCTGTGCCATTCATCTGGAATCCTGGACGGTTTTCTCTTGGGTTTCCCAACCTAAAAAAAACCATGGGCGTTTGTTTTGAGGAGAAAATGTGAGTAGAAAGTCTCGAATTTGCCATAACATAACCTCTCTCAGATTTGCACAAGGAGTGTCTCCTTTTGTCTTTTATCTTCCACCATATGATCCTGGATATACCAGTTTGGATAAAGGTGGGGGTCACCTGAGAAATTGGAAGACAATCTACCCATATGCCTGGACCCACTTAGAGCCAGTGATAAGGCTCTAGATTTGTGAGTGGGATATTATCCTTAATTCCTTCCCAGAATTGATATCTACCTATTGCACTATTGTTGTTTATTTTTCTCCTATATGTATACGTGAGACCCTGGGACCCTAGGAAGCATTGTTTGCCCCATCTCAGGTTATATTCTGCATTTGTATCCTTGCAATATGGTTACCTGCCGCCGGTCCGTCTGTGATCGTTCCCCCCGAGCGATCACTTCCGGTAGCGGCAGGAAGTACTGAGTGCCACGAGGTATCGTGGCACTCAGTACAAAAACGATCACATAAGTGATCAGGTGCTCTGCTGGGTGCCTCGAGGGATCAAGGCACCCAGCAGACTAAAAAAAAGTGTAAAAAAAGAAAAATAAATAAAAATGAATAAAATAAAATAAAAGTGACAGCCAAGATGGCGCTGCCCTTCTAAGGGCAGGGTCATCTTGGGGCTGTGTGGGATATTCCTAGCCTGCCTCATCAGAGAGGCAGGCTAGCAACATCCAATCAAAAGTTATAAAAAATCAAAATAAAATTTCTAATTTGTCTGGTCAGGTCAATATTTTGTAAATATTGGCCGTGACCTCTGTGATTCTCCCTCCCTCTCCTCACTTGTGTTTTGGTGAGCGAGAGAGAGAGATCAGATTTGACAGGTTAGAGATTTTAGTGAGATTTAGTGAGATTAGAAAAAATGAGGCAGATTTAGAGAGATTTTAGGGAGATTTAGAACAATTGAGGCAGGTTTAGAGGGATTTAGAGAGATTTAGGTGTTTATTTGTATTTTCTTGTGAAACCCAACGGTTCTTCTAAGAACCAACAATCCGCTTAGATTATAAAATTTTATAATTATATTATATATATATATATTATATATAATGTCTGAGAGCGTGTACAGCGCCGAGGAGGCATATGCCATCCTGGCGTCAGAATCTGAGGCATCTGCGTCAGACTCCGACCCAGATTTTGACCCCGCTAAATGCTCAGATATATCAATAGATACATCAGCCAGCGTAGATGATGTATCTCCTAGTGATGTTTCTGATGCAGATCCTGGGCCACCACCTGCCAGCAGGAGACGTACAGCTCCAGCTGAGGAGTGGGTAGTGCCTCATCGCCAGAGGCCAGATATCCCTCCTTTCACGGCAAATCCTGGCATCAATATTGATGTTGCAGGATTTACCGCCACACAGTTTTTGCAGGTGTTTATGGGGGATGGTTTGTTGGGCCACAACGTGGCCCAATCAAATCTGTATGCCCATCAGCATTGTGCTGCGAAGCCAGACTCCTACTTGGCAAGGCAGCAATGGACCCCGCTAGATGTGCCAGAATTTCTGAAATTCTGGGCACTTACTATGCTGATGGGCATCATAAAGAAGCCCTCAATTCGCTCCTACTGGAGCAGTAGCCCCTTCTGCTCTACCCCCATTTACCCCCAATCAATGTCACATAGAAGGTATGAAAACATTTTGCGTTTCATGCACTTCAGTGACAACAGCCTGTGCCCTCCTAGAGAGCATCCCCAGTTTGACAGGCTGTATAAAATCCGCCCCCTGATTACCCACTTCGCCGCCAGGTTTGCAGAGGCTTATACACCTGGAAGGAATATCTGCGTGGATGAATCCCTAATGAAATACAAGGGAAGGCTGGGATTCAAGCAGTATATTCCTTCCAAAACGCTCCAGGTATGGAGTGAAGGTGTATAAGCTCTGTGACAGCGAGAGTGGGTATACTCAGGCCTTCCGGGTGTACGAGGGAAAGGATAGTAGCCTTGACCCTCCAGGTTGCCCAGAACACATGGGAACCAGTGGCAAGATTGTGTGGGACCTACTTTTTCCCCTGATGAACAAAGGGTACCACTTGTATGTTGATAATTTTTATACGAGTGTCCCTTTGTTCAAGCTGCTGTATTGTTTTGATACAGTAACATGCGGTACTGTTCAAAGAACCGCGTAGGTTTCCCAGCACAGCTTGTCCGCACCCGGTTAAAAAGGGGGGAGTCCTCAGCTCTGCGCCAAGAGGAGCTGTTGGCGGTCAAGTACAGAGACAAGAAGGATGTATACCTTCTATCCACCATCCACTCTGAGAGGTCTGTGGAGGTCTCTGTCCGTGGCAGAGCTGAGCGCATCAGGAAGCCAGTGTGCATCGCGGCCTATAACCGGCATATGGGTGGGGTTGATCTGGCAGATCAGCTGCTCCAGCCCTACCAGATTATGCGGAAGTCAAGGGCCTGGTACAAAAAGGTTGCAATTTACCTGATGCAAATTGCATCCCACAATGTCTTTTTGCTCTGCAAAAAGGCAAACCCCGGAGTGACGCTCTCCTTTTTACAGTTTCAGCTCCAGGTCATTTCAGGGCTTTTGTACCAGGATGCACCTGCTCCCCGGGCGGTGATTTGGGACAGAGTTGGGGGCTACAAATTTTATTTTTAAAATTCCCCCCCCCCCCTACTGAGGGCAGAGACCCCAAAAAAGATGCAGGGTGTGTTTCAAGAGGGGACAGAGGAGAGACACAATCTTTTACTGCCCAGAATGCCCTGGACAACCCGGTCTGTGTCTTGGGGACTGTTTCAAGCTATATCACACTGTGCGTGATCTGTGATTTTTTTTTTTTTCCTTTCTATTTTTTCTTACAGTCCAGTTAGTTAGTTCAGTTTAGTTTTTTTTTTTCTTTTACTGCTCCAGACTTTTACATTTTATTCCTACATTTTTATGTTCTACAATTGGTGCTGTATTTTGCCAAAATCTTGGCACACCTATGCATGGGGGGCATGGGTGTACTCAGGAGACCTTGCAGAAAACAACCTGGAGAGTTTTCATGTAGTAACAAACAACAGTGTCTCCTAAATCACAGTCCAAAACTGATGTGGGTGTGAAAATCTGAAAATCAAAAAATTACCGCCACACACCTTCTCAAATGCTTTGGGCTAAAGCCGTTGCATCCATGGCATCAAAGCACTCCATATGCAATACCTTGGGGTGTCAACATTTCAGATACAAACACTTTTCTGGCAATAATTCAAACTGGGGTATGCGGTAGACCCAAAACCAAAGATCGGCCTATCTGAAGAAATAATCTCAATTTCAACTCCAATGACAAAGTCATAAAAATTTGTATTTGAACCTTCCCAAAACCCTCACAAATCTATGCATGGGGGGCATGGGTGTACTCAGGAGACCTTGCAGAAAACAACCTGGAGAGTTTTCATGCAGTAACCAACAACAGTGTCTCCTAAATCACAGTCCAAAACTAATGTGGGCGTAAAAAAATGAAAAATGACCACCAAACAGTATCCAATTTGTTTGGGGCAAACGGTTGCATCCATGGCATAAAAACACTCCATTTACAATACTTTGGGGTGTTAGCTTACCAAATATATGCACGTTCATGGCAATAAAAAAAATTGGGGTATGTAAAAAGGTCCCTAAAAAGATAAGCAAAGAAGATATGTCAAATTAGAGAAATGACAAGCACATGTCAGAAGATTGGCGTAGCACCCCAAAAACAACCCAACAAATCTATATATGGGTGATATCACTTTACTCAGAAGATGTTGCTGAACATATTTTGGGGCGTTTTTTGGCAGTAACCCATAACTGGATTTGACAATTCATGCCTAAAGTACAATGTGTGTGAAAAAAATAACACAAAAAGTGACTACCTGAAAGTTTGACAAAGAGCTAGTGCATGGAAAGTGTTAAAATACAACTCTTTGAAGCACCCTAGGGTGTGCCCTTTCTAAAAATATATGGTTTGATGGGGGGAAATTACTTTGGCCGACTTCAAAAATGTCCCAAATAGGACATGGGTGCATGATGACGAAACGTGAAAATTCCAAGTTGGAAAACTGAAATGCGCACCCCCCAAATAAGGCCTATTCGCCCCCAAATGACCCGACATACCTATACATGGTTGGTATCAATTTACTCATAAGATGTTGCTGAACATATTTTGGGGTGCTTTTTGGCAGTAAACCTTAAAGTTCACAGTATTCTTAAATTGCGTTCAAAGAAAAGAAAACAAATCACCAAAACATTTTTTTTCTCAAACTTTGGCATAGATTTGTGGTAAAATGGTTTGCATGGAAAGAGTCAAAATACCCCAAGTTTAATACCTTGATTTGTGTACTTTAAAAAAATATGTATATGTGGAGGGTTATTCAGGAATTAGTGACAGATATCAGTGTTACAATGTCACTATCACTAGTTTTGAAAATAAACCCTTTGGAAATGGCAAAGTGCTACTTGCACTTATTGTTGCATAAGATAAGGAAAAAGGCGAGGAATATGTAAACATTGGGTATTGCTAAACTCAGTACTAAATTTAGAAACTACTAAGGAATTAAATTTTTTTGACGGTTGTTGATACACAAGAAATTTTGGGGGTCAAAGTTCGAAAAAGTGGTGTTTTTTCAATTTGTCATTTCACAATCTTTTTATAGTAAATTATATGAAATGATGAAAAAAATGGTATCTTTAGAAATTCCATTTAATGACGAGAAAAACAGTGTAAAATATGTGTGGGTTGCATAAACGAGTAAGAGGAAAATTTGTCCTAAACACAAACAGCGCAGAAACGTAAAAAAAGCAGCGGTCACTAAAGGACGGATTTGTGTAAAACCGCCCGGTCACTAAGGGGTTAAAGGGGGGGGGGTTAATACTCTGTGACCCCGTAATGCCAGGCTGGGCGCCACGAGATATTAATGTGATGCGTTTGCTCAGGTTCTGTCTGAGCCGTGAAAGGGTTAATTTGGAGCCGGCGCTAATGATTCATTATCTTTTTATTCCAGATATTTCAATTATTTGAGCAAAGTGGGTGATAAGATGCGGTTTGATTTGGCGCTGGCTGCCACCGAAGCGCGGTAAGTTTATTGTCCTTTTTAGGACACGTGCGGTTTATTCCAGCCGGGCCGCGCGGAGTCTCGTTACTCCTTCACGTCAGCTTGGGTTATCATGGCTGGCTTGTTCTGCCGCGCAGCTCCGCGTCAGCCTGTGTGGTCGTGATTAGACTGGTTGTGTCCCCTCTGTGCCGTCATGTCTCTCAACGCCATTATTTTCCGCCCCCAGGCAATGCTCGGATCTCCTCAGCCAGGCTCAGTACCACGTGGCGCGCGCCCGCAAACAGGACGAGGAGGAGAAAGAAATGCGCGCCAAGCAGGAGCAGGAGAAGGAGGTCCTACGTCAGAAGCTGATGAAGCAGCAGGTTGGTGTTTAACCCTCCGCCTGGGAAAATGCCGCAGACCCCAGCGATCGCGGCTAGAGGGTCACTTGGTGATGTAACCCTTCGATCCTTTATTCTTCCAGGAAGAGAAGCGCATGAAAGAAATCGAGGAGCAGAAGAAGCTGCTGGAGCAGAGAGCTCAGTACGTGGAGAAAACCAAAAACATTCTGACCTTTACCGGCGAATCCGAAACCCCCAAAGAGAAGAAACGTGGCGGTGGTGGCCGGGTAAGACCCTTCTCACAGACTCCTCTGCTTCCTGTCATGTTCCCATGTCACTCAGCGTGGCTGGATGGGCGATTAACGTGGCCCACGTGGGTTTTCTGTTGCAGAGATCCAAGAAATCCGGCGAGTTTGAGGAATTTGTGAACGACTCTGACGAGGAGCTGCTTCCCCGGAAGAAGAAGAAGAAGCGGGCGAGCAGCAGCGAGAACGAGGGCGGAGAGGCCAATCCGGAGGGAAAGAAGAAACAGAGGAAGAGAAGGTAGGATGTGTGCGCGCCGAGCGCCCCTTAACCGGGTTACCTGCTTCACCACGACCGGTCTCCCCATGTCCTGGAACACGACGTCAATCGACAGACCCCCAGATGCTGATTTTTACAATTCCCAGAATTCTGTGAATGTAATAGAACTCCAGGGAATCATGGGAGTTGTGGTACAGAAACATCTGGAGGGGTCAGCGTGTGACAGCCCGTCCTAGAAGATCCGCGTGTTTCCATGGTTTGGATGCGCAGAGGACGTGTGGAAAATGAATGTATTCAGAGGGTCCGTCATGCGCAGCCAGCGGGAGCGGCTTTAGGGCAGAATCGTGCGTTGGAGACATGTCCAACATCCGTCGTAGCGGCTCGTCGGGAGGAGACGTCACGCCTGTTATAACGTGAGATACTAATAAACACGTTACACCTAGTGATCCTCCCAGCGGGGTCGTCGGACGCTGGGATGGGGGGAGGGTCTCTACAGGCGCCCGCGTAGCCCCGGCCTTAAAGGAACACTCTTAACAAAAAAATCACCCCCACCTATCCCTATTCCCTTAATAAATAGTTTTTTTTTTTTTTTTGTGTAACTGTAATACTTACCCTAAAATCCTCTTCTTTCCAGCGGCGTTTTTTTTTTTTTTATATACTCCCCTCCCTCCTCTTCCGCTCCCGTCCTTCTTGATGCTTCTTGGCTTCTGGTTTACGTGAGATGCGCGCATGCGCGCATCTCACATTAGCCAGCCAATCGGCAGGCTTCCTCCTGGCTCCCTCTGAGGATTAGTGTTGCGCGCAAGAGGATGTGCGCAACACTAACCCTCAGAGGGAGCCGCCAGCTTCTGCGATGGCGTCTCCTACTCGGCAAAAGTCGGCAGAAGCGGGAAATATGATTCCCGCTCTGCTGACTGACAGCTGGGAGGGCGGCGTAAACTCCTCCGCCTCTCTCAGCTGTTTTCAGCATTTACAGCTGAACTGCCGAGCGGAGGGAGGGGGGACAGAGGGCAGGATACTCCGGGCATCATGACCACCTAAAATAGCTTAGGTGGTCATGTTGCTTAGAGTGTCCCTTTTAATGTTATTTTCGGAGCGAGTGATGCTCATTCTGTGATTTTGTTTTTATCCCATCCAGACCACAAAGAGCTGAAGGATCTGATGATGAAGAACAAGGACCACGACCTAAAAAACGCCCGGCGCCTAAAAAGAAAACGGTAAGTAAATAAATACATTTGTGTCTTGCGGTTTGTACGTTTCTGGGTAATGTTAAGTATAGTACGGGGGGGGGGGGCGTGTGTGTAAAATAACTCCGTGCAAAGTCACGCGCAAACACCGTCAGGGTATTCCAAAGAGAATCGAAAAGTCACCGCACGTTCTGTGAATGAGGGGTCGAAAACATTAAATGGTCAGGGATTCCGTAAGAGGAGCGAGAAGACGAGATGAGGGATCATGTGCTTCACTGTGAGAGGCGAGCGTGTGTGGATGGCTGAGGGAGATGGCAGGGAGCGTGTGCATGGTTGGCTGAGGGAGATGGCAGTGAGCGTGTGCATGGTTGGCTGAGGGAGATGGCAGTGAGCGTGTGAGTGCATGGTTGGCTGAGGGAGATGGCAGTGAGCTTGTGAGTGCATGGTTGGCTGAGGGAGATGGCAGTGAGCTTGTGAGTGCATGGTTGTCTGAGGGAGATGGCAGTGAGCGTGTGAGTGCATGGTTGTCTGAGGGAGATGGCAGTGAGCGTGTGAGTGCATGGTTGGCTGAGGGAGATGGCAGTGAGCGTGTGAGTGCATGGTTGGCTGAGGGAGATGGCAGTGAGCTTGTGAGTGCATGGTTGGCTGAGGGAGATGGCAGTGAGCGTGTGAGTGCATGGTTGGCTGAGGGAGATGGCAGTGAGCTTGTGAGTGCATGGTTGGCTGAGGGAGATGGCAGTGAGCTTGTGAGTGCATGGTTGGCTGAGGGAGATGGCAGTGAGCGTGTGAGTGCATGGTTGGCTGAGGGAGATGGCAGTGAGCGTGTGAGTGCATGGTTGGCTGAGGGAGATGGCAGTGAGCGTGTGAGTGCATGGTTGGCTGAGGGAGATGGCAGTGAGCGTGTGAGTGCATGGTTGGCTGAGGGAGATGGCAGTGAGCTTGTGAGTGCATGGTTGGGATGAGTGAGTTCATTTTTAGTTGGCTGAGTTTGGGAGCTGAATGATTGGGATAAGGGAGTGTCATTGTGTGACGGTGAGTGTGCGTGTGTTAAATGAGAGTGTTTGGATTGCTGAGTGTGCATGCACATACACGCACCCAGGGAATGACAAACACAGACTTCCCTGCGCTCCCCTCTGCCTGCCAGACGGTGTGAAATACATTTTTCCTCTAATTTCTATTATTTTATAAAATATGTTTTTGTTTAAAGTCTCAACTGTAGATTTTCTGTTTTGTTTTCAGCCGGTTAAAGTTGATCGTACGCCGGCGTCCATGCGAGGCAAGATCAAGTCCAAGGCGATTATATCGTCCAGCGATGACTCGTCTGATGAAGACAAGCTGAAGATCGCGGATGACGGGTAAGACCGTGTTTGTGTTTGCAGGAGCCGCGGTGACCGTGTTTGCAGGAGCCGCGGTGACCGTGTTTGCAGGAGCCGCGGTGACCGTGTTTGCAGGAACAGAAAGATAAATCCTAGTCTTTCAGCGTCTCCGTTCGATTTCCCTCAAATTCACTTTTTTTGTGTCTCTAGAAATGCCAGGAACAACAACAGCGACTCTGACGACGGCCCCAAGAACGTGAAGAGAAAAATCATGTCCGAAAGCGACTCTGACAACGCCAACAGGTCGGGCAGCGAAGGCGGCAGCAGCCCCCGCAGGTCCCAGCAGTCTGACTCTGACAACGCCCCCTGGCCCAACAAGAGACGGCGATCCGATTCCGGGTCCGATAAAGAGTCCGTGCAGTCGAGGAGGAGCCGGTCCGGCGGGTCAGACAACGCGTCGCAGAGCCCCGGCTCGAACCGGGAATCTGACAACGAGGGCTCGGGGAGAGCTTCGGGAAACGAGTCCGAGCGGCAAGCGTCTGAAAATGAGAAGTCCGAGCGAGGATCCGACGACAGCGACTAGACGTCAAATCGCATGGACTGTTTCGGGGATTTCTTTTTCTTTTCTTCCTGCCGCACAGCGTGTAATGGTTTTGTTACGGCTGAACGCGGTGATTGGGGTCCTGCGGTGGGGTCGCCAGTCCTCCCACTATATCCCAGCGTGCAGCTGCTCTCTGAGCTTTTCATGGGATGCTGTGAGCGCCATCTAGTGACGTATAAAGAGACAGTGACTGAGCGCTGCGCAGCTTCTGCTTTAATACACTGGGACCCCCCACGTGATCCGTCTGTCCGTCTGTAACTGCTGAGTTTCTTGGTGAATCTGAACGTCCCCATTTATATAAAATAAATTAAAGGGACAGTAAAACTTTATCCTGTATAATCTCAGACTCTGCTCCTCCCAGGTGGCGGCTTTACCTGCACAGCTTCTGCCACCATAATATCAAGCACAGTATGCCGCCGGGCCTGTGGGGTGGAGCGCAGGCTCCCCAGTGAGCGTCGCCCACGACCTGTAAATAATCTTCATGCAAAATCCCTTAATGATTTATATAATCTTTCTCTGCCTGTCCCGCTCGCTGATCACGTGGCGCTACCGTTCTACGCCGGATCTCCCTCCTGCAGCGACCCCTCTGCCCGTCCTGTACATGTGTTGGGAGAATGATAATATGAGAGATTTCACACGGTATGAAGGCGTCGTCCCTCACATTATCTGATATACACCGGCCCCTGCTGGCCTGGCACTCTCGTTTTCCTCTGTATATCTGCCGGGGTCTCAGTGCCAAGAAAACCAGCTCCGGCGTCTCCACAGCGATCAAGTAACATTATTTTGGTAAAATACCGTATATATGTATTGTGTAGCGTTGCTGCTGCTTGTCGCTGGGTACTTGTTACGAAGCTTTAAAGGGACACAAGGTGACGCCGGGTTTGGCTGCATTTTTAGGAGTGTTTTTCATTTGATCACATGTTCGCGCTCCGGGATAATCGAGCCGCTTAATATTTAGAGGAAAAAGAATCAAAAATGTGAAATATTTCTGTTTAATAAATATACGTCACCGGAGCGTCATGTCTGGACTTACTGGTTTTTTTTGCGAGGTCACATGGATTTGATGCAGGAGTTTATTTTCTGCATTTTTATTGTTGTTGATTTCAGAGGGAGAAATTAACCCCATGGAGTCTGGTAACAGCGTAATCCCCCAAAAAGGGAAGACAATCGATCCTCTGCCAGGACCTTCCAATTTCGCATATCGTTTTAATGCAGAGTCATTGTGTGCCCCCCCCCCCCACGAGATATAAAATCCTCAGCGAAACCTCACTCCTGCTCCCCACTCATTACTTACAAGAAACAAGGAGCAGCCCCCAACCTCACTGTAACAAAGCTACAAGGAGCAGCCCCCAACCTCACTGTAACAAAGCTACAAGGAGCAGCCCCCACCCTCACTGTAACAAACTTTACTGCCTCCTTCTAGCAGCCAGGGATTGGTCAGAATACAGGGAGAGCTGTGGGGTTAGTCGCTGCTGTACAGGGATAAGATTCAGGGGGTTATAATGAGTGTAAATCCCTGTACAGTACAGATACAAGGTGTTGCTGTAATTGCGGCACATACAGATACAGGGTGTTGCTGTAATTGCCATACACAGGCATTATGCAGCACATACAGATACAAGGTGTTGCTGTAATTGCCACACACAGTCATTATGCGGCACATACAGATACAAGGTGTTGCTGTAATTGCCATACACAGGCATTATGCAGCACATACAGATAGAAGGTGTTGCTGTAATTGCCACACACAGGCATTATGCAACACATACAGATACAAGGTGTTGCTGTAATTGCCACACACAGGCATTATGCGGCACATACAGATACAGGATGTTGCTGTAATTGCCATACACAGGCATTATGCAGCACATACAGATACAAGGTGTTGCTGTAATTGCCATACACAGGCATTATGCGGCACATAGAGATACAAGGTGTTGATGTAATTGCCATACACAGGCATTATGCGGCACATACAGATACAAGGTGTTGCTGTAATTGCCATACACAGGCATTATGCGGCACATACAGATACAAGGTGTTGCTGTAATTGCCATACTCAGGCATTATGCAGCACATACAGATACAAGGTGTTGATGTAATTGCCATACACAGGCATTATGCAGCACATACAGATACAAGGTGTTGCTGTAATTGCCATACACAGGCATTATGCAGCACATACAGATACAGGGTGTTGCTGTAATTTTAATACAAGAACTCAGAGGCTCCTATTGCATTCTCTTTTCTTGCTTTAATAACAGCAGCAAGTAGTAATGTCAAAACGTAACAGACATTAAGAAAAAACATACTCTAACAATAGTATCTTCTAACCCCCCTGTCCCATCAGTATAGTCTATTGTTCCATGCCAGTCTATAAATAGGACCGATCTCCCGCCATTTCTTCCTTTTTTCTTGCTGCTCGGACAGATAAGTATTAACAGTAATTTGTGTTTATATTGTGTGTTCCGGTTGCCTGGCTTTAACCAAGGCTTCCGGAGTTGTGTTGAGAGGCTTGGCGGCTTTCTCGCGGCTGCGGGAGATCTGCCAACCCTTCTCTTATAAAAGGTTTCTGTCAGGCCGCGTTGTTGACTCTGGCGGCTCGCGGCCATTACCAGAAGGCGGGGCGCATGCGCAGAGACTGCGCGTCCCTCAGAGTCGCGGCGGTTGCTAGGAGGCGGGGCGCATGCGCGGTTACTTTGCGCACGCCCCTCAGTGTTGCGGCGGTTACCAGGAGGCGGAGCGCAGGCGCACTGTCTTTGCGCGCTTTATCCTCTCCCCTCGCGCTGCCTCACACTGACTTCAACATGCCACTGCATAGGAACAAGCCGCAAGCATCCTCAAGAGACCCTTCCCCTAACAGGGATTCAGAGTCTTTACATATGGTTGAACTGTATGAAAAAGCAGGTATCAACCCTCCCAGCCTTACCACCGCAGACCCTGCCATGTCTGACCCTAATAGATCCCTGGGGCCACAGATTCAGGCGTCTATCAGACTCGTTCGCTCAGTCCCTAAAAAACGCTTTAACCGAGGCCAGAAATTAGATTAATCCGGTTACTGATATGGGCACATCCCTCACTGCTGTGAAGCCCACTGATGCTCCCTTGGTCACCACCATGGGGAAACAGCCCGTTCAAGATAAAAAGCGCAGGGCTGGAGGAGCTGGCATACCCGCAACAATGCCCGGGGAAGTCATGTCGGGGGCACAAGTATCCAAAAAGCGCTCACATAAATCGCACCATGCAATGATTGACACCCCTAAAAGGGTTAAAGCTTCTGATTCCTCTAGGGCTGTAGCTCGCCCGAGCACATCTCGTGAGCAGGAAACTTTCTCTGATGAAGAATATCAGAAGCAAGATGAGCTAGAGGTTTACGCCTCGGATGAGGATTTTAATGAACAAGCAGTTCCGCCTAATCCAAATTCAGACCCCCTTTGTCCTATTTACGACCCATTTGGTAACCCCATGTTCACACCAGAAGAACTAACTCACCCTAGATCAGCGGAGTGGACTCCCATTCCTCACGTAGAGGCTTGGGTGGACGCCCGGGTGCGTAGACCGTTGGATAAGGTCACTAGGAATCGCATGAAATCTGAGTGCCCTCGACTGGGGGAAAAACCATGCATGACCCCCGAAGTGGACCAGAAATTTATAAAGTTTGTTGAGCCTAAGGGCTGGTCCCAAAAGCGCGGCATCGACCTGGCATTTAGAACCTGCCAAGATAAATTGCTGGATGTCACTGGTCCACTGGTGAAATTACTCGATTGTTGCCGAACAGGCAAAACTGAACGATTCCACTCTAGATCCCTATGATGTGTCCAACTGGGCACAAAGGGCATTTCTTTTTATTGGAAACACAATGGCCGCAGAGCGGAGAAAATGTATCTTATTAAAAATGGACTCCCAGCTCGCTGGAGTAGCCGATAATGAGTTGGGAGCCAAAGCCCAAGGTAGTTTATTCGGCCCTGGTTTCCTAAAAGACATGTCAGAATACACTGGAGCTTTTACAACCATGGAAAAGGTCACAACCTCTATCAAGAAGGTCTTTACTGCGGGGGTTTTTGCACGGGCCGGTAGGGGCAGGGGCCGCGCTACCGGCCGGGCAAGGGCAGGTATATCCCGCCCATTCACAGGCTCCGTCAACTATGGCAACCCCCAGGCAGACACGAGTGTCCCAATTTTACCCCTCTCGTTCCCGTCCCTGGCGCAGCAGGGGATTTAGAAGCTTCAGAGGAGGTCGAGGATACCGACACTTCCGATCCCCAGGTAAGGAACAGGTTGATTCATCACTCTATGGTTCCGGTAGGGGTCGTTTGTCTCTACATTTAAAGCAGTGGCGCTCTCTAACCACAGATCTATGGATATTGCACACTGTGCAAGAGTTTACGATAGATTTCACCTCGAACCCCGCGCAGCGATCCTATCCCCCTCCACTAGTGTTCTCAGCAGAAGACGCGGCACTAGTGGAGGACGAGATTACCGACCTGATACGAAAGAGAGCCATAGAGCGATCCCCGAGGGGACAAATATTAATATTAATTTCTAGGCAACCTATTCCTGGTTTCCAAAAAGGGCGGCGGGAGGTGTCCTGTACTCAACTTAAAAGAACTAAACCTGCAGATACAATACAATCACTTTCAGATGGAAGGTCTACATCTGCTCAGAGACATGCTCCAACCGAACGATTGGATGGCAAAAATAGATTTAAAAGACGCCTATCTGACGGTTCTGATGGGGGAGGAATCCTGGAAATTCCTCTGCTTTCAATGGAACACGACAGTTTGCTGATTCCGCTCCTTACCGTTCGGACTGTCTTCAGCTCCCTGGTGTTTCACCAAGCTCCTGAAGCCAGTGGTGAGTCACCTCCGGTCGCAGGGTGTATGTCTGATCATTTACCTGGACGACATTCTGCTATTGGGGGAGTCGGAACTAGTTCTGAGGTCCAGTCTTTCTCGGACCGTGTCTCTACTTCAGAACTTGGGATTCCTGGTGAATCAGGAGAAGTCGGTGCTTTATCCGGTACGCTCCATAGAATTCCTGGGTTTTGTAATCCAACCAGTTTCCATGACTATGTTCCTTCCGGAACTGAAGTGCAAATCCATTCTCTGGGAAGTGCGGGGTCTTCTATCCTCAGTTTCCCCAACACTGCGAGAGATATCACGCATCATAGGAGTGCTAGCAGCCTCCAGGTTGGGAGTTCACCCAGCCCCTCTACACTATCGGGCCCTCCAACGCCTGATGGCCCATTTCCTAAGACAGGGGAAGGCCTACTCCGACAGGGTGTCTTTGTCGGTTGTGGCACGGGAAGATCTCCATTGGTGGTTGGAGAACCTCCGGCTTTACAACGGCAGGTCTATCAAGACACCTTCCCCATCGATCACGATAGATTCCGATGCGTGTCTGGCAGGATGGGGGGCCAGGTGCGGAGACGAGTTGACAGTGGGTCCGTGGTCGGATCAGGAGACTCGATTTCACATCAACGGCCTCGAATTGTTAGCAGGCATGTTTGCCCTTCAGAGTTTTCTGAAACGGCAGACGGATACGTCAGTCCTTCTACGCATGGACAACTTCCCAGCAGTTCGCTATATCAATCATTTGGGGGGTCCCCGATCCATTCTGTTGACAAACATGGCGACCCGTCTATGGGACTGGTGTTTCCGTCATCGCATTGTAGTTCAAGCTCAGTTTATTCCGGGCGTCTCGAATCTCCTGGCCGATTGGAGTTCGAGGCACACGGAAGACTCAGGGGACTGGCGATTGCACTCATCGATCTTTTCGACCATAAAAGACATTTGGGGTCCTTTTCAGATCGATCTGTTTGCTTCACGCCTCAACAGTCATCTACCCGCCTTTTACAGTTGGAGACCAGACCCGATGGCCCTGGCCACGTACGCTTTTCTCCAGAATTGGGAAGGGCAGAGGCTATACGCTTTTCCCCCCTTTCAGCTGGTGTTACGTACATTGAACCAGGTTCGGGTTCAGGAGGCGGAGTTGGTTTTAGTGGCTCCATTCTGGCCCAACCAACCGTGGTTTCCCCTGTTCCTGGACCTTCTGGTCGATGTCCACGTTTATTATTACCACCTCTCCCAGACTTGATTGTAGACAATCTCGGTCTTCCTCACCCATTGCTCGGGCAGGAGGCATATCCACTATTGGTATCCCTGGTATCAGGATTGCCGGGGCGTCCGGCGACGTTTCGGAACGAGCTAGAGCACTCCTTCAGTCCGCCTGGGCTTTGGGTACTTTGTCAAGCTATGGATCGGCCTGGACTACCTGGTCAGCTTGGTGTAGTGCACGGAGTGAAGATCCCTTTCAAGCCTCTCTAGTAAGGGTCCTTAACTTTTTGTCGGAATGCTTCGATGAGGGCAAAGCGTATAGAACGATTAACGTTTTTCGCTCAGCCCTCTCAGCTTATCATATGGGTTTCCAAGGAGTCCCAGTGGGTCAACATCCCTTGGTGTGTCGATTACTGAGAAGTATCCAGTTTTCTAGACCTCCGCTTCCTCGGTATTCAGAGACGTGGGATGTGGCCATTCTGTTACAATTTCTCGAAGCTTGGTCCTCTAACGAAGACCTGTCTTTGCGGCAATTGTCGGCTAAGCTGGTGGCTCTCCTTTGCCTTATATCATGCAAAAGAGTGGGGGATGTTAGGGCTTTAGATTTTGGTGCTCGGTCCTTCATACCTGACGGGGTCCGTTTCGAGATTTCTAGGCGAACAAAAACGGGCATATCGTCTGTCTTTTATCCAGCTTTTCCATCGCACCCGAACCTTTGTCCGGTACAATGCCTAAAAGCCTATGAGACGCGTACGGAGTTTTTGCGATCGGAAGGTCTATCCCCACTTTTTATCTCATTCAAATCCCCCCATAAACCGGTCGGTTCCACTACGTTAGCGCGTTGGCTCAAGTGGCTCTTGGTTTTGGCTGGGGTTGATGTTTCAATTTTTGGGGCTCATTCCATTCGCAGCGCGTCGGCTTCGGCGGCTTTGGGGGCCGGATGTCGTTTGGAGGATCTGCTTAAGTCCGCAGACTGGTCTCGTGAGACCACTTTCCGAACTTTTTACTTCAAACCGATTGTTCATTGGTCGTCCGCTCTTATGGACCAGCTTTGAACTTGCAATAGGAGCCTCGGAGTTCTTGTATTAAAATTATAGAATTTAGCTAAGTTATGAAGATAAGTTAGAATTTTAATAAAGGACTCAGAGGCGAGTATTGCCCACCCTGCCCTCCCGGGGCGGACTCCAGGGGTTTGCTATGCATTCGGCTTCCAAAACTCTGTCTCATCCGATACTTCTATTTCAGCCCAATGATGCCGGTTCCAGTGTGGCCCTGTGGCGCTCTCGTTTCCGTGCTGGTTCAGGATGGATTGATCTCATGGGAATATTCTACGCCCGCTGACCTGTTATTAGCAAGAAAGAGGAAGAAATGGCGGGAGATCGGTCCTATTTATAGACTGGCATGGAACAATAGACTATACTGCTGGGACAGGGGGGTTAGAAGATACTATTGTTAGAGTATGTTTTTTCTTAATGTCTGTTACGTTTTAACATTACTACTTGCTGCTGTTATTAAAGCAAGAAAAGAGAAGCAATACTCGCCTCTGGGTCCTTTATTAAAATTCTAACTTATCTTCATAGCTTAGCTAAATTCTATAATTGCCATACACAGGCATTATGCAGCACATACAGATACAAGGTGTTGCTGTAATTGTCATACACAGGCATTATGCAGCACATACAGATACAAGGTGTTGCTGTAATTGTCATACACAGGCATTATGCAGCACATACAGATACAAGGTGTTGCTGTAATTGTCATACACAGGCATTATGCAGCACATACAGATACAAGGTGTTGCTGTAATTGTCATACACAGGCATTATGCAGCACATACAGATACAAGGTGTCGCTGTAATTGCCATACACAGGCATTATGCGGCACATACAGATACAAGGTGTCATTGTAATTGCCATACACAGGCATTATGCAGCACATACAGATACAAGGTGTCGCTGTAATTGCCATACACAGGCATTATGCGGCACATACAGATACAAGGTGTCGCTGTAATTGCCATACACAGGCATTATGCGGCACATACAGATACAAGGTGTCGCTGTAATTGCCATACACAGGCATTATGCGGCACATACAGATACAAGGTGTCATTGTAATTGCCATACACAGGCATTATGCAGCACATACAGATACAAGGTGTCGCTGTATTTCCCATACACAGGCATTATGCAGCGCATACAGATACAAGGTGTCGCTGTAATTGCCATACACAGGCATTATGCGGCACATACAGATACAAGGTGTCGCTGTAATTGCCATACACAGGCATTATGCGGCGCATACAGATACAAGGTGTCGCTGTAATTGCCATACACAGGCATTATGCGGCACATACAGATACAAGGTGTCGCTGTAATTGCCATACACAGGCATTATGCGGCACATACAGATACAAGGTGTCGCTGTAATTGCCATACACAGGCATTATGCGGCACATACAGATACAAGGTGTTGCTGTAATTGCCATACACAGGCATTATGCGGCACATACAGATACAAGGTGTTGCTGTAATTGCCATACACAGGCATTATGCGGCACATACAGATACAAGGTGTTGCTGTAATTGCCATACACAGGCATTATGCGGCACATACAAATACAAGGTGTTGCTGTAATTGTCATACACAGGCATTATGCGGCGCATACAGATACAAGGTGTCGCTGTATTTCCCATACACAGGCATTATGCGGCACATACAGATACAAGGTGTCGCTGTAATTCCCATACACAGGCATTATGCGGCACATACAGATACAAGGTGTCGCTGTAATTGCCATACACAGGCATTATGCGGCACATACAGATACAAGGTGTCGCTGTAATTGCCATACACAGGCATTATGCGGCACATACAGATACAAGGTGTTGCTGTAATTGCCATACACAGGCATTATGCAGCACATACAGATACAAGGTGTCGCTGTAATTGTCATACACAGGCATTATGCGGCACATACAGATACAAGGTGTTGCTGTAATTGCCATACACAGGCATTATGCAGCACATACAGATACAAGGTGTTGCTGTAATTGCCATACACAGGCATTATGCAGCACATACAGATACAAGGTGTTGCTGTAATTGCCATACACAGGCATTATGCAGCACATACAGATACAAGGTGTCGCTGTAATTGCCATACACAGGCATTATGCGGCACATACAGATACAAGGTGTCGCTGTATTTCCCATACACAGGCATTATGCGGCACATACAGATACAAGGTGTCGCTGTATTTCCCATACACAGGCATTATGCGGCACATACAGATACAAGGTGTTGCTGTAATTGCCATACACAGGCATTATGCGGCACATACAGATACAAGGTGTTGCTGTAATTGCCATACACAGGCATTATGCGGCACATACAGATACAAGGTGTTGCTGTAATTGTCACACACAGGCATTATGCGGCACATACAGATATTGCATTGCTAATAATCTCATTCTGATCAATACAAATCCCCATAAGCAGGAGATCTCACCATTTTATTATCTGTCTGCAGCACATTTACTGCATCTGCCTGTATGCTGATCATGCAGACCCTGTGTAAGCAGGCGATCTCACCATTTTATTATCTGTCTGCAGCACACAAAGGCCATTTCTGACTGTATGCTGATAATGCAGACCCCATGTGACACTGTGCCAGATAAGGGACGCCATCTAGAGTTTACAACCTTTCAGCCCAGCGATACTTATGTCAATTCACCAAATACAGGCAAATTGAAAGTGAAATACGGTGCAATTCGGCGGCACCAATAATGTCCCACAGAAGACTATCATGTCTTCTATTTACAAAATGCCGAACAGCGCCATGTCCTGACTTTCGGTGATTTAGTTTGACAGGTTTAAACAGGCGAATTGCATAGGATTCAATGGAAAAACGTCATCTTTTAATTATTTTTTTAAAAGTGTATTCTTTTCATTTTCAGCGAAAACACTTATTTTTTTTATAGCTTAGAACACTTTTTTTTCTTTTCTTTAAACCAAAATTTTTTGTCTGAACTTTGTGTTTTTTTGCTTTTTAGAAGCTGTTTGTTAATTTTTTTTTTTTTTTTTTTAAAAAAAGAAAGAAATTTCTGTATCCGTCCTTTTTATTATGTTTTAAAGGACCTTTTAATTTCGACACATTTTAATAATCGCTGTTTAACCCAATAAAACTTTCAGATAATTGTGTTGTTTTTTTTGTAGTTTGCTGGAATTCGCCGATGCCGATTCGGTTATGAGTCACTTCGGTTTTCACCATCTGACAATAAATACAGTGACTGTTCGCTAAATAGTGAATTCACTGTATCTTGCGACGAAATGCAATCGCCAAAATGAAGCAACCTGGGCCGAAACACAAAGCCCTGATGCAAGCGATCTGGGTGCTTTATGAGTAGACCCTTTTACCAGGGTTTGCCAGATCCTCCATGTTTTCCTGGACACATATCATTTATTCATGCTGCTGGGCAGTGCATGAAAAATGCCACCCCGCAGCATGTATGATTAGGGTAGCGTATGAATCCTATACACTGCAGGGAAGCACTTTTCGGTGTAATTAGTGCAGTGTATGAATCCTATACACTGCAGGGAAGCACTTCTCTTCAGTGTAATTAGTGCAGCGTATGAATCCTATACACTGCAGGGAAGCACTTCTCTTCAGTGTAATTAGTGCAGCCTATGAATATTGCACACTGCGGGGAATCTCTGCAGTATAATTCATGCTGTGTGTGAATCCTGCACATTACGGGGAAGAACTTCAGTATAACTAGTGCAGCATGTGAATCCCATACACTGCAGGGAAGCACTTCTGTTCAGTGTAATTAGTGCAGCGTATGATTCCTGCAACACTGCACTAATAGCTGAGGTACAGCTCCTCCCCCAGTGGCAGCACACCAGGGTCTGTAATACACCGAGGTACAGCTCCTCCCCCAGTGACAGCACCCCAGGGTCTGTAATACACCAGGGTACAGCTTCTCCCCAGTGGCAGCACCCCAGGGTCTGTAATACACCGGGGTACAGCTCCTCCCCCAGTGGCAGCACCCCAGGGTCTGTAATACACCGGGGTACAGCTTCTCCCCAGTGGCAGCACCCCAGGGTCTGTAATACACCGGGGTACAGCTTCTCCCCAGTGGCAGCACCCCAGGGTCTGTAATACACCGGGGTACAGCTCCTCCCCCAGTGGCAGCACCCCAGGGTCTGTAATACACCGGGGTACAGCTCCTCCCCCAGTGGCAGTACCCCAGGGTCTGTAATACACCGGGGTACAGCTCCTCCCCCAGTGGCAGCACCCCAGGGTCTGTAATACACCGGGGTACAGCTCCTCCCCCAGTGGCAGCACCCCAGGGTCTGTAATACACCGGGATACAGCTCCTCCCCCAGTGGCAGCACCCCAGGGTCTGTAATACACCGGGGTACAGCTTCTCCCCAGTGGCAGCACCCCAGGGTCTGTAATACAACGGGGTACAGCTTCTCCCCAGTGGCAGCACCCCAGGGTCTGTAATACACCGGGGTACAGCTCCTCCCCAGTGGCAGCACCCCAGGGTCTGTAATACACCGGGGTACAGCTTCTCCCCAGTGGCAGCACCCCAGGGTCTGTAATACACCGGGGTACAGCTCCTCCCCAGTGGCAGCACCCCAGGGTCTGTAATACACCGGGGTACAGCTCCTCCCCCAGTGGCAGCACCCCAGGGTCTGTGCAATAGTTCTGCCATTGCTGTAAACTTAATAAAAACAATCTGCTTATATCTGACATAAACCTAGAACTAAATTATTCAGAGTTAGGCCGGTGTCCACTGGGTCCACATTCCTACGATGGTGCTATCGTTCGATATCGTCTGAAGTCGTCCGACCGATCTCACAACTTGCAGGTAAATCAGTCTCATCCACGGCATCCGACCCCCGTCAGACGATTTCAGACAATATTTTTTTGCGGCTGCAACAGACTAGCGATCTTTCCCATTTCAATGGGATTTATTGGACGATGCTGGGACGATCTGGTGCAAGTTTACAGAAAAAGATACATTGCATAGTTAACCTCCCTGTCGGTCTAATTTTTTCAAAATTTTGTGTCTAAAAGCGTCTCAATTTTTTTTTAAAGGAAACGTGTTTCTGTACATAGTTAGTCTGTAATAATTAGGAATCACGCACTGAAATCCGTGAAATAAAGAGTCCTTACTGGTACAATCCTTTATAAATTAATTAATTAAAAAATAAAAACAAAATAGTAAATACACTGAGTCCGATAAAGTTTGAAACACGACATAATAATTTATTATCCCAAAAATAATTATCCAAAATAATAAAAAATAAATGATATTCAATAAAATACAACAATAAACACTGAAATCTGTCTGAGAACAAGGAGTATCCAGCTCGAGTGTGGCTCGGGGTTACCGTTCGTGGTAGTGAAATTTAACCCCGAGTCACACTCGGGAATACCGCCAGGGAGGTTAAACCACCGAGCCGCGAAGCCCACAGGATTCAATGTAAAAACTATTTTTTTTATTCAACCATTTATTTTTTTTAATCCGCAGCAAAAAAAAGCCTTTTTATTTATTGAATTTTTTAGGTGAATTGTTTTTTAAAAAGACGAGGCTTCTTTTCTCTCGCGTTTCTTTTTTTTCTCTTCTCTTTGAGTCGGCTTCATTCAGCATTGCTGTCCCTGGCGCTGAAACCTAATTCAGCACCAGGGACAGGGGTTAATTCCCCCCCCCCCCCGCAGCCTGGCGAGTTTTCTTTTTCTCACAGCTTTAGATGCGCTTGCCAGGGGCTGTCATTGGTCCTAAAACTCAGTTTAACCTGCCTGGCGGTATTCCTGAGTGTGACTCGGGGTTAAATTTTGCTTACTGCGATCGGTAACCCTGAGCCACACTCTGGCTGTATATACTCACTGTATCCTTCACTCCCTCGCTGTCTCCACAGTCACCGCAGTGTGATTGCAGCAGCCGGCTACTTTGCTTCCTGGTTCCTCTCTCTGCGAGTCACATGACGCAGGGGGCGGGACCAGGCGGCAAATTCAAAAATGAAAAAAAAAAATATTACAGTATAAAAAAAGTTCAATAAACTTTGCTGTGCAGCGGGTGCTGGGATTCCTGTCCAGACGTACAATCCTTTGCCAATGAAATACAGGACACGGGGAACCAAAAAAAGAGTATTTATTCTCAAAGCAGCTTTACAGAAATAAAAGGCGAATACAAATCATTTGTAAAATGTAATAAGGCTTTGCAATAACAGTTGGATCTGGGCAAGCACCAGCGAAACTTGTATTGCAAAGCCTTATTACATTTTACAAATGATTCATATTTGCCTTTTATTTCTGTAAAGCTGCTTTGAGAATAAATACTCTTTTTTTGGTACCCCCCCCCCCAGTGTCCTGTATTTCATTGGCAAAGGAGTCCACATCTGCACAGGAATCCCAGCACCCAGAGGAAAGAGGCAGGTTTTTGGTTTGATTATATTATTGAATATAATTTATTTCCATTATTTTGGATTATTTTTGGGGTAATAAAATATTATTTCTTCTTTCAAACCTTCTCTGACTGCGTGTGTTCACTAGACTCGTGTTTGCACGGATTTCAGTGAGTTATTCCTACAGAATACAGGCTTCGAGGGCAGTGAAATCCCCATGAAAAAGCACTGCTTCGGCTATTCAGAGAACACAAACCAGCAGTGAAAGGTTCCCCTAATGCCCTGCCATTCGGTGGTTTAATTCGGCAAGTTTATTCAGGAGAATCCCATAGGCTTCAATGTTAAAAATATTCCCGTTTTAATTCAATATCTAATAAGGCTGGGGTCAGACCAGCGCACTTTTAACGTGCGTTCTGGCGCACATAATTACGGCCGCACTAGCAGCAGATGACGGGCAATGACGGCCAATATACGATGTACGGCCGCACAAAAGTCCGGCCGTGCAACGCAAGTGGAATTTGAACGCATTTTTCTGAGAACGCTGAACCGCTAGTACTGACGTACTGAGTGCGCAGCTGCGGCATAGCGGCGTGTGTGCGTGATTAGGAGATGTCAGACGCTGCTAATGTCCGGCCAACATAACGTCCAGACGCAAAAAGAGTTTTATTGACGATCCGTACAAAATCACGCCCGAAAATGCGCGTCGTCTGACCATTTTTGCGCATTCCGTGAAAAAATACGTCAATGCGTTCGGACGCACTTTTTCACGTTCGTGGGGAAAAATGCTTTCGTCTGACCCTAGCCTAAAACTAAAAAAATAAAAAGATTCAGGAGAATCCCATAGGCTTCAATGATAAAAAATATTCCCATTTTATTTCAATATCTAATAAACCGTTCATTATAAAATTCTGCAGTAAAGAGTCTCTTTACTTATAGATTTTTTAGGATATTTTAATCCTTAAATTTACTTATTTTTTCTGTAACAGCCTCTTTATTATCATTCATTGGATTTTATATGTAAATTTCAGACATTTTCGCTCTGTAGTTTCTTTGCAAACAGCGTTTCATTTTTCAAACATTCATACAAACTGTTTTTCTAATTTATTCACTGCCTTCGTCTGCGGTGTCGGCTTTTTCCGGCGGCTTCGCTGCTTGGGATCGGCTCCTGCTCGGGTTTTTCCGGCATCTTCGACGAGTTAATCCAGATGTTTTTGCGGGTTTTCGGCGTGCATTCGCCGGATTTTCAGCAGGTTTTCGGCAGCTTTTCCCTGCACTTCGACAGCCCTGTGGTGCTTGCTGAATACACCGCAGTGTGGCCGAAATGGGAAAGCCGATTTGCACCGAATTGAAGAGAACGAAAAGTTACCGAACGTGCAGTGACTTTTCGATTCTCTGAATAACCCTGTATATAAAACAACACATTTCCTTTCCAAAAAAATTGAAATGCTTTTAGACACAAACTTTTGGAAAAATTAGACCGCCGGGGAGGTTAAAACTCACTTTCAGGACCAAAAACCTTTTTTTTTTCCTCCCCGCAGCGGGATTTTTTCATTTTTCTTCCTTTCGGCGGCCTATCGGCCAATCTGGGTTCATGCACAGACGCTTCCAGTAGACAGACCTGATCGTTCGAAGGCGTTGTATGAAGTCGGGTGGCCAAATCGGTCAACGGTGCCAGTGGACGGCCAGCTCAAAGCAGCGGCACGTCTTCTCCAATCAGATCCAAAGCCGCGTCTGAGGTTATTTTTTTAAATGGGATAGCCAAATCGCGCCGAATTCAAGCAAACGAAGTCACCGAACGTGCAGAGACTTTTCGATTCTCTTTGAATAACCCGGTGTAGGTTTTTTTATATAACAGGGCTGCCATCAGATATTTTAGGGCCCCTTACTAATCCACTGGTTCCCCCCTTCTCTAATCCGGTCCAAAGCAGCGTCTGAGGTTATTAGTCTGACGCTATACACTGTGCTGTACACAGACCCATTAACCAAGACTTAGAATAGTTGATGACTATTTCCCTTATTGATCAGCTGTTCATTCGTTTCGGTTCTGCTTCCAGTGTTACTATTGTTTCTTTTAAGAGTTTGGAGATCACTAAAGTATCCCCCCCTCCCCCGGTGTTACAGTTACTTACAGGAACCCCACCTGCCGCTGTTACATTTTGCTTCTGTGAGCAGCCGAAAGGTTTCTCTTTATTTACTTATTTATAAACAGTGTTATTCAGAGAGCACCGAAATATCACTGACTGATTCAATGCACTTCGACGAGGCTGATTCGCTGACCCTGTGGTGAATTCAGCATTCACCGCAGGGTCCCCAAAGTGCAGCAAAATCAGCCACCGAACACCGCCGCAAACCCACCGGCTGCTGCAGTCAACTCACCATCAAAAGCAGCAGACGAGCCGCCGAACACAGCGCCGACCAGCGGCAGAAAGAGTCGACAAACCGTCGTATGGGGAAAAAAAAAGATTGAAAGTTTCAAATTTGAAATGCTGTTTGCAAAAAAAACTACCGGATGAAAATGTCTGGAATTTACACATAAAATCCAATGAATGATAATAAAAAGGGCTGTTACAGGAAAAATATATAAAAAATAAAAAAAAAAAAACGGATTTTTTTTTCCCAAAATAGAATCGTTTAGGCATTTTTTGAGACTAAAGGATAGAGACTTTTTGCTGCAGATTAAAATAAACGGTTTATTAGATATTGAATAAAACGGGAATATTTTTAACATTGAAGCCTATGGGATTCGTCTGAATAAAACTGCCGAATTAACCCACTGACCATCAGGGCATTTCACTGACATTTCTCTGCTGTTCAATGTGAATAGATTAACCATTACTTCTCTATGGGGGAATTCACTGCCGCCGAACAGGCACCATATTTCACTGCCGCCGAACAGGCACCATATTTCACTGCCGCCGAACAGCATTGTATTTTACTGCCGCCAAATAGCACCGTATTTCAGTGCCGCCGAACAGGCACAGTAATTCAATGCCACCGAACAGACACCATATTTCACTGCCGCCAAACAGGCACTGTATTTCACTGCCGCCGAACAGGCACAGTATTTCACTGCCGCCGAACAGGCACAGTATTTCACTGCCACTGTCCTGACACCGTATTTAACTGCCGCCGAACAGGCACCGTATTTCACTGCTGCCGAACAGGCAGCATATTTTACTGCCGGGGAACAGACACCGTATTTCACTGCCGAACAGGCACCATACTTCACTGCCACCAGAAACCATATTTCACTGCTGCCAAACAGGCACTGTATATCACTGCCGCTGAACAGCACCGTATTTAACTGCCGCCGAACAGCACCGTATTTAACTGCCGCAAACAGGTACCATATTTTACTGCCACCGGACACCGTATTTCACTGCTGCCGAACAGGCACCGTACTTCACTGCCGCCAAACAGGCACTGTATATCACTGCCACCGAACAGACACCGTATTTCACTGCCACCGTACTGACACCGTATTTCACTGCCGCCGAACAGGCACAGTAATTCAATGCTGCCGAACAGGTACAGTATTTCACTGCCACTGTCCTGACACCGTATTTAACTGCCGCCGAACAGGCACCGTATTTCACTGCCGAACAGGCAGCATATTTTACTGCCGGGGAACAGACAGCGTATTTCACTGCCGCTGAACAGGCACCATACTTCACTGCCACCAGACACCATATTTCACTGCCGCCAAACCGGCACTGTAAATCACTGCTGCCGAACAGGCACCATATTTCACTGCCGCCGAACAGACACCATATTTCACTGCCGCCGAACAGACACCATATTTCACTGCCGCCGAACAGGCACTGTATATCACTGCCGCCGAACAGACACCGTATTTCACTGTCGCCAAACAGGCACTGTATTTCCCTGCCGCCGAACAGCACCATATTTCATTGCCGAACAGGCGCTGTATTTCGCTGGCAAGTCGCAAAAATTTGGCTGCCTAAATAGTCGAATGGCCCTGAAATGTCACTGTACGGGGAAAATCACTGGTCCAATTTCGGTGCCAGAGAGGTGTGGCACATTTTGAGCGGCAGGTGAGGTGGATGGGGAGCCGGTGAAGGGACTCGCACAGAGGAGCGGCGGGTGAGGTGGATGGGGAGCCAGTGAAGGGACTCGCAGAGGGGAGCGGCAGAGACAGAGCGGCGGGTGAGGTGAATTAGCCTGGCGGAGGCGTTCAGGATGGATTGTAGGGGGGAGAGGCGGGACAGAGGGAGGCCAGATAAGAGATTATTGCAATAGTCGAGTCGGGAGATTACCAGGGCGTGTATGAGTTGTTTTGTGGTGACAGCGGTAAGAAATGGCAGAATTCTGGAAATATTACGCAGTTGGTATCGGCAGGAGGAGGAAAGAGACTTGATGTGGGGGATGAAGGAAAGAGCAGAGTCCAGTGTAACTCCAAGACAGCGAACTTGGTTTGATGGGGAGATGGTGATACCCTCCACCGTGATAGAGAAGTCAGGAGGTGGGGTGGCATTAGATTGGGTGGGGTTTGTAGCTTTTTGGGCATGTCGCAGACACGCGGGGAGATCCGAGTTCAGAATCTCTCAGACAGGCCAAGCGCTTTAACGATTTGTCGCTCTTTTGATCCTGACTGAATTATTATAAGGGGTTAATCACGAGGCGGCGGCTGTGTCACAAACATAAAATCCAATGAGTGACAAGAGAAACGTCAGTAACTGAACACTGCGCTTTGTGACCGACCCGCGAGCTCCAGAACAAGGTGCGGCCCGGGTACCCTTAACTGGCACAAGCCGCCCCCTGACCTCACACAAGCCGGACTCTGCGCTCACATGGGAAGGTTTGGTACTGCCAGCTTGTTACCCATGTCTGACCATGCACTGCCACGTCCTTCTTGTGATCACAATGTGCCGGTCTGATCGGGGGGGGGGGGGGGGGGGACACACACTAAATGTCAGTGCATTGTGATTCTCGTGACGGCAGCTATTGACTATATATCCCACAATCCCTTGCTGCTCAGCCTCTTTAACCCGGCATGGTTTTATTCATGAAAAGTGAAACTTGCCGACTACTCAGGCTCAGACCGAGCACAAGACACAGCACTATCCTAACCCAACCCCCCCCCCCCCCAAAAAAAGGACCCAGGAGAGTGTCGGCATAAAAGATCGTCGCAAACCAGAAAAACCCTCGTAATTCATTCTCACACATTACTAATTTCACTATACACGGAGAAAAACCAGCCACCAAGAACCTCTCCCATTCTGTGCACCGTTACATGTACCAAGTAAACATACGAGGACTTCAGCAGGGGACGTCACAGTCCATGTGAGCATAAAATACCACCAAGGTAATGTTACACAAAGCAGGAAGCTCCTCTCCTCCGTCCCATCTACACAAGCCTCATACTAAAAGGTAACAGGAGTCAAATCCGAAACAGAACTGCATGTTTGTAAACTCCTGTGAGCCGGACCCTCTGCTCCTCTAGATTGTAAGCTCCTGTGAGCCGGACCCTCTGCTCCTCTAGATTGTAAGCTCCTGTGAGCCGGACCCTCTGCTCCTCTAGATTGTAAGCTCCTGTGAGCCGGGTCCTCTGCTCCTCTAGATTGTAAGCTCCTGTGAGCCGGACCCTCTGCTCCTCTAGATTGTAAACTCCTGTGAGCCGGGCCCTCTGCTCCTCTAGATTGTAAGCTCCTGTGAGCCGGACCCTCTGCTCCTCTAGATTGTAAGCTCCTGTGAGCCGGCCCTCTGCTCCTCTAGATTGTAAACTCCTGTGAGCCGGACCCTCTGCTCCTCTAGATTGTAAGCTCCTGTGAGCCGGGCCCTCTGCTCCTCTAGATTGTAAACTCCTGTGAGCCGGACCCTCTGCTCCTCTAGATTGTGAGCTCCTGTGAGCCGGGCCCTCTGCTCCTCTAGATTGTGAGCCGGGCCCTCTTAATGTCTTCCACCTGTAATGACGATGTAAATACTCACAGGCTATTCATCGTAACCGGTGTTTAAGCTTTGCGGCAGAACAGTCCGTTACTGACATGGGATTGGTCTCTCCCGGATCGCCGCAGGAGGATGAGCGTCACGAAAATCACACAAATCAAGTATCACAATGTTTATTGATAGATACAAGTATATAAAATCAGGGCATGAACATGACTTGATAAATTAAGTAGACTTAATTTCAATACTATAAGGAGGACCAATTCAGTTTCTCACCAACAATACCATATGGGAGGGCCTCGCACACCCCGCGCAACGGATCAGGCTTTCATTTTATTTGTGCAAGTTAATTCATTTTTTTTCTTCTTTTCAAAGACTTTTATACACTTGCCCAGGCTCAAAAAAAAAAAAAAAAGAGAAAATAAAGAAGAAGATATTAAAATCTAGCACGATAAGCCCATTACTAGAGGTAGAAATACAGGCAATATATACTATTACGGCAACAACCATCGATTACAGTTAAGGATTCTCTGTAACAACCAAAATGTAGAATCATATATTGCAACAACTCAAGTATTACACCGAGCAAAGTGAGTCTCTACAGTATTCAGTGTTGCTATTCAGGTCCCCCCCCCGTCCCGCCCACACCAGCCTGACATTAACCGGCAGCGAAGAAGGTCCTTGCGGTACAGCACTCCTGTGTGAAGGTATGATGTAGTTATTGCATGCTGCTAACACACCGTTCTAAACGTTTACAGATATTCTAAAATATATTGGATGACAGACTGGGGCGATTAAGACGTTACACTAGAAAAAAAAAACTTTATGCAGGAGAGATCCTACAGGCATGCCTCTGCGTTAAGGGTTACAGCGGAATGGATTGGTCGCAGTGATTAGGTGGTATGCGCTTACATCATAGACACAGTATATGTTTGCACAAGTTAAGGCTTTGGCTGGGTGTTCCGTTAGTCCACTTCCTCCTCAGATTCTTCCTCCTCCGCCGTCTCCAGCCAGGTCAGCCATTGGTTCACCTGGAAAAAAAAGCCACCACGGGTTTAAATCAGCAGTTACGAAAAAGGTGAGGGGGTTAACCCAAACGTTTATCCCCTTAACCTCTTCACTACCAAGTGATTTTACAAAAACCACTGGTTTCTGACAAAGTCATTTTTAATTAACCTATTTGGCCAGTAGGTGGCGCCATCTACTGCAATATTGAGTTAGAGAGGATTGAGCAGCAGGCCTAGGTTCTCTCTCTCTGCGTCGGCTGCTGAAAGGCCGATATTTCAGAGCTTTCAGCAGCTGATTTAACAGGTTTAGCTCTTTGGTCATTATGCTCACAAGGATAAACAGCTTTTGGGGGCACCTTCTACAGCCCAAAAGCAAACTAATTTTAATTTGCTTTTGGGATGCAGATCAGCATATCTCGATATGGTAGTGAAGGGGTTAAGGGCTGAGGCTTTTTAGCTTTTCTGCGCTTTAAGGATGGGAGCAATGATGCTTTTTTGCACCATGCATGTCCCCATATGATTTCACACACTTTCCATATTGCACCCCCCCCCCCCCCAGGACAGTTTATGTTCCATTATATATTTAGATTTTAACATCGGAGCTCGGAGGCGAGTATTTGCATTTCTCTCTTTAATACTCCAGCAGCACTTGCAGCCAAATCGAGAGGTGCTGCGGGGTTAGCTGAGTGTTGCGTGGGACAGATGGCCGTCTCCATGGAGCACATAATAAAAGAAGGAAATGTTCAATTTGAGGTTTTGGTGAATCAAAACAGCAAATATTTATTGGAACCTGTTAAACATTATCACTAAAGTCGTTATAAAATTGACAAGAGTGGATTTTGCAGAAACCCCTTTCATTTAGCGCAATCCTCTACCCTTTCACTTGCATCTACATGGCCAAAGCGTTCAGTGAGACGGCTGCAGCCAACTGAACTGCTGCAATGATAGTGTTCAGCAGCTGCTGAGGAACTGAACACCTCAGCTCTCCCCTCTCTACCACATTACACTTCCATCATGTCCCCGAGTAAGACGTCCATTCAAATAATCGCCCTCTCAATCTGCGGGATCGGATTCCGCCGCAAGCTTCTCGTAGGGCAACCTCGGGGGACTCTGGGGCCACCCCTCCCCCGCTCCAAAAATCAGCCTACAGGCTGGCCGCTATGGAGACCTCCCTGCACTCCTAAATATCTGCCACCCTGTCCTCAGCAGTGAGTACCCTCACTGAATCATCTCACCGCTCCATGGCAGACGCTGCAGCCTCAGTCAGGGCAATGCAGCCTGACAGCTCCCCTATGGCCTCACATCCCTCCATGTTCCCTGACATGCCGGCACAAAATGCTGCCCAAGATGCTGTGACCCCATCGGAGTCCAAACCTAGGATTGATTTTGCTCCGAGGGACTAGCAAACCCAAAAGAACGCTGGAATCTGACACGTCTAACTCGCGCAAGAGAGCCCTTGAAGGCGGGGCGAAAACTGCGGCTCCAAAGAAAAGGTCCAAACCTACGGGTTCTGGTCCGCTCCCCGATATAGCGACTCTCACAATGATGATCACGGGTCTGGGGAAGATAGGTGCGTGTAGCTCAAGAGCTTCGGCGTTGACGACCCCAAACTGGGAAGAGAGGAGGAGCGAGGCCCACCACCTCTGCTATCCCAGAAAGACGTAGTCTGTGACCCTCTGGGTAACCCCATGTTTCACGCCTCTGAGGTGGTGCAGCCCCGATCCACGGCCTGGTCTCCCATGCCCCATGTCGAACTATGGGTAGATTCCAACATGTGCCAACACCTGGATAACACCACTAGAATGAATATCAGGGCAGAATGCCCCCGTCCCACCACAGCGGGAAAACCAGGGCAGAATGCCCCCGTCCCACCACAGCGGGAAAACCAGGGCAGAATGCCCCCGTCCCACCACAGCGGGAAAACCAGGGCAGAATGCCCCCGTCCCACCACAGCGGGAAAACATGTCTTCCCCCCCCCCCCCCCACTGTGGATGAGGACTTTGTTAAATTCCTAACCCCTAAAGGCTGGTCTGCTAAACGTGGTATTGACAGTGCTCTTAGACTGTGTGAGGATCAGGTCCTAGACGTATCTTCCCCGCTCATCTACCTACTAGACCTGGTGGAGGATGCCCGCCTCCCTGACAAACCCCTGGACCCCACTGAAATTTATGGCTGGCTCCGACGTCCTCTGCCTCCTAGGAGGCGCCTATTCAGCCATTGCTGCAGAGAGACGTAAATCCATGCTCACCCGCATGGACCCCAACTTACATCTAGGCAACCAAAGATATGGGCGCCAGGGCCTTCTATTTGGCGAAAAAAAAAAAATTATTAAAAATCTGGGCACATACTCGGACACCTTTAACCAACTTGAAAAAGTACAAGCTACCATGAAAAAGGTGTTTCCATCTGAGTTTTGGAGGAGCCGGCAGAGGTGGGAACTGCTCTGCCGGCCGTTTGGGCTTCGCCTGCACAAATCGAGGTTCCTTCCAGCCCTCCTCATTCTAACCTATGGGTCCCCCTGGACCCCCAGTCCGTCCTTGACGTGATAGAGGTTTCAGAGGTCGCAGAAGTGCGTTCCACTCAGCTATACACCAGGTAGGCCTGTCAATTCTCATCTCACATATGTTGGTTCCGGTAGGGGGTGCATCCAGTTTTTCCCTCCAGGTTTGGCACACCGTCACCCTAGATTCCTCAGACCATCCAAGAGTTCCCCATAACCTCCTCACCTCAAACTCTCCCTCGCGCCCCCTGCGTTCCTCAGAAACTCAAACCACACTGGTACACACAGAGGTTCTTGCCCTTCTAGGAAAGGGGGCGACCGTGGAGGTCTCATGGCTAGCGCCACAGTTTGTTAGTTCTCTAATTTTAGGTTCCAAGTAAGGTGGTGGCCAACGGATGGTGATCAACCTGTGGGTAGAGTTCAACCACTTTCAGATGGAGGGCACCCCCACCCTCAAAGATATCCTCCAGAAGGGAGACTGGATGGTGAAACTAGATCTATAAGACGCCTATCTGACGGTCCCCATTGCACCCGCTTCCCGCGCTTATCTAGGTTTCCTTTGACGCCAGCGCATGTACCAATTCACCTGCCTCACCTCTGCCCTCCTGGTGCTTCACCAAACTACTAAAACCAGTGGTGGCTTCTCTACGTGCCAGAGGGGTCCAATTGATATCTTCCTGGACGACAACATCATAATGTCGCCCTCTGTGGATACTCTGCTCCTCCACCTAGTGTGGACCATGTCGCTCCTTCCATATCTGGGCTTCCTGCTCAACACACAAATCCTCTCACCCGTACTCAGTGCGTTGAATTCCTAGGCTTCCTGGTAGACTCTATAGATGGGTCTCTGAGCGTCCCGATGCAGAAGGTTGCGTTAGTGGCTCAGTTCTGGCAAACCCAGCGGTGATTTCCGGGTCTATGGGTACTGGCGTCGGACTTCCCGCGCGTCCTGGCCCTCCGCAATGAACTGCTGTCGGACCCAGCGTGGTCTACTCATCCTCTACTAACCGGGCATCAGACACTGCTAGTGTGGTCGATTTCCGGCTCTCCTGGCAGGCCGCAGGAGTATCGGAACGGACTACGGACTCGCTGCATCTATCCTGGGCCCCTGACATGAGGGGGGCGTATGCCTCAACTTGGGTAGCGACCGTGATTCCCTTGCTGCCCCTGTGTCCGCAGTGATGGTCTTCCTCTTCGACTCCGGGTTGTCCTTCTGTATGATTCATGTCTATCGCTCAGGCGATTTCGGCAGGTCGCACCAGCTTTGCGAAGGTTCTGGTTGGTCGACACCCTCTGGGTTACCGTCTACTTTGGGGTGTCAGTTTGTCTCGTCCCCTGCTGCCCAGATACTCGTCGGCCTGGGACGTTAATATGTTCCTCCGTTTCCTTAGATTTGGCCTGATAGCAAAACTTTTGGTTTTGTTTTGTTTGATCTCTTGTAGGGGGGGGGGGTGAGTGACGGTCGCGCGCTGGATTTCCAGGTCCACTCCTTTACCCCGGTGGAGGTGTGTTTCAATGTCTCCCGACGTACCAGGACCTCTATTATTGAGTATGGTTTCCCTCTTTTCCAAGTGCTCTTAGTCTACGTCCTGTTCGGTGTCTCCGCCGTAGCGGTGCATTTATCTCGTTCCGTGCACCTCTCGCCCCGGTGACCTCCACTATCCTCGCCCACTTGACGCGCATTCCATGCGAGGGGCTGCGGCCTCCTCTGCCATGGCGGCTGGTTCTAGATTAGAGGATATCTTGTAGGGGGCGGATTGGTCTAGATCATCGATCTTCCGCACGTTCTCTTTTCAGCCGGTTGTTCTTATGGTGGATTCTTTGATGCGTTGAACTTGCAAATACGAAGCCTCCGAGCTCCGGTGTTAAAATTCCCAAATTTCCCTATTACCTTGACGGAAAGTTTGGATTTTAATAAGGACTCGGAGGCGAGTATTTCCCACCTCTCCCGCCCGGGTTGGTGGCTGTCTTTCTGTCTTCTTTTGGGTATCCTGGTGTGTGGCTCGGCTTCTGCTGTTCAGTGTTCTCTATATTCTATGTGCAGCGCATACTTCAAGGTTTAATTCCCTCTGGTGGTCCTCCCCTTTTGGGTGGACGTTAGCTTAGGGCCCTCTGTTACTGGGTGGCGTGGGTTCCTGAGATTGCCCACTTTCTCACGTGTGGTTCTTGTTATGTGCTTCCTTTTCAGCCCAGTGGTGTGTTCCTCTTCGATGGCCGTTTACAGATTGCCCTCTCCGTTCTTTTCGTTGCCTGTGACGGCCCTGTGATGTGCTCCTCTTTGATGGCCGTTTGCCCTCTCCGCCCTTTTCGTTGCCTGTGACTGGCGGGTTTACGGATGGTGTTGGTTCGCTTCAAGAAAGGAGGGTTTTGCCGCGCCTGACCAGATCTCTTATGGATTTGGGACAGCCCACTGTATGAGGGAGGGGGGATCCCCACGTTGGGGGAAAGGGTTATACCAATTTTTTTCTATATGTTTCTTTACTGCTGTAGGAGTATTAAAAGAGCGAAATGCAAATACTCGCCTCCGAGTCCTTATTAAAATCCAAACTTTCCGTCAAGGTAATAGGGAAATTTGGGAATTTTACTTTATTTCAGTTTTGACCATAATGAATTTCTACAAACGATGATAGAGCTAAATTAACTCCTTGCAGATTTAAAGGTTTGTCCTGAGGGTGGAAATAGCTCACATATCCCAAATACCATTACTTTTATGCTTCACATATCATTAGCAGGTTATTAACCCCTCGTATAAGTGAGATTTTGGAGTTCTAAACGCACTGCAGCTCAGACGGAGGGATTCAGTGCATGAGTCTATGCTGTCACTGGGCGTTATGGTACTGCAAGGCGGCAAAGACTGCAAAGTGATCCTTAAGGGGTTAAAGGTGAAAAGCTAATCTGATCAGCCAGTATAGGATGTGTGTATTTCGTGACCCTTGCGTCGCCAGTGTCACACATTGAGCAGATCCGAACCAGCCATGATTCAGCCACGTACCTGGAATAGAGATTTTCCTTTGCCTGGAAACTCCTGTGAAATATCTTCCTTCCAGGCCAGAAACGCTTCTTCCTCAATGATCTCCATATCGTAAAAATGGACAAAGAAGCGCAGCAACATGCCTGTGTGAAGAGACCACACGGATTAGGTTACGGATGGAAAGCCGTCATGGCCCGGCGGGTGGCGACACGGCGGCCGGACACTCACCTTTAGGAAAGTTTTTACTGTAGCAGTGGACCTGTAGTGCATAGAGGCCGCTGATTTGCAGATCGACGTGATCGTGAAGGAATTTCTGCATTACTGGCTTGAAGGAAAGCAATAGCTGCTTCTCCTGCTCCAGCTGCTCTTTGGTGGGAGCAGCCGTGAGATCGGGGTCATCAGATGGGCAAACCTCATTAGAAATGTACTGTAAGAAGCTGAAAGATTCCCAGTGTTAAAACCACATTAAAAAGTTAGTGAGCACCACAAATAGCTGTCACCTTCCAAAGCCGCTGCGAGTGCGAGGTAAAGACTGACAACATTTTAAAGGGGGCCAGGGCAGCACAAGAGCACGCTTCCCTGTGATTTGCCAAAGGATGGACTAGTCCAGAGGTCGGCAACCTTGGCTCCCTGACTTTTTGGGGACTACATCTCCCACAATGCTCAGTCACCCATTAGGCTGACAGCCACATGGGAAATGTAGTTCCCGAAACATCAGGGAGCTGAGGTTGCCGACCTCTGGACTAGACAAAGATCAGTGCGATAATATCCCCAGAAATCACAAGAGTTTCCTAATGTAGTGTAGGAAAGTTAAGATTTTAATAAAGACTCAGAAACGAGTATTTACATTATCTTTAATGCCGTTCACAGCAGCAAAAATGTTAACACACTGCATTAGAACCAAAAAAGGCAAAAGATCATTGTGACATATCCCTAGAAACTACAGAATGTACCTCACCTCAAGCCAGCAAAGGGAGCCGCCATAAAAGTGGGTACAGGGGTTGTAATGTGTTAGAGGGGGCCCGGCTTCCTAAGGAACTTACACAGCCTGTCAAAGACCATCCGTTTAGAATCAGGACTGGTCAGCAATCTGCAGGCTTACCTGGTCATCAGAATATTCACAAATCCTTTATCGAGATGCAGCTTCGGCGAGATGTTGTCCTTAATCCACTTGTAGATGGATTGCGGAGATGGATCCATTTCGATTTGTTTCAGTAACTCTTTCTCCAGTTTCATGAGCGGAAACAAGAAGCTCAGGCCTTTCCCTTCCAGGATCTCCAGCATCCGGTCTTTGTTCTGATCGATTTCTAGAAATCAGAGGAAAAAGTCAAACGAGGCGACAGCAAAACACGAGAAAACGCATGTTATGGTCAGAAAATACAAACTTTATGAATCGATGGATTTAGTAACAATGTTGCCGACATTATTACATCACGATTCAACGAGAAGAAAGATAAAACCCCAATACAATCAATAAAGCAGCCGAGGCAGAGATCCCGCCCCACGCTGGAGAGCGGCCTCACCTGGTAACATTTTCTGCATATTCACTTTGCTCTGCTGGAAGAGATCCGTCAGCCATTCGCGGTCTTTAATCTTGGCCAGTTGCTGAAGGCAGAGCAGGAAGAGAGGGAAGTGGGTACCGTTCTCCAGGGGCTGAGCCAGCTCAGAAATGCTCACCAGGTCAGCGATTATGGCGCGGGCTGCAAACTGTGCCAAGTACGATTTCACCAGAGGGATATCAACCTCCAACTTGGGACACTGATCCAGCACGTTGAGGAAAGCCTGGAAGACAAGGACAAGGCGGTGAGCGTCCGGAGCGGGTTCATCGCGAGGCCGAGGAGGTGCAGACGGGAAGCCGCTCGGCGTGTTACCTGCATGAAGTTGTCACTAGTGGCGATGCCCTCCTGGCGCAGGATCCCGATCAGAGCACTGGCTCGCTCTTTGTCTTCATCTGACCGGTCCAGCGACTGGAGGACGATTTTGCTGATCATCTCAGGAATGAAGTGTTTAGGAGCGCGCATTTCTTTCACACTGTTTATGGCGTCGGCCGCATTTCCATTATTCAAGTATTCAGTCACAAACACTTCCTGGAATAAAAAAATGGTGATCAGGTTACAGAGTGCAGGCAATTGAAGCATTTTTCAGATGGATAATTGGGTAGGAGGAAGAACCGGGAAAACCACAAATGCTAGCAGCTACAACAATGAACAGAAGGAAAAACTCCCACATGGTACAGTACGATAACGAAAACACATTGGTGACTACAAAGCCCCCCCCTCCAAATCACACGTCACTGACTATACAGAAAATGAAACCCTTTCCACTCGTCACATTGTAGGGTTTTTAAGCGATGCCTGTGGCCGTGTTTGCGGATATATATAGATTGTAAGCTCCTACGAGCAGGGCCCTCTACACCTCTCGGTTCCATCATATGTCAGTTTATCTCGTTCCCTTAGGTTATTGTAAAGCGCCGCTGAAACTGTTGGCGCTATATAAATGACAATAATATTCCCCGTTGTGTTTCCTACTCACAGTGAGTTTAATCAGTTCTTCTTTCGAGGGTGGAGGCTTCTTAACACTTTTCGCCGGCTTCTCTTGAATTGGTGGTGGATTGGTTTTGAGGCCAAGCTGAGGAGTCTAACAGCGACACGTGTGTCAGTAACACGCAAAGCATTTCTATTCTGTACAAACACAAAGCCCACATGTCTGGCTTACCTGCCCCATGGGTGGTGTTTGAGTGCGAGGGGGTATCATGGTCATAGGTTGCTGGAGCTTTGGCACTTGGTTTTTATTCATTAGGAAGGACTGAGCAGGTCTCAGGCTGATCTGCAGAGGAAGACAAAGCTGTCACAGATACGCTGGAACCTTCAACAACAACAGGACGGTTTGTAGAACGAGCCCTCATCTCATAATCTTGCTCAAAGGACACCGGGTACCCCGAAAGAAGGAAAGCAAGAACAAGCATAAAGGGGAGAAGGAGGAGGAGGAGGGGGAGAAAGTGGTGAAGAGGCCCCGGTATAAGTCCTCGTAATAACGCGTCTTTTCATAATCACTGGGCCTCCGAAACAAAAAGGTGCAAGATAACGGGGTACACGTACCTCATCCGCGTTGAGCTGCCCCTTTTTAATGAATCGAGGGGGCATATCTTTAGACTGCCCTTGCTGAGATAGAAGTCCTTGCCCCTGGTAAAGCTGACCTTGCCCCTTTAAATAAAAATAGATCAGAAACCGCATTAAATGAAGCCCAAAAAAACCAGCCCATGTGATCCAGAACCTTCTAGAACTCTTAGTGTCCTCACCTGACTTTTCATAAATGATTTGCCTCCAATTTCGAACTGAGACTGCACGGGAGGTATGATATGCCCTCCATGGCCATTGAAGAGCTGATTTGAACGATGACGTCCCATGGTGGGGGAAAACCTATCCTGTATGACCCCTGGACCTGTACCAATCCCACTACCTGAGGACAAAGAAACCGGATTTAAACATACGTCTTGACGCTCTGAGATCAGTACGTACACACACACACACCCCCCCCCCTCACCTGGCATTTGCCGGAACATATCAGCGAGTCCTCCAAGCGGGTCCCTGTCAAGCTTCATTCTTGGTGGCATGAACGGTCCCTCCAAAAAGAAGTCCGTTCGCATTCCTTGAGACATAGGAGCAGGAATAAAGACTCCTAGATCCTGAGTGGGGACAGAGATTCATTTAGAAGATGGTCAATGAAACGTCTCTGGTGTTTAGTGGATGACAGCGCTGCGGAGAAAGACACGGCCGCGTCGCTGTATCAGCCGCTTACTTTCACTGCATCTTGGCGGATTTGATTGATAGTCTTTGGTCCATTGTCGTTGAAAGCTTTGCGAGGAACCCAATTGTTAGCTCGCAACTCCACAGTATCCTTAGGGGTAGATAAAGAGCATATTAACACGTTTGCACGCGGCGCGGCCAGAGGATTATACTGGTTTTGGAGGTTTGAGACTCACTTGCAGCAGGAAACGAATCCTCGCTGGCAATTCCTTACTAGGCTTCAAGGCGCGCATACGGGCAAAGTACTGATCCATTAAGGACTAGAGAAAGGAAAAGGATTATACTTTATATTGTGCCAGCCAGTCGTACAGCGTTGCGGAATATGCTGGTGCTATATAGACAGGGTTACAATACGTGGAGACAAACCAGGAGGAAACGAGGGTCCTATTCCCGTGGGAACTTTTGAGGAGAGGACTGCGAGGCGAGGGACACAGACTGCGAGGCGAGGGACACAGACTGCGAGTTTGGTGGTAGGTTTTCCTGAGTCAGGTGGTCTTAAGGGAGCGTTTGAAGGAAGGGAAACTAGGGGAAAGTCTGACAAAGTATGAATAGAAGCTCAACGTGCGGCAAATGAACAACACCATATATAACACCGACAGATCAACTTCTATGAACACAGAGGAGGCAGCTGGCTGGACCAGAGCCGGCAAGCTGTGTTTCGGAAGAGGATGCACACGTTAACCATAGCCATGAACCCTTTATTTGGCTTAAACCATGAAGCAGGGATTGGAGTCGTGGCTTCTTGCGCGCGCCCCCCCCCCCCTTCATTTTGGCAGTCACGTTTCCTGCCCCAATACCCACCTTGGCTTTTTCATGGTCTAATCTCGGCCCCACAGTCCTCATTATCTGACAGAGACACTCCAAATCTTCCCCCATGTCTTGAAGCTGAACTCTCTTCTTCTTTTCCAAAAGCTGAGAAAAAAAATAAATAAGTTTAACAACCACACAAGTCAATGAATCGCCCCAATTTATCAGCTCTTGGTGTTAAAGACCCTGCACCCCCCCCCCCTGTTCAGAGGGACTTACTGTTTTGATGCACTTATGAAGGATAGATTCATGAATAAGATCAAGCTTTCCGAGCTCCCCGATAAATTTGATGTTACCCAGCATCTTGAGCTTGGCGATGCCTCTCTGTTCCTCTTCCTCAGGAAGGAGGGGACTGTCCCGCTTGTCATAAACTGCAAAGATTGGGACATGTTGAGCCGATCGCACAGATTTTACCAGAGATTTGCAGCCGGTGTTTACGGTTACTCACCATCCACATTTCTGGATCTATTCTCAAATTCATCTTGAAGTTTAGAAATTAGGAGGCGTCTAAACGTCTGCAGCGAGACGAGAAAGAGATTAAAGATCTGCACGGCTCCGCGCAGGCGCACGGCTCTGCGCAGGCGCGGGCACGGCTCCGCGTCCTAATAAAAGGCCACACCGTGTAGGACGGCAGAGATACTCACGCTCACTGAGCTTTGCTTCGGTCCTGCTGTACCCTCGGGTGGGCCGTCAAAGTTTGGTGCATCTTCTGCTAATCGCAGACATAGCTGAGCATAGAGTGAGCTGTACTTGGGCTCTTCGAGGGCTTTGTCTACAATCTGACAGATAAGATCAGGCGAAGGGTTTAACCAAAAGGACAAGGAATTCCCCACAATAAGAGCACCCCCTGTGGCATGCCGCCCCCCGGAAAGTTAAAATGCTCCCCGTATAAAGTTCCTCGCGGCCATTCTGCATTCAGCTCCAGAGGATAAACCAAACCCAATGGTTTGACGGTAATGAACGCTGTTCTGTGATGGTGCAAACCGAGCCCATAGAAAACACTCTGTACACCCCCCGTACTTCCTGCCGAAATAAACAGACTCTTATCGCAGAGAGCGCCACCACACGGGGAAAGGAGCTCTTCCCCCCCCCCACACGGGGAAAGGAGCGGCCCCCCCACACGGGGAAAGGAGCGCTGGATCCCGCTCCTTGGTCAACAGTACACAGATTTGGGTAGAAGGTGTTACTTACAAGCAGTATGACTCCTTTGAGGATGAGCTTGGAATCTACACCCGCATTGAGGAGCTCAAGGCATAGCTTGTCAAACTTCTCAGGAGCGAGCTTGTTTAAGATGCTGGAGGGAACAAGAAAACAACACAAAAACATTACAAACTGCACACAACAAACTCTACACAAAGCTGCGGCAGAGCGTCACACTTTGAGCCCGTCACATTGTGTAGTTTAGCCCAGCCCTGGACTCTGCATGTGTTAAACACAGCGGATTGAGGACATTAGAACAATTAGAAAAAGGAACGCGTGAGCAGCAAATAGTGTTTATACAATGTGCTACGAGGGCCGCAAAAGCCGCTGCGTCAGTATCTCAAGCCCTGGACACCTCGGCTTCCGTCTGGACCCAGGTTCTCTTTTTATTGTCCCTTTAACCCCTTTCCATCCGGCTTGGATCGTTACAGGTTTGACTCGTCTTGCACCTTTGTCATTATAAATAAAGTTTAATAAAAAGCACCGTCAGGTTTGTGACGCGAGACGTCCGGCTGAGTGCGCTGCCGGATTGGCGGGACGGTTCCCCATGTATTATCCCAGCACAATAACAGAAGATATATTTGCACAACTTACCCTCTTACTTTCCTAAAGATTGCATCGTGCCGTTCTTTCTCGCTTGCGGAGGGGGGCGCAGAGTTGTTTGCGGAGTTGTTTGCGGAGTTACCATCTCGTCTAGTGCTTCGTGAAGGAATCCATCTTTGAACGCCAGGCCCCGGGGTTTTCCCCAGGTACTCGCTGCAAAGCAAGAGGGGGGGGAGGGGGGGCTTAGACTATGTGTCTAACGCAGAGAGGGGCTAAACGTAAGAAGGGAAAGCGATTCAGAGAGACCCCCCCCCCGACTAACCCCCTTATACCATACGAGCCATTAACACGGGGACTGCAAAGAGGCATCTACAGAGATGGACTCCATTCTGCCCTCATATACGCCAGAAAACGCAGCCTTAACGTCTATACAGGATATTAGGAGCCATCGGGCGATATATTGGCGCTCACCGGGGGGGGGGGGGGGGGGGTCTGGAAGGTGCGAGCCCTATACGAGGACACGGCAGAATGAATAGCGGTAATCGGTGAGGATTACCAGTGACCCGCTACCAGCCGCTCGCTGCTATGGGGAAAGACAGAGGGATCGGGTAAAAAGCTGCTTTTCACGTCAGGATATACACACCAGCGATTCCGCGAGGCTGGGTTACTGTGCGATACAGGCGCACAACCCGCGGACTCCGCTCCCCCTAATGAACGCTGCATGCAAATGCACGACGCTCAGAGGTATTTAAGAATACAACCCTGCGTCTGCAAAAGGGGGGAGTGGGGGGTGTTTGGGCCTCTCGGACGATCTTCTCCGGGCGGGTAATTCCACCCGATCAAAATCCTGGAAAAACACTGCAGATCACAGCTTTCAACCTGCCGAATGAGCAAAACGTGGAACAAAGAGCCAGAATGAGGCACGGAAGCAGAAATCATCAACAAAAACATACGTCTGGGCGGCACAAAGTTACACAGCTGCAGCAGCCGCGGACCCCCACATGCTCTGCAACTACATCTCTCATGGAGCTCAGCATCTTGGGAGATGTAGTTCTGGAACATGTGGAGGCCAGAGCTGCCAACATAAGCAATGACTAGAAATAGGAGCTTCCTGCTGGATAAAGTGCTGGGGCCTCCAGGAGAAGGTGCCGACCCCCCCCCCCCAAAAAAAACTGAGCTGGTAGAGACGTCGTGTCAGATGGGGCGGCCAGCGTGAAAGAGCCAATCACAGCCAGGCGGGAGACTTAGCGGGTTACTCAACGAACACCAGTGTTTGAGACCTGAGAAAACCTCTGCTATGGCAACAGCAACAAACACCGGCACCCCCCAAAATCCAGGACCGAAGCAGGAGCAGCTTCACTGGATTTTGATTTGTTACAACACCGGTGTTTGCACCAATGACAATTTTTCAGGTCTCTGCAGCTTTGGCAAACACCGGCACTCTATGGTCACATCGCAGGCTCCAAAAAGTGAAAAGCCCCAAATGTCATGGCAACGGAGGCCGAGATCTACTGGAACTCCGTTCGATGGCATTATATTACAGGGCTGGTGTTCTGCCCATCGAGCGAACTTGCCATAATGGCGAACCCGCATCACTTACAGTTCCAAGTGAGGCGGATCAGCTGGATACGGCATCCGGAAATGCAGTGAAAGCTCGGATCAGCTGCAGACAGGAAGGAATTACTTGCTCATATAAAACACACAACCCCCCTCCCACGGCTCTGTATAGCGCACAACCCCCCTCCCAGGGCTCTGTATAGCGCACAACCCCCCCTCCCACGGCTCTGTATAGCGCACAACCCCCCTCCCACGGCTCTGTATAGCGCACAACCCCCCTCCCAGGGCTCTGTATAGCGCACAACCCCCCCCCTCCCACGGCTCTGTATAGCGCACAACCCCCCTCCCACGGCTCTGTATAGCGCACAACCCCCCTCCCACGGCTCTGTATAGCGCACAACCCCCCTCCCACGGCTCTGTATAGCGCACAAGCCTACTGACTGTGACCCGCACACCCTGAATATATAGAGGAATCTCTAAATATACAGTGTGTATTTCCTCTATATATTCAGGGTGTGCGGGTCACAGTCAGTAGGCTTGTGCGCTATACAGAGCCGTGGGGGGGGGGGGGGGTTGTGCGCTATACAGAGCCGTGGGAGGGGGGGTTGTGCGCTATACAGAGCCGTGGGAGGGGGGGGGGGGTTGTGCGCTATACAGAGCCGTGGGAGGGGGGGGGGGGTTGTGTGTTATATGAGCAAGTAATTCCTTCCTGTCTGCAGCTGATCCGAGCTTTCACTGCATTTCCGGATGCCGTATCCAGCTGATCCGCCTCACTTTTGGTGACGTAGCTGCACTGGAAGTGATGCGGGTTCGCCATTATGGCAAGTTCACTCGATGGGCAGAACACCGGTGTCAGGCGCGAGTGCTGCTTCTGCACCTCTTTATACACACACACACACTCAATTACACAGAAAAGGCACATCTTGCAACAAAAACCCACAACAACAAACTCCGAAAATGTTATTTAACCAGAGCTGATACACAACAGGCTCAGCCGGCTCCAGAATCCAGGAATTTGGGACACCGTGGGGGCAAATTTGGTGCGGGCACGTCGGATGTTGCGGGGGTGAATTTGGTGCGGGCACGCCGGATGTTGCGGGGGGGGGGGGGGTGAATTTGGTGCGGGCACGCCGGATGTTGCGGGGGTGAATTTGGTGCGGGCACGCCGGATGTTGCGGGGGGGGGGGGGGGTGAATTTGGTGCGGGCACGCCGGATGTTGCGGGGGGGTGAATTTGGTGCGGGCACACCGGATGTTGCAGGGGGGTGAATTTGGTGCGGGCACGTGAATTTGGTGCGGGCACGCCGGATGTTGCGGGGGGGGGGGTGAATTTGGTGCGGGCACGCCGGATGTTGCGGGGGGGGGGGTGAATTTGGTGCGGGCACGCCGGATGTTGCGGGGGGGTGAATTTGGTGTGGGCACGCCGGATGTTGCGGGGGGGGGGGGTGAATTTGGTGCGGGCACGCCGGATGTTGCGGGGGGGTGAATTTGGTGCGGGCACGCCGGATGTTGCGGGGGGGGGAATTTGGTGCGGGCACGCCGGATGTTGCGGGGGGGTGAATTTGGTGCGGGCACGCCGGATGTTGCGGGGGGGGGGGGTGAATTTGGTGCGGGCACGCCGGATATTGCGGGGGGGGGGGGTGAATTTGGTGCGGGCACGCCGGATGTTGCGGGGGGGTGCCCGTACCTTCTCGGATTAAGTAAGCGCCGTCACTTTACACAGCAGGAAGCAGCCGGAACATTTTAAGCTACTTTATGGAAATTTGGTTATTTACATCATTTAAGGAAATATCCAAGAAACTCATTTTTACAAAAAGGGAAAAAAATAAAAAGCCATTTCGAGAGATCCCAGGACACCAACTGCCCGGACGTGCATCGCGCTGGGCTCGCTCAGGTTAGGAGCCAGGCTGTGGTGCAGGACTACCCGCCATTAAGGGTCCGTCACCTCTTGTCTGGTGGGCAGTGCCAGATAGCGACGCCTGGTCAAACCAGAGGCCGGAAATGGATTGAGGTTCTAGGTCTTCGATGGAGCCAGCGCCGCGTGGGCCGGGCAGTCGGGTCTTGGACTTGATTAAACTATGGTGAGAATTTTAGGAGGAGGAATACCTGTTGCCGGCAGTCTTGGGATAGTGCTGAGAGGCACCCCTACCTCCTCCACCCGACGAAGCACTGCAAGGGCAAAAAAACACCGTTATACGGATACACAGGATCACGTGACCCGCGCCAAACCCACCGCCGCAATATAAAGACGCAACTGTCCAAGACAAGTCATGACGGCTCGCTGTGCCATCTGTAAACACGCGGCAAAATAAAGAGAAAGGCCATCCGGGGGGGGGGGGGGACAGAGAAATAACCCTTTAGAAAATCTGCAAAACATGTCGCATTCTGTATAAAACACGTCTGAATACCCGGATACACAACGTTACCGTCACAGCCGCGATGCTGAAACAATGCTCCGAGCCGGGGGAGGCTTCTAGGAGCTGCGGTTGCATTAATTGATGTTAGGAGCCCGTGGCTACCCAACCTCCTGGCTACGGCAACTGCGCATTTTTAGGAGCCAGGAAAGAACTTTGCAGGAAAATAATTACTGAGGTTTAGGATCCAGTAGCCACCCGGCCCCTGAGCTTGCCAAGCCCTGCCCAAGCCTGACACAGGCGGAGAGGATGGACGCAGTGCTGCGCCGAATATAAAGTGCACAGGCATCACTTATTCATAGCAGGAGCGCTAACACCAGGCGCCCCATTGAAAGGGGCATCGTACCCAACGCGTTCGCTGTTCACGCTAAAAGTTTAGGTGACACAGAGGCATCGTTTCGCAGCACAGCACCGGCGCCATACTCTGGCCCTGCATGTGTTCGGTGCTGTAGGATCCAGGTTAGCGCTGGGGAGACACTGTGGCGCATTTTAGAATTTTCCTGGGAGTACACTATCAGCGCTCCCCCCCGTGTACCCCACCCCCAAGAGGTGCATGCATGGAACAAGCCGAATTACCAATGAGAAATCCCACAGGGACAACAGCCCTGTCACATGACCCCGAGGGGGAAGAGATGCCACAAAGCCCCGTCACATGACCCCGAGGGGGAAGAGATGCCACAAAGCCCCGTCACATGACCCCGAGGGGGAAGAGATGCCACAAAGCCCCGTCACATGACCCCGAGGGGGAAGAGATGCCACAAAGCCCCGTCACATGACCCCGAGGGGGAAGAGATGCCACAAAGCCCCGTCACATGACCCCGAGGGGGAAGAGATGCCACAAAGCCCCGTCACATGACCCCGAGGGGGAAGAGATGCCACAAAGCCCCGTCACATGACCCCGAGGGGGAAGAGATGCCACAAAGCCCTGTCACATGACCCCGAGGGGGAAGAGATGCCACAAAGCCCCGTCACATGACCCCGAGGGGGAAGAGATGCCACAAAGCCCCGTCACATGACCCCGAGGGGGAAGAGATGCCACAAAGCCCCGTCACATGACCGAGGGGGAAGAGATGCCACAAAGCCCCGTCACATGACCCCGAGGGGGGAAGAGATGCCACAAAGCCCATTCACTGCACCAACCCCAGCAGACTTAGAAATCCGTCACGGCCTCCTGGCACCCATTGGTTACACAAAAACTCACCAGCGCCGCTTACCTGAAACGAGAAGCACCCCCTTCTGCAATCGCACTCTCCACTTTGGCGGCTTGATCACAAAGAATGCTCAAAAAAAAATAATAAATATACAACAGGTTGCGTGGGGAGGGGGACACGCGCTGCAAGAGAAAGAGAGGGGGGGGGCTGGTTAGTATTAGAGACAACATACACAATACATACATCCCCCAAATCTGATGCAAGCACCGTGTGCAGGTTCTGTACATCACAATGATCCACAGTAAGGGGCCTGTATTAAAAACGGACGTTCCCCTTAAATAACTGATCCTCCTCATCGCCCCGAAGCCGCAAAGCTTTCTGCTCCTATGAAATTCATATAGTGTAGGAGCCGCACATTGCGCAGCGCTTGGGATTGACACACTATACATAAACAGGTTCCGATGGGAGCTGCACCCAGCGATGGATGGGAGCTGCACCCAGCGATGGATGGGAGCTGCACCCAGCGATGGATGGGAGCTGCACCCAGCGATGGATGGGAGCTGCACGCACAAATCTGATCCAGCGCTGCCTCTGAGAACGCTTGCCACAGCGATTGGTCTCACAGGGTGACGTCACTAGTGACCAATCTGGTGACCAGCTGCCGGGAAATTCAAAATCACAGCTGCTGGGTGGAGGAAACTCCTCCACACGGTGAGAGATTTAAAAAGAAGTATAGCAGCGCACAGTAGTGATATAGATATATATATATACACACACACACACACACACACGTATCTGACAGCAGTGAATACACCCGTCCATTTGTGTAAATATTTTATTCTATCTTTTCATGTGACGACACTGAAAAAAAAAAATGACACTTTGTGCAACTTTACTGTCCCTCAAAATAACTCAACACACACTGCCATTAAAGTCTAAACCGCTGCCAACAAAAAGGGACTACACTCCTAACTGAAACGCTCCAAATTGGGCCCAATTAACCATTTTCCCTCCCCGGTGACATGTGACTCGTTTGGATGTTCAACATGGCACCTCAAGAACTCTGAGGATCTGAATAAACAATTGTTGCTCTACATAAAGATTGCCTGAAACGGAGCCGCGGCACGGCGGCCCAGACCCCGAAACGGAGCCGCGGCACAGACCCCGAAATGGAGCCGCGGCACACTGGCCAAGACCCCAAAACTGAGCCGCGGCACACTGGCAAGACAGACTAAGGACATGGATTCCTGAAACCACATCCTGTGTCTGATGAGACCAAGAAACTTATTTGGTTCAGATGGTGTCAAGCGTGTGCTTTGGCAACCAGGTGAGGAGCACAAAGACACGTGTGTCTGGCCTACAGTCCAGCATGGTGGTGGGAGTGTCATGGTCTAGTGCTGCCGGCACTGGGGAGCTACAGCTCATTGAGGGAACCATGAATGCCAACATGTACTGTGTCGTACTGAAGCAGAGCATGATCCCCCACCCTTCCAACATGATAAAGACCCCAAACACACCTCCATGACATTCACTGCCCGGCTACAGAAGCCGAGGGCAAAGGGGTTTGACTGGCCAAGCATGTCTCCAGACCTAAACCCTATTGGGCATCTGTGGGGCCTCCTCAAACGCAAGGCAGATGAGCACAAAGTCTCTAACATCCACCAGCTCCGTGATGTGGTCAAGGGAGGAGTGGAAGAGGACTCCAGGGGCAACCTGTGAAACTCTGGTGACTCCATGACCAGGAGGGTTAAGACAGGGCTGGAAAATATTGGCGGCCACACAAAATATTAAACACTTTGAGCCCAATTTGGAGCTTTTCTCTTAGGGGTGAGGTCACTTTGGTTGGCAGCGGTTTTGACATTAATGGCTGTGTGTGTCGAGTTATTTGAGGGACAGTAACGATACACAAGCTGCACATTCACTACTTTACATTGAAACAAAGTGTCATTTCTTCAGTGTCGCCACATGAAAAGACAATAAAATATTTACAAACATGGCACGGGTGTATTCACTGCCGTCAGATACTGTATATATAGGGGTGTATTCACTGCGTCAGATACTGTATATATAGGGGTGTATTCACTGCCGTCAGATACTGTATATATAGGGGTGTATTCACTGCCGTCAGATACTGTATATATAGGGGTGTATTCACTGCCGTCAGATACTGTATATATAGGGGTGTATTCACTGCCGTCAGATACTGTATATATAGGGGGTGTATTCACTGCCGTCAGATACTGTATATATAGGGGGTGTATTCACTGCCGTCAGATACTGTATATATAGGGGTGTATTCACTGCCGTCAGATACTGTATATATAGGGGTGTATTCACTGCTGTCAGATACTGTATATATAGGGGTGTAATCACTGCCGTCAGATACTGTATATATAGGGGTGTATTCACTGCCGTCAGATACTGTATATATAGGGGTGTATTCACTGCCGTCAGATACTGTATATATAGGGGGTGTATTCACTGCCGTCAGATACTGTATATATAGGGGGTGTATTCACTGCCGTCAGATACTGTATATATAGGGGTGTATTCACTGCCGTCAGATACTGTATATATAGGGGTGTATTCACTGCCGTCAGATACTGTATATATAGGGGTGTATTCACTGCCGTCAGATACTGTATATATAGGGGTGTATTCACTGCCGTCAGATTACTGTATATATAGGGGTGTATTCACTGCCGTCAGATACTGTATATATAGGGGTGTATTCACTGCTGTCAGATACTGTATATATAGGGGGTGTAATCACTGCCGTCAGATACTGTATATATAGGGGTGTAATCACTGCCGTCAGATACTGTATATATAGGGGGTGTATTCACTGCTGTCAGATACTGTATATATAGGGGGTGTATTCACTGCTGTCAGATACTGTATATATAGGGGTGTATTCACTGTCAGATACTGTATATATATATAGGGGTGTGATCACTGCTGTCAGATACTGATGTATATATAGTCATGGCTGAAATTGTTGGCACCCCAGACATTTTTCCAGAAAATCAAGTATTTCTCACAGTTGCAGTATTGCAGTACCACATGTTTTGCTATACACGTTTATTCCCTTTGTGTGTATTGGCACAAAACAAAAAAAGGAGGAAAAAAAGCAAATTGGACATAATGTCACAAAAACTCCAAAAATGGGCTGGACAAAATTCTTGGCACCCTTAACTTAATATTTGGTTGCACACCCTTTGGAAAAAATAACTGAAATCAGTGGCTTCCTATAACCATCAATAAGCTTCTTCCACCTCTCACCCGGGATTTTGGACCACTCTTTCTTTGCAAACTGCTCCAGGTCTCTTATTGGAAGGGCGCCTTTTCCCAACAGCAATTTTAAGATCTCTCCACAGGTGTTCGATGGGATTTAGATCTAGACTCATTGCTGGCCACTTCAGAACTCTCCAGCGCTTTGTTGCCATCCACTTCTGGGTGCTTTTTGACGTATGTTTGTGGTCATTGTCCTGCTGGAAGACCCAAGATCTCGGACACAAACCCAGCTTTCTGACACCGGGCTCTACAGTGCGACCCAAAATCCTTTGGTAATCCTCAGATTTCATGATGCCTTGCACACATTCAAGGCACCCAGTGTCAGAGGCAGCAAAAACAACCCAAAACATCATTGAACCTCCACCATATTTCACTGTAGGTACTGTGTTCTTTTCTTTGTAGGCCTCATTCCGTTTTCGGTAAACAGAATGATGTGCTTTACCAAAAAGCTCCATCTTGGTCTCATCTGTCCACAAGGTGTTTTCCCAGAAGGATTTTGGCAAACTGTAGTCTTGCTTTTTTATGTCTCTGTGTCAGCAGTGGGGTCCTCCTGGGTCTCCTGCCATAGCGTTTCCTTTCATTTAAATGTCGACGGATAGTTCGCGCTGACACTGATGCTCCCTGAGCCTGCAGGACAGCTTGAATTTCTTTGGAACTTGTTTGGGGGCGCTTATCCACCATCCGGACTATCCTGCATTGCAACCTTTCATCAATTTTTCTCTTCCGTCCACGCCCAGAGAGATTAGCTACAGTGCCATGGGTTGCAAACGTCTTGATAATGTTGCGCACTGTGGACAAAGGAAAATCTAGATCTCTGGAGATGGACTTGTAACCTTGAGATTGTTGAGAACCAAAATTGTGGAAAAATATCAAGTCCTCAGACAGTTCTCTTTCTGTTGTCCATGCTTAGTGTGGCACACACAGACACACAATGCAAAGACTAACAGGGTTATTCAAAGAGAGGTGAAAAGCAAGAGAATGACTGGAGAATGGAAAAATTCTAGGTCAAAATAGCTGATTTGGAAAGTGAGAGGAATGGGAGAATTTTTCTGGTTTGGATATTTTGACCTAGAATTTTCTATTCTCCTGCTTTTCACCTCTCTTTGAATAACCCTGTAAGTGAACTTCTTTTTATCTGCTTTCAGGTGGGATTTTTATATTGCCCACACCTGTTACTTGCCCCAGGTGAGTTTACAGGAGCATCACATGATTGAAACAATCTTATTTATCCACAGTTTTGAAAGGGTGCCAAGAATTTTGTCCAGACCATTTTTGGAGTTTTGTGTGACATTATGTCCAATTTGCTTTTTATTCCTCCTCTTTTTTTCTGGGGTGCCAACAATTTCGGCCATGACTGTATAGGGGGTGTGTGCGTAATATATATATATATTATATATATATATAATCTTCTGTCAGATACTGTATATATAGGGGTGTATTCACTTCTGTCAGATACTGCATATAGGGCTCAAGATTTCAAGTCCTGTGCTACTAGCCAGGCCTTAAGTGTTACTCGCCACCAACTGCCCCACCTAACCCCTACCCTGCTCTTAACTCCGCCCCAAACTATCTTATGAAATGATACTGTTAAATGTTTAATTCAGAAGTTACAAAAATAAACAACATAAACGTAAAAGGAAAATAAGTTACATCAATGAGGATGAAAACAAAATATTAAATGTAACTGCTCAGCTTTTAATAAAAGTAGTGCATTTTTTCATCTTCACAATCACCCCAGACACATCAGGCCCCAGACGCAGGCATACCCAGACGCAGGCATACCCAGACGCAGGCATACCCAGACGCAGGCATACCCAGACGCAGGCATAGCCAGACGCAGGCATAGCCACAAATCAGACCCCAGTGTGAGCAGTGCGAGGGACCAGATGAGAACTGTCAGGACAGGCCAGGTATAGGTGGCAGACGTCTGGCACACCCTCTTTGACATCAGAGGGGGCTGGCCGCCATCTTGGATTCCCTCGGCCAACAGGAAAGGCTAAAAACAAAAAAGTACGGCCGCTGCCAGAATATGCAGCTCGGTCAGCAGAAAATAATTTGTTGTGCTACCTGCGTCTGCATTCCCACTCGCCAAATGCTAGCAGGCGAGTGGAAATGGAGGCCTGCTGTGTGTGTGTGTGAGATAGATATCTATAATATCTATCTATAATATCTATCTATAATATCTATCTATAATATCTATCTATAATATCTATCTATATAATATAGATAGATATATATACACACCTGTTAATCTGTATATTTGGTCCTGTGTTAATATCTTCCATTTTACTATTTTGTATTTCTGTAACCACTCAATGTTCTCGAACCCAGGACATACTTGAAAATGAGAGAAATCTCAATGTATCCTTCCTGGTAAAATTTATATATACATACATATACATATATATTAGGGATGCACCGATACCGATACTAGTATCGGTATCGGGGCCGATATTGCCGTTTGCACGAGTACTTGTTACTCGTGCAAACGGCCCGATACATCCCGCCGATACCGGAAGCCGGCGCTGGGCCGGCTTCCGCGGGGCTGGGGAAGCTGGCCGCGTGCATGAAAAGCACGCGGCCAGCGTTCCCCTCCGGCGCGCCACATACTCACCCTTCCTGAAGTTCCGGTCTCTGGGCAGTGATGCGGTCACGTGGCCGCCGGGCGCTCCTGTGACGCGGCCTCTCGGCTGGAGGCAGCGTCACAGATGCGGTCACGTGGCCGCCGGGCGCATCACAAGCTCAGAGACCGGAACTTCAGGAAGGGTGAGTATTTGGCGCGCCGGAGGGGAACGCTGGCCGCGTGCTTTACATGCACACGGCCAGCTTCCCCAGCGGGGGGTAAATCGATGAGACCTGGGGGCAAATCGATGAGACCTGGGGGCAAATCCATGAGACCTGGGGGCAAATCCATGAGACCTGGGGGCAAATCCATGAGACCTGGGGGCAAATCCATGAGACCTGGGGGCAAATCCATGAGACCTGGGGGCAAATCCATGAGACCTGGGGGCAAATCCATGAGACCTGGGGGCAAATCCATGAGACCTGGGGGCAAATCCATGAGACCTGGGGGCAAATCCATGAGACCTGGGGGCAAATCCATGAGACCTGGGGGCAAATCCATGAGACCTGGGGGCAAATCCATGAGACCTGGGGGCAAATCCATGAGACCTGCGGGCAAATCCATGAGAGCTGCGGGCAAATCCATGAGAGCTGCGGTCAATCTCATATAAATTTTTATATGAGGTCTGTACCTATTGGAAAGCGTCACATGATATTAAATAAAAGTATCGGTACTCGTACTTAAAAAAGTGGTATCGATGCAATATATATATATATATATACACACACTTCTGTCAGATACTGTATATAAAATCAGATTATAGCGGCTCACAATATATATATAAATAAATCAGTGTCACCGCGCGCTCAGACACACAGGAATCATACAATCAGCATTTTTAGGATTAAATTACAAATTTGTTGCAAAACAAGTCAAAATCTACCCCCCCCCACCTCTTATGTCTCCGTTGTCGGCCTGGGTAAATTCCAGGAGAGTCACCGGACACAGAAATCAGAACGCCCGTTACCGCGTTCAGTGACCCCCCCCCCCCTTTCCTTGGTGGGTTTTGTGGTAAAATCCTTTATAAATAAATAAAATTTTAAGGTCAGATCGGTGCATTTGGACGATTTAGAATGTGGATCATTTTCCATGGAGGGCGATAAACCCTGGGCCGGGCGATGAGACTGCTCTCCCGCGGGGGCTGTGGGCGACGAGACTGCTGCCCCGCGGGCGTTCTGGGAGATGGTCCTGCTCCCTGGTGGGGGCTGCGGGCGAGGCCGGGAGCTTTTGGGTCAGGATGATGGAGGGGAGGAAGGGCCTGACGGAGCCTTTGTTCTCCGGGAGCCGGGCCTGGACTCGCACAACCAGGAAGTCCAGACACCAGCATGAGAGGAAAATGTCTGCCGGCGAGGAGAGGCGCTGAGCACCGGCCCTCTATGGACACCGGCTCTGGGCGAGGCTCTCTGGTTTTTTTCTCCCCCAGTTTCCTCACAGAAGCCGGCGGGGAGGAGGAGGAGGAGGGAGACGCTGCCGGGTTTCTTTGTTCGCTCTGTGACGTGTTGGGTCTCTGCGTCACATCGCCCCGTGTTACGTGATCACCCTCTGATTCATCGGGGGGGGGGGGGGGGAAGAGCATTTCCGATGCTGGAAAGAATGGGGGGGGGGGTAACAATACAGGGCTGATAGGCAGACAAGTCGGAAAAAAAACACGGGGGGCTATTTAATGACAGATGCTGGGAAGTGCCAACTACAGCACCGTGACAGGAGCGGCCGGGCAACAAGGCAAGGGTGCAGCAGCACAGAAACGCGGGGGCAGGGATACAGACTGTTGCAGATGGGGGGGGGCAGGGATACAAAGAGGGGGGGTGTTACTGGGGCAGATCGGGAGGGGGGGTGTTACTGGGGCAGATCGGGAGGGGGGGGTTACTGGGGCAGATCGGGAGGGGGGGTGTTACTGGGGCAGATCGGGAGGGGGGGTGTTACTGGGGCAGATCGGGAGGGGGGGTGTTACTGGGCAGATCGGGAGGGGGGGTGTTACTGGGGCAGATCGGGAGGGGGGGTGTTACTGGGGCAGATCAGGAGGGGGGGTGTTACTGGGGCAGATCAGGAGGGGGGGTGTTACTGGGGCAGATCAGGAGGGGGGGTGTTACTGGGGCAGATCAGGAGGGGGGGTGTTACTGGGCAGATCAGGAGGGGGGGTGTTACTGGGGCAGATCAGGAGGGGGGGGTGTTACTGGGGCAGATCAGGAGGGGGGGTGTTTACTGGGACAGATCAGGAGGGGGGGGTGTTACTGGGGCAGATCAGGAGGGGGGGTGTTACTGGGGCAGATCAGGAGGGGGGTGTTACTGGGGCAGATCAGGAGGGGGGGGGTGTTACTGGGGCAGATCAGAGGGGGGGGGTGTTACTGGGGCAGATCAGGAGGGGGGGTGTTACTGGGGCAGATCAGGAGGGGGGGTGTTACTGGGGCAGATCAGGAGGGGGGGGTGTTACTGAGGCAGATCAGGAGGGGGGGTGTTACTGGGGCAGATCAGGAGGGGGGGGTGTTACTGGGGCAGATCAGGAGGGGGGGTGTTACTGGGGCAGATCAGGAGGGGGGTGTTACTGGGGCAGATCAGAGGGGGGGGGTGTTACTGGGGCAGATCAGGAGGGGGGGTGTTACTGGGGCAGATCAGGAGGGGGGGTGTTACTGGGGCAGATCAGGAGGGGGGGGTGTTACTGAGGCAGATCAGGAGGGGGGGTGTTACTGGGGCAGATCAGGAGGGGGGGTGTTACTGGGGCAGATCAGGAGGGGGGGGTGTTACTGGGGCAGATCAGGAGGGGGGGTGTTACTGGGCAGATCAGGAGGGGGGGGTTACTGGGGCAGATCAGGAGGGGGGGTTACTGGGGCAGATGGGGAGGGGGGGGTTACTGGGGCAGATGGGGAGGGGGGGGTTACTGGGGCAGATGGGGGGGGGTTACTGGGGCAGATGGGGAGGGGGGGGTTACTGGGGCAGATGGGGAGGGGGGGGTTACTGGGGCAGATGGGGAGGGGGGGGGTTACTGGGGCAGATGGGGAGGGGGGGGTTACTGGGGCAGATGGGGAGGGGGGGTGTTACTGGGGCAGATGGGGGGGGGTGTTACTGGGGCAGATGGGGAGGGGGGGGGTTACTGGGGCAGATCAGGAGGGGGGGGTTACTGGGGCAGATCAGGAGGGGGGTTACTGGGGCAGATCAGGAGGGGGGGGGGTTACTGGGGCAGATCAGGAGGGGGGGGTTACTGGGGCAGATCAGGAGGGGGGTTACTGGGCAGATCAGGAGGGGGGGGGTTACTGGGCAGATCAGGAGGGGGGGGTTACTGGGGCAGATCAGGAGGGGGGGGGTTACTGGGGCAGATCAGGAGGGGGGGCTGATCCATCGCGCATGGGGGGGGGGATTAATAGGATTCCTGTTTTTTTCAGATGGGATTATAATGCCCCCCCAGATACTCGCGTCCGAGGTTCAGTAAAATTTAACACCCCCCCCCCCCCCCGCCGGTCTCTGCCTCTCAGCCGGCGCCATTTTCTCGCAGCCTGGCCGGGCGGCCATTTTAGGCCGGCTGTGTGGCGGCTCCGCGGCTTCTCACCTGGCTTTTGTCCCCGGCAGGTTGTGGCGGTGTGTGGTCGTCAGAGAAGCCTGGGGTACGGGGAATGGGGGGGAAGTGGGACCCGGGATGTGCGCGGCCTGCAGACTCCTGATCCGTGCTCTCTCACCGACTGATCAGACAGACAACGTCTACACCCTAACCTCACAGCTCCCCGGCGAGGCGGGCCTCAACGGTAACCAATCAGCACCCGCCGGGCCCTGATGGACGCGCCGTGACAGCCCGTTCAGCCAATGGGAGCCACGGGGCGTGAACGGATGAGCAAGGTTTGTTTGAGAGCAGCACAGCCGCAGTGCAGCAGCGCTATTCACAGAGGAGTTTAGTGTATAATGATGGCGTACAGCAGTGTTAAGGATGACGGATACGCGCATTGCGCAACCAGGAACGTGATGCATTCTGCACGGTGAGCAACCGGCACGGGGGGATAAACAAAGTCTAAGATCGTGTAATAACACACACACACACTGCAGGGTTATATCATGTAATAACACACACACAGCAGGGTTATATCGTGTAATAACACACACTGCAGGGTTATATCATGTAATAGCACACATAGCACACACACTGCAGGGTTATATCGTGTAATAACACACACTGCAGGGTTATATCGTGTAATAACACACACACACAGGGTATATCGTGTAATAACACACACTGCAGGGTTATATCGTGTAATAACACACACTGCAGGGTTATATCGTGTAATAACACACACACTGCAGGGTTATATCGTGTAATAACACACACACTGCAGGGTTATATCGTGTAATAACACACACTGCAGGGTTATATCGTGTAATATAACACACTGCAGGGTTATATCATGTAATAAACACACACTGCAGGGTTATATCGTGTAATAACACACAGCAGGGTTATATCGTGTAATAACACACACTGCAGGGTTATATCGTGTAATAACACACACACACTGCAGGGTTATATCATGTAATAACACACAGCAGGGTTATATCGTGTAATAACACACACACACAGCAGGGTTATATCGTGTAATAACACACTGCAGGGTTATATCGTGTAATAACACACACACACTGCAGGGTTATATCGTGTAATAACACACACACACTGCAGGGTTATATCGTGTAATAACACACACACACACAGGGTTATATCGTGTAATAACACACACACTGCAGGGTTATATCGTGTAATAACACACACTGCAGGGTTATATCGTGTAATAACACACACACTGCAGGGTTATATCGTGTAATACACACACTGCAGGGTTATATCGTGTAATAACACACACTGCAGGGTTATATCGTGTAATAACACACACTGCAGGGTTATATCGTGTAATAACACACACTGCAGGGTTATATCATGTAATAACACACACTGCAGGGTTATATCGTGTAATAACACACAGCAGGGTTATATCGTGTAATAACACACACACTGCAGGGTTATATCGTGTAATAAACACACACACACTGCAGGGTTATATCATGTAATAACACACACAGCAGGGTTATATCGTGTAATAACACACACACACAGCAGGGTTATATCGTGTAATAACACACACACTGCAGGGTTATATCGTGTAATAACACACACACACTGCAGGGTTATATCGTGTAATAAACACACACACACTGCAGGG